>CAJHQP010000222.1:0-236021 GCA_905132765.1 Moricandia arvensis | reverse complement strand
TAGTTATGGCCACAATTAAGAACCATATAAAATTTATTGATATCATTTCTAATATTAGAAAACAAAGAGTTTATTTCTTCTTAACCATAGAAATAACAACAAATCGGAAAGGAAAATGAGAGTCACAGTTACTCTCACACTTGGTTGAATAGCCTAGAAATATCCATTTCTTAAATTGCATCGGCTTGATCAGACGCATACAATTTTCTCCAGCAAAAGATTTTATATCCGACATATTAAATGGGTACATCGTCTTACTAGTGAAATGAATCTCCCCACCTTCGCTTATCATCTCGCGGGCACTCTCCATGAATCCTCTCACAACATCTTTGTGTTTCCTGTGTGTTTTACATGCAAATACTTAATATAAAAAAATATTAAAGGTAGTAAAAATATAAAGACTAAGAGTGGACTCAAAATTGGATACTCTTAATAGTATATGTTATTAACTACACTAACAATCAGTCAACACATGTATGCATATCTATATTTATAAAATTGATCGTTAACTTTTAAGAATAAATAAAATAACATCTCAAATAATATTTTTATATATTAATATAAAAGAAAAATAAACCATCATACAAATTTATACAATCACTTTTTTATGAGAAGTTTAAAGTTCCTTAAGACTATTTTAAAAGCAAACCCTAAACTTTTGAAACAATATATATACAATACTATTCAAAAACTGTATAGGACATATTACCAGAGGAGACTGATTAATCTAATCTCAGACATCACATAGTTCGTCTCTCTAATTCTATACATGATAAAAACACTATTTAACCGGGCTTCGTAGCCTGGTGGTAAAGGAACCTCGGTTGAGGTGCCCGCCACCCGACTTCGAACCCCGGCCACCACATAATTCACCTGCGGATATGATGTAGCGCTCCAGACCACTAGCGTAACCAGGGGCCCTCAAGTGGAGGTTTAAAAATCCTGTAATGGCGTGGGCTTAAGCCCGGTGGACTAGTCGATCACGCTTAGTGGTCGGATACTGGGTTATCAAAAAAAAAAAAACACTATTTCTAAGGGTCAAAACCTTACCCTGCATGAGGAAAATTAAAGACAATTCTGTCATATCGAGATAGGCGATAGTCACCATGAACCACGGTGCTACCAAGCCTCTCCAGCTCTTCCACGTTCCCTTTTCCATTGTTGAACTGACGCCCTAGTCCAACTACCAAATACAAAATTAATTCAAAACACTAAAAAGGCAAATTTGACAAGCTACTTGAATTGATTCAGATTGTAATAATTACAAATCATAAAGATTATTGACAATGATTTAGCATTACCTCGAACATCAAGAGATGCCGCAGTGGTTTTGGCGACAGAAGAAAAAGGTTTAGCTATAGACAATGAAAATGAAAACTCTCCTTCTCCAACCACAAGTATTTTTTGCATAAAGATAGACTCGCTAAATTTTTTAGAATCCTGAACCTCCATTTTATCGCATGAATGTTTTTCATTTTACACCATGTCCTTATATATAGGGAGTCAAAATAAGAGATCTATAATCTCATTATATGTCTCTTCGAACTTTGTGATCGTTTATGTTCTTTGAGGACCTTTCATGTTCTACAAGAAGAGAATCAAAAATTCTTTTACGGCTATAGCTAATTGGTTAAATGTACATGTATGACTCCAATTACCGTCAAGGTGGTATTAATGTCTTCTTACCATTTAATCAACAATTTAATGTTATCTGCCTTCAGTAAAAAATCCCTTTAAATTTGAAAAACTACATTAAATTGCTATTTCACCAACATATAATCTTGATATGCAATGTGTATTATATATGCTCTAAAATAAACTCTAATGAATTTTATTAAAATATACCACAAGCACAATAATGGAAATAAAAATGAAGTAAGCAAAAGAATTAAGGAAACAAAAATCAAGTAAAAGAAAAAGAACAAGGTTGATTGTTAGAGTATGTTATAATATGAATAATAAATTTATTTATTATGAAACTGGTAAAGAAAAACGGTTGCTCAAAAAAAGATAAAGAGAAAATAAGTGTCAAAGCAAAGAATATGTTTATTTGTTTTTACAAATTACACAGATTATCTATAAAATAATATAGAATAATATTATAATTTTAAAAATTATAGTAAAAAAGTAAGGTTGATTTTAGAGTACATTAAAATACAAATGCTTTTATATTATTAATTACATAATTGATAAAGAAGAACTAAGTGATTGTAAATGTCAAAGCAAATGAAACATACAATCTCTAACGATCAATTAATGACATGATGAACACTACTTATTTGTCACAAATCACACATAATTTTTCCTTATCAATATAGTAATAATATATAGTTTTTTCCTAAAAACGTTTGAAGGTCAAAAACAGTTAATGAAAACAAATGAGAAAAAATAATTTCAAGAAACCAAAACAAGTAAAAAAGAAAGAAAAACCTTTGATTTTTAGAAAACATTAAAATATGAAAGAGAAATTTTTTTATTACACAATTGATAAAGAGAAAATAAGTGATCATAAGTGTAAAAAAATGAAACATAACACCTCTAACGATCTCAATGGACAGGATGGTATGTTCTATTTATTATCACAAATTACACATAATTATCATTATTAATAAAGTAATAGAGAATTTTCCCTTATAAATCTTGAAAGTTCTTTTAAAATATTATACTAAAAACATTAAAAGAAATTGAATAAATTATAAAAAAAAATGCAAAGTGAGACTATTTCAATAAGACAAATACATGCCAGCTAAAAACCTATCTTCCAAATTTGCTATAACCGTCACTAGCTAGCTATAACATGTTCACTAGAGTTTGGCACGTTCATGCGGATATATTTTATTTTATACACATATACTTTATATTATTATAAATATTTTAAATATATAATTTACAATTTAATGTTATATATTGTATAATTCGATAATTTTATTGTTTTGATTTTTTTTTGACATTATTATATATAATGATTTGTTCTATTCACGTTACTTTGTTTTTTTTACACCAATAATTACATCTAGCTAGATGTACCAATTGTTTCGGTTAACAAAATTGAGGGTATTGAATCAAAATATAACAAAGCTCTAACGTCTCACCATCCATGGCTAATAGGTCTTCCACACTTGTTATCTCGGCTCATTGACCCTATTCTATGTGACAGATAATGCGTTAATTTTTCTAAGGCTTTAAAGTCTTGTTTACTGTCCTTCCAATCACTAAATAATTTTTTTATGTGCTTTGCTCATTGATAAGGATTTTTTTGTCCTCAGAGCAAATCAATGTAGTATAGAAAGGATGTCAATCCAATCCTAAGTGAGTGTGAGACAGAGAGAGTACAGGTTGTGCTTAATCTAAATGCAATCCAATAAGGTTTGTTGTAGCAAGAAACAATGTGAAATAATCGAGTTTTAACACAAATATAACAAAGAAGAACCAATGGGTATTTAGGCAATCGATTTCAGGGTGGTAGTTCTAAATCAAGGTTCTTAACTTCAAATAAACATAACTTTCTATAGGCCTAGATCTCATTCAATGTAGGTTAATCCATTTTCGATGGTAGAAACCCTTATGCAATTATGAACTAAACATCAACTTCCGTTCGTTTTGTTCACTCAAACATACATTAAGATTTAGTCTACTAGCCATCTAGCAATCTAAACATCAACTTCCGTTCGTTTTGTTCACTAGAGCAATACTAAGTTATTTCAAGCATTATGCAAACACTTTCGATGTCCTACAAACACTTAGAATCTAGATCAAAATGGCCAAAATCAATCTAGCATTAAGAACACTTAGTAAGCATAGAAAATTAAGCATTTTACCATTAGAACATCTTAACTCTTTTCTAACCACCCATTAATCTACCTAACCCATTGATCCTAAGGATGACTACTCACTAATCATCTTGTTTACACTTAATCCCATGATGGATAGAAGCATAATGAAGATGATATAATATATGAAAACAAAAAACAGAATGTAGATGAAGAGAATAGCTAAAGAAAACAAGACTTTATAACATAAACTTCAAGAACACTTAATAATACTAAGAACAATTGTTTTCAAACAAGAACTTAAAATAGAATGCAAAACAAGACTTAGAATGAAAGTGATAGACTCTATTAGGCAAAAGAAGACTGAGAAGGAGATGGTGTGTGTTGCCATGGGGTTTGGGGCTCTATTTATAGGTGAAGAACAACCCATCCCTCATGTTACAAAGTTAAGATCTAGATCTAAAATAAAACACACTCATTGATGTTTTTTCCACTTTATCCCATTTGCACACACCTTTTGACCCTTCACAAGGCAAATGTATACTTGACTCTTCAGAAAAGGTAGAGAAAGTTAGGCCACTTGATCCACCAAACTCGTCCAGCACATGAAAAGTGACACAGGCTGTTCCAATCGATCGATTCATTTTTTTCATATAAATGAATCGATCGATTCATTTTTTTTTTAACATCGATCGATCTTGCTTTCTGATTGATCGATCACTTTCCCATTTTGCTCACGGCTTTCTTGGATCGATCGATCTGTTTTTCCCATATAAATGGATCGATCGATTGAAGTATCTTTTTGCTCCTTTTGTGCTCTAATCATCTCCAAAAATCCAAGCAACTCATCCAACACCTACAAGATGCAAATGTACATGCAATAGACTCTAAATGCACCTAAATGTAAGATTAATGCATGCATATATATGAAATAACAAAGCTAAAACTATGAAAAATCACAACACATCACTCATACGGTATCGCAAATCAGTTTTTGGTAGGTCACTCATCCTTGCACTATTCTAGCGCAAACACACTTAAATCTAGAGTTTAAAACGGAGGTGTAACGAAAAAGGTAAACACACTTTGGTGACATAGATAGCTAAATCAATTCTTTTAAATCTTTCCACATATATAAAAAATTAAGATGTTACAATTTACCCACTCATAGAACACAACACTTCCGTTGCGCACCACGACAATCTCAAGACGCCTTTTGGCCCAAACCTAAGATGGTAGCTTTGATACCACTTTTAACGCCCGACCGCCCATAGCTTCCCACGCTCGCTCTCTCGGCCCGTGGGCCTCATTCCATGTGATGGGCGGTGCATTATTTTTTTTCCAAGTCTCGAAAGTCTTGTTTACTAACCATGCAATCGACACATCACTTATTCATGTGTTTTGGTCTTACTTACACGGTATCGCAAATCAATTTCTGATAGGTTCCTTCCACTACTCCAACGCAAGCACGCTTAACTCTTGAGTTCTAAACGGATGAATGATGGAAAAAGTAAGCGCACTTTGGTGACATATGTAATCAAATCAATTCTCTTAAGCTTTCCACATATATCAAAAATCGAAATGTTACAAAAGAAGAAGAAGAAGAAGAAGAACTCCTAGCATTACGTGCTAGCCATTCTTCTCGTGTGGATACCATCGTTGAAATTCATCCACATGGGTAATGAAAGTTGGTCGTTCTTCTGGTGTCGATACCATCTTCACTAATTGAGAACAACATGTTGCAAAAACCACCTTTATGATTTTTAGGGTCTTCATGCACTTCATAACCAAAATGAGATCACATTCTGCATGCAAAACTGATAAAATTTGTTAGTAATAATGTCTATTCACTTTATTTTATTATTAATTGTTATTACAAGTGATATTTTGGAGTATAGTACCATCAAATCATCTGAAATAATCAAATAGAAAATCTTCTTAAAAATATGTTTTAATTTTTTTTACAGTTTCATACTAATAAGGAGAAACTATAATTATACCACAAGTTTGATACCACTTTGCAAATTTACCTTTAATGAATAACAATTTTTTAAAAATACCTTTAAATTTTGATGAAAATCGACTAAATTATTTTTCCAAAATATTTATAAAACATTTAGAAACTTAACACCACCCCTTCAACACTAAACCCAAAACAATAATCAATAAAGTGTAAACCCAAATATTAATATTTTTTTGATTGAATGTATTTTGAAAGTGGTACTTAACTTGTGCTATTCTTAGCAATTTCTCTACAAATAATACATTACTTAAATTTATTTTGTTATACTATAAAAAGATCAATTTCTTGGGATAATTTATTTTTCCATGTTGTGTCTAAGAAATAGAATTTAGCAATTATCAGTTTACTATATTTCGAGATTTAATTTGTAAATAAATATACTGTTATGTTTAATTAATTTACCCGTGTTATTTTGGTAAATTTTATACATATTAGCATCTACGATAATATTTTAATAAATTTTATCGATATAAGATATTTTTTTGTATGTTATGGAATTATGTTTTTGGATTTCTTTGTTATTAAATTAAAATTTTAAGATATTATACTACTATTGATTTTAACTATAATAGTATTTATTTTTCGTTTTCCATTAAAAAATTACACTTTAGCATATTTCTATTCTGTAAAACTTGGAAGATTATCATTTTGAGTTAAAAATATTTATTTTTAAAATTGTATATTTGTTTAAAATAAATTTCGTAAAGTAGAAAACCATTTTCTTAGGGTAATTTATATCTCCATGTTGTGTGTGATAAATAAACTTTATCAACTATCATTTTATTATATTGCAAGATTATATAAATAAATATACTATTCTGTTTATTTAATTTAGCCATATTGTTTTGGTAAATTGTATACATAGTAACATCTATGATATTATTTTAGTAAATTTTATCTATATATGATATATTTTTGGATGTTATGGAATTAAGTTTGCGGATTTCTTTGTTATAAAATTAAACTTTTTAAATATTATATTACTATGGTTTTAACTATAATAATAGTATTTATTTTTCCGTGAATCATCAGAAAATTACACTTTAACATATATGATTTTCTCTTTTGTAAATTTGGAAGATTCTCATATTGAGTTTAAAATATTTATTTTTAAAATTGTATATTTGGTTAAGAGAATTTTGAAAAGTACACAATTATTTTTGAGTTCTGAAGATTATAATACTTTGATTTCTTTTGTTACTGAATTAAGGCAGAATTTTTAGTAAACATTTGAAAATTTTAGTAATCTTTTTTATATTTTCAATATATTTTGTTATAATTACAAAACATTAAATAGTTAAAATAAATTGGTCGTTAATATATTTTAAATTATTAATTTATTTTTTTCTGCTATCATATTTGTAAATAAAACATGAACAAAAAAAATTGCTATTAATATTATATTTCGTATATAATCACTTAGATAATATATTGGTATGAGTTTCAATAAAATGATAAATATATTTATAGATATAAAAGTTTAATATATGCATATTTTATGAGTTTTATCAATGAACAATGGTTTATTTATTTATTTAAATAAAAATATTTTTTAAATAAAATATGCTAATTTTCCAGTTTAATAT
Source organism: Moricandia arvensis (assembly GCA_905132765.1). NCBI lineage: Eukaryota > Viridiplantae > Streptophyta > Magnoliopsida > Brassicales > Brassicaceae > Moricandia > Moricandia arvensis. Next base: position 228,642 of record CAJHQP010000222.1, on the reverse strand, counting down.
AATTTTGTTTTGTTTAATTCATATAACACTTCTATTTTATAGACTACAAAAATGAAATTCATAAAAATTAATGTATAATAATATGCATTATTAATTACGAAATTAATTATTGTATTATTTTATATAAAAAAAATAAGTAAGATTTTGTTAGATTTTTCTCAACTGATTTTGTTATAAGAATAGATAAAATTTAAATATGTTCTATTAATATTATGTATTTAATCAAATGGTCATACTAAAATGTGTATAGTAGATAAAAAAAACTAGACTCTAAATTAATAGACTAGATACCTACTATTTCATACAAGTAGAGAAGCCAAAACATAATGGGCTGGGAAAAGAAGTAAGTAAGCACTAACCTTAATCCCGTTGGGGATTAGAGCCTCACATGTTTGGATACTCAATTAGTGGTTGCTCTTTAATTTTCCCCAGATAACTTCTCTGCCAATAAAAATCCTTTAACGGGTAATCCAGATTCTGTTGAAGAACAAGAAGAAAATGATGATGATAAGAAACAAAGCTACAGCCACACAAAAAGTTCATATGACAACGGTAACAAAGAAGCAGGTTTAAGCAAAAGTAAAGACAACCCAACCCGTGGCTCGCGAAGATGCATGCGTTGAATAGAAGGAGCCGGAACTGGAGATGTCGCCAGTAAAGAAGAGAATTCTCACGGAAACTTTTGAAATTAAAGAGGTAAAAGTCTTTACTCCTATGTTCTGTCCTCGGAGGTTCCCTCAAGCTTTATAAGAAAAAAAAAAAATTTAAGTTACCGTTTTCGTTGTTACCGTTGCCATGGTTCTAAATAAGGAAAAAAAGTTACCGTTGTTATTGGAAGATACAAAATATTGACAACATTAAACTTATAGAAAAAATAAATGGTCATGAAAATTTTTATACAGTTTAATCAATATCAGAAAATAAAAACTTAATTGTATCTTTAATATATTGAGAAAATTCCTATCATAGTCTCTTTTCACCAAAAACACCTTAAAAATAAAATGATCAAAAATATAAATATACATTTATTCACCTATAATTTACTAATCTAGATTTAAAATTTATAGTTTAAGAATGAGATTTTGGACTGACTTAAAATTAAAAAAATAATTCAATAAATATGAAAAGTTTCAAAATAAAAAGTTTAAAATATTTTAAAAAGTATTTTTAAATTTCAAAAATATTTTTTTGAAAAAAAAATCGAAAAGGTTTTATATAATTCGAAACTATAATTTTTTTTTAATATTTATATATGTATAAAGTAAAAGGTAGAATGGTTGCTGGGCTTACATGATTTTTACAGCAATTTACAAGCTTAAAGTGAATCAGTTGACTTATACGCTGACTTTGTTGGGCTTTTATCGGAAGCCCATATATTAATTGCTTTTATAAATAAGCCCACACGTAGGGTCAATGTTTTAAAACCAGACGCGTCTCTCTCTCTCTTGTCTCTTCGCTCGTGTTCGAGATCATCGCATAAACCCTAGCTTTGTCGGGTAAGTATGAAATCAATCCTTGTTCGATCTCTTTTGTCTAAATTCAGACACGCAAAAGATTCGATTTTGCAATATTTTCCGGTCACGTTTAGAATCGCTTGAAAAAACCCCAATGAATCGGGTTTAATCTCTGTGTTGAATAGATCAGATTCGAGTGGATATAATGGATCAACAGCCAGAACCAGTTACTTACGTCTGCGGGGGTAAGCTCTCTATTACTTACGTCTGTAAAAGATCGAAGCTTTGTGCTATGTAATGTTAAACATGTCCTTTATCACATTTTTAATTAATTTATAAAAAAATGCCTCTTTTGAGTAGCCTTATGAATCTTTTAATTTCATTATTGGCTTAGTTAGGAGGCATAAATCAATCTGATCATCAATACTTTCTGTATTGTTTTTGATCTTTAATGACTTGAGGTCTTTTGAGGAGGAGCTCTGCTTTTTTAGCTGCTTCTCCCAAGCAGCCTCAGACATTATACAATTTAACCCATAAACCCATAAACAATTAAACCCTTTATCTTTAGTTTACTAAACTTGTTTGTCTGAATGGTTTTTGGTTTTGGAAGATTGTGGACAAGAGAACACTTTGAAGCCAGGGGATGTGATCCAATGCAGAGAGTGTGGATACCGTATCCTATACAAGAAGCGTACCCGTAGAGGTGAGAGTTAAACCTCTATCGTTGTTCCTCCTTTGTGTAGTAATTTCTCTTAGGTTTGGTACTGGTCTTTTGGTCTTGTTCTTATGTTATGAGTTATGACACTGATGTGTTTGTTTCACTAAACACAAATGGGATAGGATCAGGTTTCCTAGTTTATGAGTTTGTAACTACATTCAGGTTTAGTCAGTGTGGATGAATCACTTTCCTCATATAATGGTATGAATGTTGTTGATTCTCTTGTAGTTGTTCAGTACGAAGCTCGCTGAGAACCACAACTCACCCTGAAAGATGATTTGAAAGTCTGTTAAGATCATGGCATAAAGACTTTTCCTGCCTCTGTTTGTAATATAAGTTCAAATTCGACACTTGAAATTCTGTTTCTGTTTTTTGCCAAGTGGTTTGTTTACATTTTGATCTGTCTAACAATGAGTGTGACTTTGTAACCCATGATGGGATGTCTCTCTTGATCTTAAATCATCCATCTTCAGTTACACATACAAAAATACATTACTGTATATGCCTCATCTTTCGGCTTCTTCCTTTCTTTGCTTAACTGTGTTCTTTGCCATAAACCAGCTTCTGAAAGCAGAAAAGAACGTTTCAGTGCTATATATCACTCTGTCAGGGCTCAATATTGGTACATTGTCAATAGGAAGTGATCAAAGAGAGTGACAGGCATGGAGAGACACCGATGCAAAGTTATCTCTAAGTAGTGAATTGGTGCTCTACTAAATCATTATAAATATTTATAACGTTAGTGTGTTTAGATTCGGTTTAGTTCCAGATTCAGTTTGGTTTATTTGGGTCTAAATTCTTTTAAACTGAAGTCAATTCAAATATGTATGGTCTGGTTTGTGTTCGGTTTTAGTTTAGTTTGGTTTATATTAAGTTCTGTTTTAGTTCGGTTTGATTTGGGATTTGGTTCGGTCTAATATGATTTTGTCTGTATTTATTATGTTCGATCAAATTATTATTTTTAGTTTTGTTCTGGTTTAGTTACAAAAATATAATTTATAAAGTTGAAAACAAGTCATCATTTAACACTAAATCATTATTTTTTTATTTAAATGTAAAGCCAAACATTACAACAAAAAAGTAGAAAATATAATCCAATAATTTTATATTATTATTTTCAAACCTAATATAAATATTATAGATATTGTTTTTTGTTTTGATGTTAATTTATGAGATTTCTTATTTTATTTTATTTTTAGTTGTGTTTATTCTATTCATTTAGAAGTAAAATTTATAAAATTATGATTACTTGTTTAGGGTAAATGGCTTAATATATTAAATATTAATATTATTAGTATATTTAATTAATTTAATTAAAGATACTTCAGTTTTTGGTTCGGTTTAAAACCAAATCAATCTGAACCAATTGGTTTAGATGTATACTTTGATTTGGTTTGGGCCGGTTTGCATTCGGTCGGCTGGGTCGGTTTCTTTTGCCCGCCCCTAACTAAAATCGAATGGATAACCAAAAAGTAATGATGAATTGATGATATATAAGTAGAGGTGACTACGGAAAGGATATCTGGAATTTTAAATACATTTGTATTATGTTCCGATCTGGACAAATAATTAATTCAATTCAATATGTAATTTTCTGGATATCCGGTGCTCTGAATATCCAAAAATTTAGTATTTCTTACAGTATATCCGATTTGATCAGTAAAAATAATAAAAAATAAAAATCTTAAAAACTAAAAATTTAATATAAAATCATAATAATTAGTTACATTTTTTTAAAAAACTACATACTTTATAAAAATTAAAATTAAATAATTAATTTAGTGGATTAAAATATCATAAATTATAGAGATATTAAATTATTTGATTTTATATATAATTTAATATATATATATATATATATATATATAAAGCAAATCGGATGTCTATTTTAAAAAAAAATATTAATAATTGTGATTTGCTTCATGTTTGATTCGTAAAGTTACAATTATGCAGATTTTTTTAGCCGAATCAAAATAAATAACAGATAGAACAAATTTTACGGATATTTTGCTCTCTCACACACACACACATATATATATATATATATATCTGGAGCCTTACAAAAGGAAAAACGAAACAGTGAAACATATTCAAAGTCAACTTGCGAGTATATGATTTTCTGGTTCAATATGATTCTCAAATTTTTCCATGCAATACTCATTTTTGCTATAGGGTTCGTAAGAATGAAAACGGTAAGTAAAGTAATCAATAATCTGTTGTTCTCACTCATTCTTCTTCTTCTCATGTTGCCTTCCTCTCTCTCAGTTGATCCATATTAAAGATTAACAAACCGAGCCAATTATATGTTGCTTTAACGCTACTGACATAGAATCGCCTGCCACCAGTCTCATCCTGTCTTCGTATACCAACTTTGCCATTGGTAAGATGTCACTGAAGTTTAGAAGTTTCAGAATGCTTGTTGCTGTTTCTGATCCACTGTCGCATATAGTGGCACACTGGCACTAAGTAAGTAGTTACACAAAATTTCAGTAAAACATGCACTATAAGAAAACAATTGACTTGATATCTGTTTTATATAGTGGCACATTAGTCAAAATAGTAGAATATGAAGAGTTGAAATGAAGTACTTGCTGATCCATGCATAAAAGTTAAATCCCTCTTTTGATCATCTTTTTTTAATTCAGTGTTTGTATTCAAATAAAATTTTGATATTCATGTGAAATTAATCGGCAGGCATCAAAACAGAAAGTGAAGAGGTGAGAGTTTTTTTTGTTAAGTAAGAGGTGAGAGTTACCTATATCATCACTAATCCTTGTTCCTCCTTTTGTGTAGTAATGATTTTAGGGTTTTCGAATCTTTCCAGGTCTTCTTCTCATGTATGCCTGAGGTTGGTATGATTTGTAATGCGTCTCAACAAATCATATATGACGATGATGATAATAATAGAAGAACTTGATGATGTTATATATAAGCACATATCTGGAGTCTGACATCGAAAAGAAGAGAAAGAAATAGAGCCAAAGTCGACTTGCCAGTAGCCAATATCAATTTTAGAGTCATTGGTATAATCGGCAAGTCATCTTTGGCTCAATATCATTCTCTATTTTCCCATGCAAGACTCACGGATACAAAGAATGAAGAAAAGAAACTCTCACCATCTTCATTATTTTTCTCTACCTCTTTTTCTTAACTCTCTTGTAATCTTTGTCATGGTATACTCTTACTCATGATGAGTGTATTTATATGTAGTGAGGATTATGTGAATTGATTTCAAATTTAATATTTGAGATATATTCTTCTTATCCATGCATGGGTTTAGTGCATGCAAGCAAAAAAAGAAGAAGGAATTTTGACCACAGCCGTATATTAAAGAATATAATCTCAAAAAGGATTGGCTGACCTTATGTGTTATCAAATTCTAATTCTAATTCTAATTTTGTGTCAATAATTAATATTCGTACCTCACTACCCAAAGCATCATTATAGTCAGCGACATGAAGATCCACGTGTTATATTTTTCAGTATTTGACTCATGGCCTTTGATACACAAAAAGGTTATCGATCGTCCCTCAGTATTTAAAATTCCTTTTCTTAATAATGTTTTGAATAAGTGGCAGTAATTTCAAATGTTTTGTATGGAATGTAAATAAATGCGATTTTCCTTTAGGGTGAGAATGTGTTATTTGCCATTTGCAGACTCATCAGTCAAGGGCAAAAGAATACATGTTTTCTTTTGCTAAGGATATGAATTTCATTACTAGAGTGAGCTGGATGTGTGATACATAGTTTTACGGCTAACAGGGAAATTATCTGTGAGACCCGCATCTCACGTAATAATATAATAATATTATTAATTGTCTGAAATACCATCATAATAATTATACATAAAAATCCAAATTTCATAAATCCAAATAATACACAAACTCGAATAAAGTCGGTAATATTATAAAATAAGTCTGAACACAACGAAGAAAATAGTCCCAAAAGCACCCGCCGATATGATCAACCCTGATCGTCAGTATCACCTGAAAGGGGGAAAGAAAGGAGGGGTGAGCAACAGGGGAGTCACTCAGTGAGGTATGGGATGCTAGACACGCAAACCACTGACTTGGGTAAAAGAACTCCCACTATGGAAGTTTAGCACTAACATGAACAAACACGATGTCTAGGACATCACACGAAACAACCAATGCTATGATAGCACATAGATAAGCCATACGCCCCGCATTCTCTTCTACGGATATACCTCAAATACCTCTATATGCGTCGATAGCCCAGACATCTCTGGACCCCCGCACTCGTACCATATGCGTCAAATGCAAACGTCTCTGCATGGCGCTCCAAACAAATATGCGTCGATAGCCCAAACGTCTTTGGACCCCCGCCCCTCAATATGCGTCGATAGCCCGGATGTCTCCGAACCCCCGCCCACTGATATGCGTCGATAGTGCAGAATTACGTCTCTGCACCCCCGCCCACCGATATGCGGCGATAGTACAGAATTACGTCTCTGTACTCCGCCCTCATCACATAGTCCCTACTAATATATCTCTAAATACGTATATATATATGTACCATCGCTTAACATCACCCAATCATATCAATAGTTGAATCCTCTAGACCCCTAATTCCGGTTTACAATGAATGAACTAACTACCACGCAAGACTCGATTTCAATCAGACGGAACATGTTTCGAAACTAAACGACCATAGGAAGAATTCTAATACTGGTTCGGGATTTACGGAATAGACCCTCACCTTAGAAATGTGGGAAAGTGATACTTGTGGACTCCTGGGGCTCAAACAGACTCCAAATCTGAAATCAGGGCGAAAAATCGTGTCAGAACGCCTTTCGAACGGGTCAAAACGGACAAACGGTCAAAAGTCAACGCGGCAGTCAAAGTCAACGGCGGCGCGTGTGGTCCACGCGCGGCGGCGAGTGAGATTTGGCGGCGGCGCGTGTGATCCACGCGCGCCGGCGAGTGGGCTCCGGCGCCGGCGCGTGAGATCCACGCGCGCGCAGAGCGGCGGCGCGTGAGATCCACGCGCCTGCCGGCGAAACTTCCGGCGGCGAGTGTGGGCCACCCCGGTGTCCGATCGGGGCGATTCTGGTGTCTACGGACTCGTCTCGACGAGAGGAACACAGTGATGGTCTCAGAATTTCGAGAAACTCAACGGTTTAAGAGATATGGTCGATTTACTAAACGAATGAAACTAAACTTAAAGGAAAGGCGGTTTCCGGCAATACCTTCGGTTGCGAACGGTGATGACTCTAGTGGCTTGGTCTTGGCGATGGTGGCTCCGGCGACAAGCTCCGGCGAGAGCTCCTCCTCCTCCTCTTTCTCTTTTTCTCTTCCTTTCTTCCTTTCTCTCTCTCTCTCTCTTCTCTCTCTCTTCTTTTTTTTCTGATTTTTCTTGCAAATGAGGAATAAGAGAAAGAGAATGATTTTATAGAGAATTCCCGAGAGTTTTCCCGAAACTTACGGGATTTGACGGTCCGGGTCGTTACAATTCTCCCCCACTAATAAAGAATTCGACCTCGAATTCTGCTCATGAACTGGTTGCTCAATGTCGTCCTGAAAAAGCTCTGGGTAGTCCATCCTCATCTCAGTCTCAGACTCCCAAGTGTCCTCCGAGATCCCATCTCTCTCCCAACGGACTCTGACCAAACTAGTCATCATTCCCTGAACTGCTTTGACTTGCCGATCCAAAATCTCAACTGGTCGAACTCGTGCTGAAAGATCTCTACCAATGTCGCTCGGCGGCTGCTGCAAAATAAGCTCTGGCTCTCTCACCACTTTCCTCAATACTGATATATGAAACACGTCATGAAAGCTCGACAACTCCGCTGATAGTCGCAACCTATAGGCCACTGCTCCAATCCGCTCCACAATCGGGTACGGTCCCATGTATCTAGGCTTCAGCTTCTTTAGTTTCCGTGTCTTAGATCCTCCCTGAAATGTCCTCATTTTCAGGTACACTAAGTCACCCACCTGAAACTCCAAATCCTTTCGACGCTTATCGGCATAACTATTCTGACGATCGTGGGCTTCCTTAAGCCGAGTCTTGAGCATCTCTACCTGCTCCACTGTCTCTCGAACCATTTCAGGTTCAATATCTCGTAGCTCCCCCACTTCGGTCCAACAAAGTGGTGTGCGACAAGGCCTGCCGTAAAGAGCCTCATACGGTGCCATCGCAATGCTCGAATGGTAGCTGTTGTTGTAGGCGAACTCTGCCAACGGTAGATACTTTCCCCAGCTTCCTTCCCAATCCAAAACACATGCCCTGAGCATATCCTCCAAAGTCTGAATAGTCCTCTCTGACTGTCCATCTGTCTGCGGATGATAAGCTGTACTCATATGGACCTTTGTCCCAAGCGCCTTCTGGAAGGCTCCCCAAAATGTAGATGTGAACTTTGTGTCCCGGTCAGACACAATACTAGCAGGAACTCCATGCAATCTCACAATCTCTTTGATGTAGATCTGTGCCAACTGATCGGCTCCATCTGTTTTCTTGATTGCTAAGAAATGAGCAGACTTGGTGAGTCTATCCACAATTACCCAAATTGCATTCTTTCCACCAGTGGCTGTCGGAAGTCCTGTCACAAAATCCATAGTCACCATGTCCCATTTCCACTCTGGTAAGGGCAGGTTCTGCAATAACCCACTAGGTACCTGATGCTCAGCCTTAACCATCTGACATGTCTGACACTGCGATACAAAGGTAGCAACATCTTTCTTCATACCAGGCCAATGGTAATACCGCTTCAGATCCTTGTACATCTTCGTATTTCCCGGATGGATAGAAAAATGCGAGTGGTGTGCTTGCTGCAAAATTTCCTTCCGTAATGACTTATCGTCTGGCACACAAACTCGGTTCCGGTACATGTACATCCCACTCGAGGCTGTATGGTATCCAATACACTCGATCTCTAGCTGCTTAACCAAAGCTGCATCACTATCCTGAGCTCTGCGTATTCTCCACAATAAATCTGCTTGCTCTACGGCCTCAATACCCACTGTCTCCCCCTCAACAGTAACTGCACACAATCTGAGACTAGCAAGCGTCCCTGTCAGCTCATGAACCTCCTTGGTTCCTGAAACATCGCTCCTCCGCCTACTTAAGGCATCTGCTACCTGATTAGCCTTGCCCGGATGATAGGCGACATCCAAGTTGTAATCTGCTAACAACTCAATCCATCTACGCTGCCTCAAGTTCAGGTCCGTCTGCGTAAAAATGTACTTCAGACTCTGATGGTCTGTGAGAATCTGCACCTTCTCTCCATACAAATACGACCTCCAAATCTTCAGTGCAAACACAACTGCTGCCAACTCTAAGTCGTGAGTGGGGTAGTTAACTTCGTGCGATCTCAACTGGCGCGATGCATAAGAAATAACATGACCCTCCTGCATCAAGACACATCCCAGACCAATACCAGATGCATCCGTATACACCTCATACGGTACCCCGGGTCTAGGTAAAACCAAAACTGGTGCTTCCGTCAGCTGCCGCTTCAGCTCTGCGAAACTCCTCGAACATGCATCTGTCCAAACAAACTTGACGTCCTTGCCTGTTAGTTGCGTCATCGGCTTGGCGATACTGGCGAAATCTTTGACAAACTTCCGGTAATACCCCGCTAAACCCAAAAAGCTGCGGATCTCCGTAGCACTCCTAGGTGTAGGCCATTCTGTTATTGCAGTAATCTTCTCCGGATCTACTGCAACTCCTGCCTCAGAGACGACGTGACCCAAAAATCCAATCTTTCGCTGCCAGAAGCTACACTTACTCAGTTTAGCAAATAACTGATGCTCTCTAAGCTTACTCAACACAATCCGCAAATGATCTGCATGCTCCTCTCTGCTCCGAGAATAAATCAAGATGTCGTCGATGAAGACAATCACGCACTTGTCTAGATGCTCGCGAAACACGTCGTTCATTAGCTTCATAAACGCTGCCGGTGCGTTAGTCAACCCAAATGGCATCACCACAAACTCATAATGTCCATATCGTGTACGAAAGGCCGTCTTTCGCACATCTTCCTCAGCTATAGCAATCTGGTGATACCCCGATGCCAAGTCGATCTTGGAAAACCATGAAGCTCCCTGCAACTGATCCAATAACTCATCGATACGCGGTAGTGGATACTTGTTCTTGATGGTCACCTTGTTCAAACCTCTATAGTCGATGCAGAGTCTGAAACTTCCATCCTTCTTCTTCACAAACAAAACCGGTGCTCCCCAAGGTGAAGTACTGGGCCTGACAAAACCCTTATCCAGTAGCTCTTCCAACTGTTTCTTCAACTCTGCCATTTCGGCTGGTGCTAAACGATATGGAGCTCGTGAAACCGGTGCTGTCCCAGGTTCCAACTCAATCGTGAGTACATCTCCTCTGGCTGGTGGTGGTCCTTTTAAGGACTCAAATACATCCTCATACTCTGCGACCACTGGAACATTCCGTAGCTCCTGATTTTTATCTTCAGTAACCATCGATATGGTCGCTAAGAATCCTTCTGCTCCTCTTTCCAGTAGCTCCTCCGCACGTAACATAGAGACGATGGAGACTCCCAGACGTGTCTGAACGCCCTGAAACGTAATCCTTCCCTCTGCTTGAGGAATGTGAACTTTTGCCCTTGGGCAATCTAGCACTACTCGATGTCGTGACAGCCAATCCATCCCAAGGATAACATCATAGTAACTTAACTCCATCTCTGCCAAATCTCCAACAAACTCGATCCCTCCAAGTGTAACTGGTACACTGCGATGAACGCCAATTGCTCCCAATTTCTCTGTGCCAGCGGTCTGAATTTGCTTATTCTTTTGCTCAAAGATACCTCGAAAAGGCCAAGATTTAGCCAAACGCGGGCTCACAAAGCTGTGCGAAGCTCCAGTGTCAAATAGAGTGTGAGCTGGCTCTCCTCCGACCAAAACAGATCCTACACAACGATTTTTCTAACCACACATGACAACCACAAAAGAAAACCACAAGCTCCAACGAATAAGATGAAAGTACATACCAGCTATCGGCTCAGCTCCATCGGTTCCTCCCAAAGCGTGGACACGTGGAGCGATGGCTGGACGCTTGGCTGGAGGTCCTCTAGTCCGACAATCCCTGGCGATATGGCCAAACTGGCCACAAGTGTAACAAGCTCCTGGTGCAAATGGTGCGCCTGCTGGCCCTGCCCGAGCTACTGGTGGTGGGGGCGGTGCCCTCTGATCACCTGATGGCCTTTCCTGACAATTCCTGCTCACGTGCCCAGACTTCCCGCAATTGAAGCACTGGAAACATTTCCCAACATGGCGGCGGCGACATCGCTCACAATAAGCTGCCCCAGTATGATCCCATGGCCTCTTCAGTGAGTCGGGAGTCCTACTCGACCTAGGTTGAGCTGACCTAGAGTACTTCTGCTCCTCTGCTAGACCCGCCTCTTGCTCTGCAGCCTTCTCTACCAAGTCTCCCAATCTGTGGTAAGTAACGAGACGGCATCTGTTGCGAATCTCCACTCGCATCCCATTCAGAAACTTTCGAATCAGATCTTCCTCCGAATAACCACCTCCCGCAAACCTGCGAAGTCGACCAAACTCAACCTCATACTCCCTGATGGTTCTGCTACCCTGACTGACAAGCTCGAAATCACATTTCTTCCTGTCCATAGCTTCTTTTGGAAAGTACTTCCTATCGAATTCCCTCTTGAAGTCTTCAAACGTCGGTATGAGATGACCATAGTCTCGTCGCACTCCATCCCACCATACTAATGCGTCTCCACGCAAATACTGCATAGCCAGTCTAAGTGAGAACTCTGGTGGGCAATCGATAATCTCCAACTTCCGTTCCAGGCTTAGCTTCCAATCATATGCTCTTGTAGGATCTATCGCTCCTGCAAAATGTTCCATGTCCATGTTCTTCATCTGACTCGTCAGCCTGTAAAATCTATCATCATAGACTGGATAGGGCGGTGGTGGCGGTGGAAACTGAATACCCTGAGGAAACTGCTGAGCTGAAGCCTGCGGAATAGGGGCATGCTGGGCAGGAAACTGATGATCCTGCTGAACCTGAACCTGTGGCCCACCCTGCTCATAAATCTGGGGGCCTCCCTGCATCTGAACATGGGTTCCACGTTGTCCCTGCTGAGCGACTGCTAACTGGTGAGCAACTTCCTGAGCAACTGTCTGGGCAGCTTGTCTAGCTGTTTCCTGAGCAATCTGCTGAACGGCCTCCTGAGCAGCCTGACGAGCAGCATCCTGAGCAACCTGACGAGCTGCATCCTGAACCAACTGTCTCAACGCATCCTGATCAATTGGCGAAACTGAACTCTGCGATACTGCAGGCGGCACGTGATCATCCCTAGCCTCACGAGTAGCCCTGACAGTCCGAGGGCGACCAACTCCTCTCTTTGGCGGCATCTGAAAGAAAGAGCAACTTGATCAACTTTCATTGTAATCGAATACCAACATCATTCACGGAATAATACTCATAGGAAGGTGCTTATTATTTTTTTTTTTAAAATACCCAAATTCCCAAAAACATTTTTGAAAATCTTATTAAAAATCGATGTAACCGGGTCTCCACGAATCGCCATCCCGGGTCGGAGCCGGGACAGAACCCGCTCTGATACCAAATTGTGAGACCCGCATCTCACGTAATAATATAATAATATTATTAATTGTCTGAAATACCATCATAATAATTATACATAAAAATCCAAATTTCATAAATCCAAATAATACACAAACTCGAATAAAGTCGGTAATATTATAAAATAAGTCTGAACACAACGAAGAAAATAGTCCCAAAAGCACCCGCCGATATGATCAACCCTGATCGTCAGTATCACCTGAAAGGGGGAAAGAAAGGAGGGGTGAGCAACAGGGGAGTCACTCAGTGAGGTATGGGATGCTAGACACGCAAACCACTGACTTGGGTAAAAGAACTCCCACTATGGAAGTTTAGCACTAACATGAACAAACACGATGTCTAGGACATCACACGAAACAACCAATGCTATGATAGCACATAGATAAGCCATACGCCCCGCATTCTCCTCTACGGATATACCTCAAATACCTCTATATGCGTCGATAGCCCAGACATCTCTGGACCCCCGCACTCGTACCATATGCGTCAAATGCAAACGTCTCTGCATGGCGCTCCAAACAAATATGCGTCGATAGCCCAAACGTCTTTGGACCCCCGCCCCTCAATATGCGTCGATAGCCCGGATGTCTCCGAACCCCCGCCCACTGATATGCGTCGATAGTGCAGAATTACGTCTCTGCACCCCCGCCCACCGATATGCGGCGATAGTACAGAATTACGTCTCTGTACTCCGCCCTCATCACATAGTCCCTACTAATATATCTCTAAATACGTATATATATATGTACCATCGCTTAACATCACCCAATCATATCAATAGTTGAATCCTCTAGACCCCTAATTCCGGTTTACAATGAATGAACTAACTACCACGCAAGACTCGATTTCAATCAGACGGAACATGTTTCGAAACTAAACGACCATAGGAAGAATTCTAATACTGGTTCGGGATTTACGGAATAGACCCTCACCTTAGAAATGTGGGAAAGTGATACTTGTGGACTCCTGGGGCTCAAACAGACTCCAAATCTGAAATCAGGGCGAAAAATCGAGTCAGAACGCCTTTCGAACGGGTCAAAACGGACAAACGGTCAAAAGTCAACGCGGCAGTCAAAGTCAACGGCGGCGCGTGTGGTCCACGCGCGGCGGCGAGTGAGATTTGGCGGCGGCGCGTGTGATCCACGCGCGCCGGCGAGTGGGCTCCGGCGCCGGCGCGTGAGATCCACGCGCGCAGAGCGGCGGCGCGTGAGATCCACGCGCCTGCCGGCGAAACTTCCGGCGGCGAGTGTGGGCCACCCCGGTGTCCGATCGGGGCGATTCTGGTGTCTACGGACTCGTCTCGACGAGAGGAACACAGTGATGGTCTCAGAATTTCGAGAAACTCAACGGTTTAAGAGATATGGTCGATTTACTAAACGAATGAAACTAAACTTAAAGGAAAGGCGGTTTCCGGCAATACCTTCGGTTGCGAACGGTGATGACTCTAGTGGCTTGGTCTTGGCGATGGTGGCTCCGGCGACAAGCTCCGGCGAGAGCTCCTCCTCCTCCTCTTTCTCTTTTTCTCTTCCTTTCTTCCTTTCTCTCTCTCTCTCTCTTCTCTCTCTCTTCTTTTTTTTTCTGATTTTTCTTGCAAATGAGGAATAAGAGAAAGAGAATGATTTTATAGAGAATTCCCGAGAGTTTTCCCGAAACTTACGGGATTTGACGGTCCGGGTCGTTACATTATCACTCAACTTCTTTAAAACTAGGTCATTTTCTATGTGTTACTTGTGTAACACAACAACTAGGTCAAATTCTATTTTTGTAAGAGAAATTAAAGCACACGAATGTAAGTTATATCTTCCATGACGATGTCCTATATGTATAGGAATGTAATTTATTTTTAAAGGATCCAACGTTGAGTTCATCCCTTCCTGAGATCAACTAAAGAATGTAATTAGTAGGTATAATATTTAAACAATGAGATTACTTTCCTTATACTATGACATTGTATCAGTGCGTGCTCAAACTCGCGCGTTCGTACGTGATGCTAATTATTAACGACAAGCTCACTGGTACAGAAATAGATAAACGATTCAAATCTATAAAGTTTAGTTTTTATTCTATTTATTGATGTTTCACATCATGAGATATTAAAATGTCGTTTCTGATTAGACAAATAGATAGCAACTTGTTCGGACCAAACATATGATGATAAGATTCTTCAGAACATAAAAACACTCTTTTTGTTTTGTCAACTGTTTTATAGATACTCATTTAGGGCTTGAAAATTTCCTGAATTTATATTATTTTCTGTATTAAAGCGATACATAAAAGTAGGGATTTTTTTTCTTTTGAAAACTTTACTGTTTTTATGTATTTGAACCTACATGTAGAATTATAATTGATATATGAACAGTATTGATATATGAATAGTGAATTAAAGATTGTTATATGAATAGTTAATTAAAGATTCATACAGTGAATTATAATTGTTGTGAAAGTATTGACATACCCTTAAGTTTCTTTATTTAGTATTTAATAATTTTTTTCTTTTGAAAACTTGCTGTTTTTATGTATTTGAACCTACATGATATATCGGTACAGAGATGCACATTTAGAAATGATTTTATAAATATTCTGATGAAAACAAAAAGATATATATATATATATATATAATGTTTGGATCCCTTTCAATCTAATTTTAAACAATTAAAAATAATATAAATATATATAGCAAAGACAGAACTTTTAATTATTTTGATATATAGAAAGATGTTGGGGTTACTTGGACAGCGAGAAGGTCAAGGTCGCACCGTTTATCACTCTCTTATATATATATATAATGTTTGGATCCCTTTCAATCTAATTTTTAAACAATTAAAAATAATATAAATATATATATATATAGCAAAGACAGAACTTTTAATTATTTTGATATATAGAAAGATGTTGGGGTTACTTGGACCGCGAGAAGGTCAAGGTCGCACCGTTTATCACTCTCTTAAGTCGACTTGGTGCATAATGTATTGAATCAAATCTTTTCTTAAATGTGGACATATGAACCATATTGGACTAAACTGAATCAGTTTTTTCTTAGTACTCACTGAGTAAATATATGTTTATGCAATCAGTTTTGTCTTAGTACTCACTGAGTAAATATATTTTTATACAGAAAACCAATTGAGTAACATCTTAGTTTCGGTGCTACCGAACAAAGTAACACCAAACTACCGGAAATTCGTTACAAATTCATATTAACAATTATACTAAATAGTATATACAGTGCTAGTTAAGATTGAATTTAATTTATAATTTTGTTATTTTCAAAAAATGTAACTTGACATGATAAGAAACTTTGGCTCGGTCACTTGTTATTCGCAATGTATTTCTCAAATTGAATCTTGTTAAAAGTTCACATCATCCTATTGTTGAAAAAGCCAATTACTAATAGATATTTTGCGAATTAAAAGATTGATTATTAATTTATGATGTTGTTATTCTTCACCCAAAACGCTAAAAGTGAAGAGAAAGCCACACCAACAGAAACTTGGGTAGAAGTTTGGTTTAAATCACTAAAAACCAAAAATAAAAAACTAAACCAAAAATTGAAATGCAAATTAACTAGCACTGACAATTACAGGATTTAGAACCAAAATGTAGTACATTAGTTATCAGAAAAATTTATTTGGAAATTTGTCAAAAATACCACTTTCCTTTTAATATTTTCAAAAATACATTAATCACTTTTACCTTTGTTTTTAAAAAGGAAAAAACACACTTATAACTATTGGGTTAATTAATCTAATACTTAGGGTTTAGAGTTAAGAGGTGGGGTAGGGCTTAGGATTTTAATTGATTTAAAAAAAAATTACCTCTTAAAAAATAGTATTTTTGAAAATGTCTATTTAATGAAGGTAAAAATGAAAAGTGGTAAAACAAAAGTGTATTTTTGAAAATTCCCCAATCTATTTCTAATTTCTTTTCCTTGTATTTTCTGTGTGAAACATATATACCGCTCCACACATTAAGCGACATCACCTCATCTAGATCTATGAAACTGTGCTCCTCTGCTCATCAGTAGCTGATCTGTCAATTTACCAATTACCTCTATCTCCAGATGTTGAGCATAAAATATAGCGTAAATATTCCAAAAAGCTTATCTGGTAGATACTACACAAATAACAACAGAGAAGATCATAAACACTAATGCAATCACAAGCAACAAAAGCAGGTTATATGCTGGCATATATATATATATATGTTGCTTTAAAGTAACTAATAAAGAAAGATGTGAAAAAGTTAAATAATTTAGTTGGAAGTTTACAAAGTACATTGGTTGGCATCCAATATTATGTAAAAACATCGCTAATTCCTAAGCATTGACCTTAAGATTACAAGAAAGCGTCGACGACTTTGCCTTGACGGCTTGACCAAACACATATGTATGGATCAGTGTTTTAACCAAACAGTCAAACACGCCTGCTCTTTCTGAAAGTGGAAAAGGTACATGTATGCCACATTCCATCTAACCTAGCGTCCACCCTTGGCCATTAGTTTCTGTTGATACTCCAAATTCGTTATAGGAAGAGATCAAAGAGAGTTGCATGAGAGAAACCACCACAGGGTTACTTGCAAAATGCTTCATAAGTATAGCAAGCATAGTACAATGAATTAGCGTTTAGTTAGTATCTGATGGAAACTTAGTGTTGAGAAGAGTTGGAATAAGGGAAAGGAGCAAACATTATTAGTCTATTAGCATTCATCAAACACTTGCATAGGGAAAAACAAGTTTCAATGATAATGATGATGGTATGTAGATATATATCTAGAGTCTGACATTGAAAAGAAGAGAAGGGAACAGAGCCAAAGTCAACTTGCCGGTCACCAACATCAGTTTAGATTTGTTGGTAAAATCGGCAAGTCATCTTTGGCTCAATATCAGTCTCTAATTTTCTATGCAAGAGTCTGATACAAGATAAACTCATCATCATTCTATCTCTTCTTCTTATCTTGTCATGGTAAGGCTCTTACCCATGATGAAGGTATATATAGGAAGGATAATGATGATGATATATACACACATATCTGGAGTCTGACATCGAAAAGAAGAGAAGGAAAGAGAGCCAAAGTCGACTTGCCGGTAGCCAATATAGATTTAGGTTCCTTGGTAAAATCGGCAAGTCATCTTTGGCTCAATATCATTCTCTATTTTTTCATGCAAGACTCTCTGATACAGAGAGAAACCCTCACCATCATCATTATTTGTATCTACCTTTTCTCCTTATCTTGTCATGGTAAGGCTCTTACTCATGATAAATGTATTTATAGGCACATGTTGTGAGATCGTGTTAAAAAAAAGGCACATGTGTGTGAGGATTGTGTGAAATAATTTTATATATTGTATTAGTATATTATTCTTAGACTAGTCTCATTCATGCATGGTTTTAGACTTTTAGTGCACGCCAGCACCAAAAGGAAAGGAATTTTGACCACAACCGTATATTGAAGAATATAATTACTTTAAAATATTGGTTGACCTTATATTATAGAATTCTAATCCCACTTCTATGTGAATAGTTAATATATATTCGTACCTGCTAGTCACACTACTCAAACTTTAAAGGCTAGATATAAAAAAAAGTGTAATATTTCTCTGATGGTTGGACATTTGGACTCCTAATCTTGAGATTGATCAAGAAAAGGAAGTCATCGATCGTCAAGAAAAAAATGAAAGATCCTTTATAATATTTATGCTCTTTTTGAAGATCTTCCACTAATTCCATATCTTTGTTGATATAATGGAACATATATAAATGAGTGACTAGAGATTGATTTGTGCATCCGTACGAATATTGATTTTTACCTTTTCATAAACTGATATTTGTTTTTATATATTTTACATGTGTGACCTTATAACTAATTCTATATTGATCACTTGAATATTTTTATGTTCATGTACATTTGAATCAAATCCGAATCAAATCCGAATCAAATCCGAATCAAATTGGATAATACGAATTATTTTGGTTATTTGATTATTTTTAAGTTAATTTAGTTTAGATATAAAATACCTAAACCAAATTTGGTAATATGGTTCCTTTTGTACAAATATTCAAACATTTTTAGATATATTGGTTATTTGAATATTTTTAGGTTCTTATACATTAGAATCGAATCCACCCGGATCTAGAGGACTCAACTCGAAACCCACCTATAATTTCAAATTACCCAAATAGAGCCTAATTTCAAAATCCGAAAATCTGATATCTAAAAGAAATGATATGTAGCCTAAGGGATTCTGTAAACAAATAAAAAATTCTTTTTAACTGTTTTGAATTCTTGTCATAAACGGAACAATTTCATTCAAACATGTTGAATTAATATAGTTAACATTTAAAATAAATATTGTCGATTTATTATATTAAAGATAATTAATAAAGTGATTAAGAAAAAATGTAAACATATAATAAAACACTTAAAATAGATGAATTATATTTTTGTATTTGTGTAATAATACTATCAAATATTTAGAAAAATAAACAAATGATGTGATTAAAATTAGTTTAAAAAAAATCTATAAAAAGACTTAAAACTAAGCAAATATTGTTTTCTCTTCAATTTTAATATACTCCCTCCATTTCATATTAAGTGTCACTTTAAAAAAAAAATTTGTTACAAAATAAGTGTTGTTTTCGACTTTTGATGCATAATTTATTAATTTTATAATGTAATTTATTTTTCAATTGGTTGAAATATGGTTAGATGTATAGATAATTATGTTTTTATATCGAAAATATGCAAAATTAATTGTTTTCTTAAACTGTGTAAATAATGTTAAATTGACACTTATTATGAAACCGAGAAAATAATAGATATACAAAGCTGACTTCTTTTTACTGACTAGTCACTAAACTTTTTGCATCCCTATGGTCGGTATCCATAAGCTGGGATGAATCAGTTTTCATGCTACATACAAGATGTCGTTTGCTATTGATTACTCACAACAAGCGCTCTTTGATAAAAATAGATTTACTAATAAAAGCGATGAAGTTAGTTTTTATTCTATTTGTTAATGGATCATGTCATGAGATATTGATATGTCGTGTTCTAATAGGCAAATAGATACCAACTCGATCCGACCAACAGTATAAGAATATTCTTCGAAACATTGATAACACTCTCTTCTTTTTGTCAACGGGTTAGACACGCATTTACCACAAAATTTCTTGATTCTTTTGTTGTTTATATATTGTCTAAAACTCATATAACAGAATTTAAATATATATATATATATATGAGGGTGAACTATATAAAATGAGAAATATTTTATTGGAACTATCATTCTACAAGAGGTTTTAACATCTCATCATCTAGCAAACAATCTTTGAGATTATTTTAAAATTTATTGAAATGTCACTAATTATTATTTTTGAGTTAACAACAACTCACCCATATGGATATGGAAGTTGATTATGAATGATAAGACTGCATCTATTATGATACAATCCATCAAACTGGATTAGTTATTTATTTGTTTAATGTTAGTTTTAATAAAGTTCATAAGAAATTACATTTTCAAAATATATTATTCTTAGAGTACGAACAAACAAAATATACTAAGGGTCCAACTGGTGACCACTTTAAAAATAGTAGGAACTACTAGGAAAAAAATCTAAAGGAATTATAAGGAAAAAAATTGAAAGAATAATTGTTCCTTATATGATTTGATAGGGAATACATTTGTGCTATAGTTCTTTATAGAAGAAGGAACGATGGGGAATTAGTAAGTCCTATAAATAATAAAGTTTCCTTGCAAATGGTAAAAGAATTTGGGAATGAAGTGGAACTTAATATTCCTTTCCTCAACTATAGTCACCAGTTGGACCCTAAGTAATTAACAAAATAAAACACAACATTTTCTTAAAACCATTAAACCGGATCTCTTATGGTTCAGAATTTAGCTGTAATATGATAATAACATTCAATTAGTGGCTCCTTTCCTTTCGCCAATAATTAAATTAGGCGAAAATTTTATTACTAGACTAATTTTGTTTTGTTGTGTTCATTTCTATAAAAGAGTATATAAGATGATTAATAGTTGACATGTAAAAGCTCTCTTTATCTTTAATATCCTCTATATATTAATCCTGGAGCATTACAAGTTATAAGTGTAGCCACGTGTCATCACCAGAATGACTTTCAGAATCCTTAGAAAAAAGTTGGTCTATCTAAATATAGATTATACTTTTATTAAATTAACATTCATATTGATTAGTAGTGCATAAAAAGATACTTTACAATATTTTCTTAAATAAAAGCTACGGAATTACTTAATATGATTAACATATATGTGATAATTAATGTTTTGAATAATAAAGATTTGATAATATTTTTTGTATCCTTCATCATTTTTGTTTAATTTTTGTTATTAAAAATATTAAATAATCATATTAACCATGTAATAAAAAATCTAGATTTTTTTTCTTATATATTATATTTTAATTTTTTCAAAACGACTATAAATTACTAAAACAGTTAAAGTTCTTACAATGAAAATTTTCTTGGAACAATGTTTTTATTTTTGAAGGTTATAACATTTAAGTGTGACCACGTGTTATTATATATTTTAAGAATGATTCTCAGATTTCTTAAAAAGTAAATTTGTATATCTAAATATAAATTATATTTTTATTAAAACTATCAAATTGATTAGTAATGCATAAAAAATTATTCTTCATTCTTTTCTTAAAAAAGCTACGAAATTATCTAATATAATTAACATATATATGAAATTAATTATTTTAATAATAAATATTTAATAATAGTTTTTGTATTCCATCATTTTTTTAATTTATATTATTAAAAACTAAAAAAATCACATTAATTATATAATATAAAAATCTAGATTTTTTTTCTTATATGTTATATTTTGAATTTTTAAAAACAATTATAAATTAATAAAACTATTAAAAGTCTTACAGTGAAAATTTGTGAACAATAGTTTTACCTTTTTTGTTAAAAAAATATAAATGATCAAAAAATCATACATGCTATATAAATATGAAGTATTATTTAATATATATTCATATTATATATATACTTTATTTTTTAAAATCAAAATATATATCAAATAAAAATACATACATGTTAATTTTGAAATTCCATTGAAAATGTATTGCGATCTGGAGATTTTAATTTTGAAATTCACATTAATTATTAAAATGGTTATTAACTACTAAAACTATAAAACTTTTCTCACTGTGTTTAATGTTTAAAATTTTTGTTACAACAAATATACAAATGTTGATAAAATCATATGAATAGGAATTAAGAAGTTTCAATTAAATATTTATATTAAAAGATATTATATATCTATGTCAATATCATTTAAATTTAATTATATATCATATAATATAAATAAATGATTTCTTTGATTTATGTGCTAACTGCAGTTTAGTTATATACATAATATTTATTTGCTTATCATTTATTTAATACATTTATTATTTCATAATACATAATGAACAAAATATAAATAATAATGTGTAAAAATGATTTATATAAATAATGTTCCTCTCACATAATGTGCGGATCTCTGTTGATGTATTACAGTCGAAATCTTTTCTCAATCAATCGAAGCTCATGCATTTCGCTTGCGCGAAATTAAAACAAAGACAAAAAAGATGTGAGTTAATAGAAACGCTATCGTAAGCAAAAATATTGTAGATTAAAGAAGAAATCACCCGTGGAAATTCAAAAAAGTTTGAGATCAATCAAAACCCTAATTTCCTTTTCGTCTCCAAGTCAACACTTTCAATGTTTGTCCTTAAATGATATATATATATATATATATATATATATATATATATTTCAATATCATTTAAATTAATATATATATATATATATATCATATATAAAATACATAAAGTATTAATTTCAAAATTTACATGAGTTGGAAGCTTCAGTTAATAAATATTCATATTAGTAAGAATAATATTTTTGTTACAGCAAATATAAAAATGTTAATACAATCATATGAGTAACAAGTTTCTATAACTAAATATTCATATTAAAATATATTATATATCTATGTCAATATCATTTAATTTTACTTATGTATTATATACAATAAATAAATCATTTATTTTGATTTTTATCAACAAAAAGTATCGTAAATAAAAAGAGAGATTATTTTTATTTATGTTCTTACTCAAATTTAATTATATATGTAATAGTTACTCGCTCTTCAATTATTCAATATATTTTAAAATTGTATAATATGTAAATTAACATAAATAAATAATAATATTTATAAATAATTTGTATACATAATTAATATATATTCCACGCAAGTACGGATCGCAAATGTTATTTAATCATATCATTTCAAAAATACGATTCTTCGTATCGAAGTGAGATGGTGAATTATAACATTGAAACAATATCATTGAAGTTCGATGTAAATTTAATAGGTTTAAAAAATATTAACAAATATGACCCTATAATCAACCTTATATTGATGATTCATGATTATACGTTTGAAGACTTATGACATGGTTGGACGATCAAAGTTAATATTCAATAATTATTAATCTATAAATTTCACCCCGCGCATGCGCGCGGGTAATCACCTAGTTATTTATAATTTTGGAAACTATCAATAATATTTTAATTACTTGGACCGCGAGAAGGTCGCACCGCTTATCCCTCTGTTAAGTCGACTTGGTGCGTAATGTATTGAATCAACTTTTTTTCTAAAATGTGGACATATAAACCATATTGGACTAAACTGAATCAGTTTTCTCTTAGTATTTACTGAGTAAATATATTTTGTACACAAACAGTTTTGTCTTAGTACTCACTGAGTAAATATATTTTAATCAGAAAACCAATTAAAGTAACATCTTAGTTTCGGTGCTAACGAACAAAATAACACCAAATCACCAAACTTCATTACAAATTCATATTAACAATTATACTAAATATATATACAGTGCTAGTTAAGATTGAATTTAATTTATTATGCAACTTGACAAGATAAAAAAATTTGGCACGAAACTTGTTATTCGCAATGTATTTCTCAAAGTGAAACTTGTTAAAGTTTACATCATCCTATTATTGAAAAAAAAAAACAATTACTACTAGATATTATGCGTATTAAAAGATTGATTATTAATTTATGACATTGTTATTCTTCACCTAAAACGCTAAAAGTGAAGAGAAGCCAAACCAGCTAGAAACTATGGTAAAAGTTTGGTTTACATCACTAAAAGTGCAGTACATTAGGTTACCATTTTATCAACAAAATCTATTCTAGATTCTTTTCCTTGGACATTAGGTGTGAAACATATATACGGTTCAGCAAAGTAAGCGACATCACCTCATCTAGATCTATAAAACTGTGCTCCTCTCATCAGTGGCTGATCTATCAATTTACCAATTGCATCTATCTCCAGATGTTGAGCATAAAATACAGCATAAATCTTCCAAAAAGCTTATCTGGTAGATACTACACATAACAACAGAAAAAGATCATAAACATTAATGCAATCACAAGTGCCAAAAGAAGGTTATGTGCCGGCATATAGGAAGAGATCAAAGAGAGTTGCATGAGAGAAACCACCACAGGGTTACTTGCAAAATGCTTCATAAAAATAGCAAGCATAATAATGAATTAGTGTTTAGTTAGTATCTGATGGAAACTTAGTGGTGAGAAGAGTTGGAATAAGGGAAAGGAGCAAACCCTATTAGCATTCATGAAACACTTGCATAGGGAAAAACAAGTTTCAATGATAATGAGGATAATGGTGATGGTATGTAGATATATATATATATATATATATATCTAGAGTCTGACATCGAAAAGAAGAGAAGGAAACAGAGCCAAAGTCAACTTGCTGGTCACCACAATCAGTCTAGATCCTTTGGTAAAATCGGCAAGTCATCTTTGGCTCAATATCATTCTCTATTTTTCCATGCAAGACTCTCTGATACAAGATAAACTCTCTATCTCTTCTTCTTATCTTGTGATCTTGGCATGTAGAAGGTATTTATAGGCAGGATAATGATGATGGTATATAAACACATATATGGAGTCTGACATCGAAAAGAAGAGAAGGAAACAGAGCCAAAGTCGACTTGCCAGTAGCCAATATCACTTTTATGTTCATTGGTAAATCGGCAAGTCATCTTTGGCTCAATATCATTCTCTATTTTCCCATGCAAGACTCTCTCATACAGCCAGAAACTCTTACCATCATCATTATTTTTATCTACCTCTTCTCCTTATCTTGTGATCTTGTCATGGTAAGGTTCCTACTCATGATAAATGTATTTATAGGCACATGTTGTGAGGATTGATTAGTGAATTGATTTCATATCTGGCACTTGATATATTATTCTTCGAATAGTCTTATCCATGCATGGTTTTAGTGCATGCAAGCAACAAAAAAAAGGGAATTTTGACCACAGCCGTATACTGAAGAATATAATTACTTTTAAATATTGGTTGACCTCATATTATAGAATTCTAATTCCTTTTTATGTGAATAGTTAACATTCGTACCTGACTAGTCACAATACTCCAATCTACAAAGGCATCAACGAGTCATCTTTATCTGAGTATTGGACATTTGGATTCATAATCTTGTGGTTGATCGACAAGAGAACGTCATCGATCCTCAAGCAAAAATTGAAAGATTCTTAATTATATTTATGCTCTTTTCGAAGAAATGCCACATTCCATATATTTCTTGATATAGTGGAGTATATATATATATATATATAGGAATTTTGATGTTCCTTTTGATACTTGTAATACAAAGCTGACTTCTTTTTTACTGACTAGTAACTAGACTTTTGATTTGTTTTTCACACCAGTTTTCATGCTACGAGATCTCGTTTGTTGTTAATTACTAATGCAAACGATCTTTTTTTTTTCTTTAAGTATTTACTTCCATTAGTAAACCCGAAAATCAGAAATCCAAACGTCAATTACAAATTTAAATCGAACAAAACAGAACTAATTTAAACTTTGCGCATCTAGTTTCGCTCAAAACTATCAGGCCGGCTAAACAACTTTATAATCTTTAGAATATCATTTTCTGTTTTCTACCATGCTGATAACTCCCAGTGAAAATCACCGTAATAGTTAGATCAAGACGATTTCTTCAAACTCACAATCGACACACTTGCGTTCACTAACGCAAGCTTTCTTTGATACCAAAAAAATAGTTAAACTATTAATGTAAAGCATTAAAGTTCGTTTTTATTCTATTTGCTAATGGATCATATCATGAAATACTGATATGTCGTATTCTATTAGACAAACAGAATGGTAACACTATGATAAGATTCTAGTGAACATTGAAAACACTATTTCTTTTTTGTCAACGGCTTCGACACGCATTTAGTTTAATTTCATATACTTTTTAAAAATATATGAGGGTGGACCACATAAAATAAAACTATTCATTGCAACCAACACTCTACAAAAGTTTTAACATATTAACTAGAGTTTGATCCCCGCTTTTCAAGGACGAGATATTTTATTAATAATTTACTAATAACTTATTAAATATTTTATTAATTTACAAATAAATTATGTATTTAAAATACTTTTTCATTTAAAACAATGTTATTAAATTTGACCCAGACCCGTGGTCAACCGGTTAATCCCGTGATTCGATAGTTCAGTTCATGTTTTCAAAATATTTATATTTAGAACATGTGAATACCATCGTGCTTGTCTTTAATCCAACAGCTTTCACATTCTTAAATATAGGTGATAACCATCCTTAAACGTAGATAATAGTTATAATTATATTTTTATTATATTTATTGTAACATGTATAACGTGTGTATATATATTGACTATTGTTGAATTATTATGTTATTTAAATAAATGATATAACTATTATTTAAGAAATATAAATAAAATAATTAATTCGTTAATTTAATTAATTTTTTATTGGTTGAAATTTTTTATAGTATTTTAAACTTGTAAAAATAAGTTCTATTTATTTTCATTGTTTTATAAATTATTTAAATTTTTAAGTTATTAAATTATCTAAATATTTTTTTTAAAAGATCTAATATTTTATATTGTTTTGACACAAGATCAATTATAATATTATTTAAAAACATGGATAGTAGTATAAAGAAAAAAAATATTGTTTAGAAATATAGATAGTAATATAAAGAAAAAAATATTATTGATTTAATAAAGATTTAACTATAAAGTATGAAGATATATTAATTTTAAAACTTACAAAATAAAAGTTAGGTCTAAGGCAATGTTTATGTTTTAATAAGATAGATCATGCGGCAGACAATCAAATAAGATTAAACCGAACAGAATTGCTTTAGTTACCCAAATATTTTTTCAGTAATGGGCTTTTATTACCATAACTAAAAAGCCCGATAACGGCCTACCAGTGAACCGACGTGGAAGCTAGAGTTCCAGATGTCATGTAGCATCCTCAACGTGCCACGTGTTCCTCCTTCTGTAACATTCTCTATTCGTGGATGTCATAGAAGAAGAAGACTTCAAAACTGAAACAGTTTATTCAAAGAAAGATGGCTTCTTCTAGTTGCTTCACCATACAATCAAGCTTCGTCTCAGGGAAAACAAGGCTCGTTTCCATGTCCAAACCGAGTCTCTCTGGATTCGCTTGTCGTTCTCTTTCAAAACCCAGAAGCTTGAATCTCTCTGTTCTTCTTCGTTGTTCCATGGGTTCATTTAACTCTTCTCAGAAATCAGACAGCGTCCAAGGTTCTGTTCTTTCGTCTTTTATTGTCTTCTTTATCTATCTGTTAATCTGAAAATATGTTTGATTTCGCTTTTATCCAAAGGTTGATGATTATGAGGTTTAAAGAGAGAGATTAGGTTAGGAATATTTACTTGCATCACACTCAATCTGTTATGAGGATTAGGTTAAAGAGATGAAGAATGTTTTAACCAGCCACAACTTTGCATTTTCATTACATGTTGTTGAGAGTGTTGTTGGTAAGCAAACCATAAGACTTGATTTCGCTTGACCAAAGATTATGATGCTTTTAGAAAGAGAGCTTTACTTGTGTCACACTCAATCTGTTATGAGGATTAGGTTAAAGAGATGAAGAATCTTTTAACAAAACCACAGCTTTGGATTGTCATTTATCTGTTGTTGAGAGTGTTGTTGGTAAGCAAACCTAAGATTTGATTTCACTTTTACCAAAGATTTTGATGTTTTTAGAAAGAGAGATTAGGTCAGGAGCTTTACTTGTGTCACACTCAATCTGTTAAAGCTATGAAGGATGTTTTAACCTACAAAGCTTTGCATTTCTCACATATCTTGTGTTGAAAGTGTTGTTACTTTAGATCAATAGAGTAAGCAAACCCTGAGATTCTGAGAGATTCAATGATGTGCAGAAGCTGCAAAGAGTGACTTTGCTTCAATAAGTGAAGGTGAGTGGAAGAAAAGGCTTACACCAGAACAGTATTACATCACCAGACAGAAGGGAACAGAGAGAGCTTTCACTGGGTATGCCTGTCTTGTTCATCACTATTACACTCTTTCTTCACTCATTGTAATGACTTAGTTCTTTCTTTTTACACTTGATCAGTGAGTATTGGAACACAAAGACCCCTGGAGTATACAAATGTATCTGTTGTGACACGCAACTGTTTGAGTAGGCTTGCTATTTTTCTCAAACTCTTTGATTTTTTTGTGATAAATGATTGGATTAACAATATCATGGTGATGATTTTCTTGCAGCTCATCAACAAAGTTTGATAGTGGAACCGGGTGGCCATCATATTACCAACCTATTGGAAACAATGTGAAGTCAAAGCTAGACCTCTCTATCATCTTCATGCCTAGACAAGAAGTTGTCTGTGCTGTTTGTAACGCCCATCTTGGTCATGTCTTCGGTGACGGTCCACGACCAACCGGAAAACGATATTGCCTCAACAGGTTTGATATTTCAATCCCTCAATTAAATGCTTATTTTAAAATATTTCAAAGATGTCCTCTCTGTTTACTGAGAGTTCATGTTATGAACATTACATTTCCATAAATACTTAGGAAACTCAAGAGTTCATGTTTCATGTTTCTGCTCCTTTTTTGTAGTGCTGCTCTGAAACTTGAGGCATTGGAGAGAACAAGAGAATGAGAGTTTGGTACAAAGGATTGTTCATATATTATATAATATAGTTTCATTGCACATGGTCCTTGTATTGAAAACATTGTAATCACATGTAATAATACACAGAAGAACACAACAGGTATAAGCTTTTGAGTTGATTCCACCATCGTCTGAACAGCACATTCTTAAATTTATCTAGAATACCCTTGAGAGAGAAAGGAGTTGAGTTCAGTTTTGCTGCTTGCATGTGTTTTTGCATGTGTTTTTATATTGGTTATCTATCCACTATGCACCATGATGTAGATATGGGGAAACAAGAAAGGAGAAGAAGAATAGAAAGGCAAGAAAGAGTTTCTTGATAGCTTGAAGGTTCTTGAAGCTGAGCTTTGATGTAAATCTTACTTTGGAGGAGAGACATTTGGTTATATTGACATAGCTCTTGTTCCAGCACAATTAATTTTTATTTTATTCTGTTCAGAGCATTTTCATCTTCATACTATAATATACTTCATTTTACTTAAAGAAAAGTGGATTTATGGAATAATATTTTATTTTTTGTTTTCACTTTACTTCTGTTCTATTTTCGAATAAATTATGGAATGTAGATGAAGATGTTTTTAGTGTAGTTTTTTGTTTTCTTCACAACAAGGATAAAAATGCCAACTACTAATTATGTTGAAAATTAGTATATTTAACACTTAAAATGGGCAAATCCCTTACATATCATAATTTGTTTTAGAGAAATACTTTATAATAGCATTAAAAAGTTTAAGGATGTAAATATACATTGATCTTTCAGATTTAATTAATATAAACTTAGGATTTAGAGTTTTTTTTCTTTTTTCTTGTCATTAACATAAGGTTACAGACTCAATGACTCTGTAAACTAAATGGATAATTCGGTATCCATATCAACAACAAAAAAACGCTTGCGTCCTGGCATTACGTGCGAGATTATCTGCCTTTAAATTTTGTGTTTTTGGTACATGGATGAGCAGGATTTAGAGTTATGAGGTGAATTTTTGAAAGTGAGTTTAAAATTTTAATAAAAATAAATATTAAAATTTTTAAAATAAAAATAATTATTACAGACATTTTTTTCTTAAAGATTATTTTGGTTACAAAAACTTATAAATGACTATTTGAGAAATTGCTTTTTATTTTGTGACATTAAGAATAAATAAAATCTAAGAAAGGTATTTCCCTTTTACTTTGAAATCTAAATATGTTTTCTTAAACACCACGCTCTGCATATTAAACTATAATCACAAAATTGAAATCTAAAAAAATATATTACTTTTATTTTTTAAAGTAATGTTATTTTGAGATTTTTATGTATTATTTGTGGAAAAAAGTTTTTTCCTAGTGTTATGTGAAACTACCTTTATCTATTAATAAATTATACTCCCTCCGTTTCAGTTTATTTATCGTTACAGAAAAATTCTGTTTCAAAATAAGTGTTATTTTATAATTTCAATGCAGAATTTGTTAATTTTATATATTATTTTATTTTATTTTGATTAAATGTGGTTAGGTGTATTGGTAATTGTGTTTTTATCTAGAAAATATATAAAATTAATTTTTTTCTTAATTTGTGTTCACAAACCTAAAACGACAAGTAAACTGAAACGGAAGTAATATGTATTAAACTACAAATGTTGGGATTCAACTTCAGAATTGTTGACAACCAAACAAATGTAATTTTTTTGACAAAGACTAATGTTGTGGGAAAGCTAAAACTTGGGGGCACTTAATTCTGGGATCAAATAAAATACTGGGGTTTGTATAAAACTTTTTCTTTTTATGTACTTCTTTGTTCATATTAAATGTTATTGTAAAAAAACATAATTTCTTACAAAATAGATACTATTTTAGAATTTTTTGTGTACAATTTATTAAATTTAGTTTTTCTTCTATTTTATTATTGGTTGAAATATGGTTATAAATACATATAATAATGTTTTTTTATAAAAAATATACAAAAATAAATATTTTTTAATATGTATGAAAAAATTTAAATCGACACCTAAAATAAAAAGAGTGAAATATTAATTTTTGGAAAAAAGTTGCATTATTGCTATGTGAAACCACTTTTCTAAAATTAAATGATTGTACTAAACTAGTAGTACTGGGATTCAACTTAAGAGTTGTTGACAAACAAACAAAGGTAATTATATTTTCACAAAGACTATTGTTATGGGAAAGCTAAAACTTGGATCAAATAAAATAATGGGGCTTACGTGTAATCATCAAAGGTCTTACAAAACAAATAATAAAATAAACAAAATATTGGAATAAATGCTAATATGGGACACTTGGTGTTGATATAATCTAATATGGGACACTTTCTTTTTTGATTTTCTGAATAAATTAAAAATAATTCGAAAATAACTGAAAAGACAAAAAAAAATTAAAAGTTCAACATAATTACCAACCCGCCCACAAATTGGATCCCCTTACCATGACCCGACCCAGACCCGACTCTAATAACCCTAAAATTATCCCCGTCCCCAATTCCTCTCTCAATCGACACAAACCTCAACTCTCTTCCCCATTTCGTTTCATCCCCTAAAAACTCGAATCCTCATCAAAATCTAAACAAAATCATCAGTTCAAGTCGAATTTCGTTTGTAAACCGTCCATGTCACCAAAAACTCGAGGCGGCGGAAGAGAGGCGACGAAGAAGAGAGACGGCGCCGCGGCGAGGAAGAAGCGAGACAATAGAGCAGTGGCGGCGAAGAAGAGTGCAGCGGCGAGGAGTCAAACCTCGGCGAAGAAGAGTGCATCGGCGAGGAATCAAACCGCGGCGAGGAAGAGGAAGCAAGCCGACGGTGCATCCTCGTCGAACCGAACCAAGCGGGCTCGGATCCGCGAGAAAGAAGACAGATCTCCACCGGACGATGAACCGGAGACAGGATTGCCTTCTCAGCCACCAGATGAGGTTGAAGCTCCACTGCAACGACCAGTAACCTCACTTTCATCGTCTGGCTCTACCAACAGAGATCCACCCACACCTCCGCCAGCGCAGATTAACAATGACACTGAAAGAACGGTAAATCAATCTCAATTGGTTTTGAAAATTGTTATTTAAGTTCTGATGAATTGGTGTTGAATTGGTTGTGAACAATTGTGACTAGTTTGACTGGTACAACTAGTAACAACATTAGTAGTTTAATTAGTAAACCTGGTTCAACTAGAGAAGTTTAGTAGTGTAACTAGTATAACTTAATCTATACTATATAAAAGTTGAGGCTATAAGCCATTGAGAGCGTCCACATAAGATGTTAAACGACCAATCATAATATGACAAATTATCTTCTTAATTTATGATCTTTAAAATGTCAATATTACCAAAAAATTGTTTATTTCAAAATAAAATAGAAATCAATATCAAATATAGTAAAATTACAAAAGTAAAAACATTACTTAATTTAACTTAATACATAACTGATTTTTGAAATATAGTATACATTTTTAAAAATGTTAATATTTTCAAAATTATATTAAAAACCAAATTAGTGTTCCATATATAATTTAAACTAACAAAATAAATATTAATATTTTACAACTTGCTTAAATATGTTAATTCTTAAAGTAAAAAAGGAAAATCAAAAGTAAATTGTAATATTAATAAAACATTATTGTCTTCTTAATACATAACTGATTTTTGAAAAATAAAAAAAATGTTAATATTTCAGAAATTATATTAAAAACGAAATTAGTGTTCCATATATATTTAAACTAACAAAATAAATATTAATATTTTACAACTTTCTTAAAAATGTTAATTTTAAAGTAAAAAGGAAAATCAAAAGTAAATTGTAATATTAACAAAACATTATTGTCTTCTTATGTATAATAAAAATGTTTTAGTAATATTAGTATTTTACAACTTGCTTAAAAATTTTAATTTTTAAAGTAAAAAGGAAAATCAAAATTAAATTTTAATTTCGTTTTTAATATAATTTTGGAAATATTAACATTTTTAAAAATATAATAATTCGTCATATTTTCGAAAATCAGTTATGTATTAAGTTAAATTATATAATGGTTTTATTTTTGTAATTTTACCATATTTGATATTGATTTCTATTTTATTTTGAAATGAACAATTTCTGGTAATATTGACATTTTAAAGATAATAAATTATGTCAAAATACAAATTATGTCCTTTTAAGTATAATAAATCCGAAGTATCATTTATACCAAAATAAAATGGAAAATTGATGTTAAATAACAAAAACTAAAACTTAAAAATGGAAATTCACTTAATATATAAAATAAGAAACTTTCTAATATATGAAGTATTAGGGTGACTATAAATATTTGTCTAAACATCAAAGAGTTTTCAAGATTTATTTTGACAAAGAGAGAGACTGAAAAAGAAAAGAAATATTTACACAATGGTTGTTTGTGCTTCTTCTTTGGTTTTCGATGATCTTACAAAAGGGTTTAATAAAAATGAATTTCATGCTAGAGTAGTTCACTTTTGGGAAGCACGTAACATCACCAAGGATAGTTTACTTATGGTTTTTGAGTTGTTTCTTATTGATCAACACCGATGTTGCTGAATCAAATGATAGTGTGATTTATCGCATGTTCCCTCTTTACGTTGTTGCATCAGCTACTACATGACCAAGTCATCACTATATATAATATTTTTTAAATGAATGTTAAATTTTATTCTTAAAAAACTGGTGTTACATTATGTGTGATTTTGTTTTTGAATAATCTATATTATATAAAAGTTGAAGCTATACGCCATTGCGAGCATCCACATAAGATGTTAAACGACCAATTAAAATATGACAAGTCACAGTTTTAAATTTTTATTCATAAAAGTGCCAACATTGCTAAAAAAAATATTTATTTCAAAAAAACTTATACATCAATATCAAATAAGGTTAACAAGAAAAAAAAATATAATAAATATATTAACTTAATATCTATGATAAATTACGAAATTTAACATAAAATTAACTAACAGAATAGTAATTATTTAAAAATTCAAGACTTTCAAACAATTATAACTTTATAAATTTAAAACACATGATTTAGTCGAAAAAAACACACGATTTAAAAATTTTGGCTATATTCTATTAAGATATTCAAAAAACAAAATATGCTAGATTTAAGTTGAGGCTATTAGTCATTAAAAATGTCCATATATTTTAAAGCACCAAAAAATATATTTTGAGTCACTATTTTATTTATTATTTTAAACGTATTAAGATTACCAGAAAATTTTTCTTAGAAAATAAAATAAAAATTAATATTAAACTTATACAAATAAAAATCATTAAATGAAATCATTTTGATAAAAATGTGAAATAAGTGAAATTGCAAAAAAACGTGAATAATAGTATAATAACAGTATTGGAGGTAGACGATCACAAATATATGATCAATATATATAAGGAATTGGCATATTGTATATCAAATGTGAAATTAACATTTTAAAACTCTATGTAAGAAAAAATAAATAGTAGAAAGTTTTTTTATAAGTTATGTCTTAAGACAAATTAAATTATGATATGGCAATATCAAAAGACAATCGCTTCTTCATAATGAAATTTTCTTTTTTTAACTGCTAATGCATTAAGATCAAAATAGCAAACATCCAAACCTTATAGTAACAATTCAATTTTCATAATTCTTCAAAATGTAAACTAATATTAAAATAGTTAAAGTAAAAAAAACGAAAACAACTACAAAAATTCACTTATTATATAATACAAGAAAAAAACTATGTATAAAGTATTAGAGTGACTATAAATAACTGTATAAAGTTCCATGAGAGAATAAGAGAGATAATGAAGAAAGAAAAGAAAGATTTAATAATGATTGATTTTTGTTTCTTTGGTGTTCGGTGACTTTAAAAGGTTTTAATAAGAATAAAATTATTATTAGAATACTCATGTTTTGGGAAAAATGTAACATCAAAGGGGTGCTTTGGTTATGAGGTTTGAGTTGTTTTTCACTAATCAAAATGAATAAGGATGTTTATTTAGTCCTTACCAATATACATGTTTATGAAACATATTATATATTATGTATGACACAAATTTTTACAGGAAAAATTTATGCATTCAACTATCTAATCGATTAGGCTATTACAAGATAAATTTAAAAGCTGATATAGTCTATGCAAGATTATGAACTTGGTCATTATTAACAAAACAATCTACAAGGTAACTTCTCATAAATTCTTCATTAGATAAATAATTTTTATACATGTAGATCATGCTCACCATGATATTGAGAGGTAAAATTTATGATTCATTCTTATCCCGAATTTAATCAAACGGTTGACAAGAGCAAGGATCGATATGGTAAAAATCTTCATTACTCTCTATATAAAAATATAAGACTTTGTTATCAGGTTCTAATGATATATTTCCTTTATATAATTTCTCTTGGAAAGCAGATCCTCATCAACAATGAGAATTATAATTGTCACACAAGTATAACAAATGTTATAGCCAATAGTGTGATATTAATAAGAGTGAGCATGTTTCTCCTAAGTTCATAGTTCTTCTTATCTTTAAACTTTTTAATAATCATTATTTTACATTTTCTACTCAGTGGGTCAATTATTTATGTTATTCTTTAATTATCTACCAATTTCCACAAAGAAATTGATGAAAAGTATTGTTCACAAACCTATCTTACTTCTCGCTAATGAACCTAAAAATATCTAGAAATTTTTAATCTCAAATAGTACATTTACAAAAGTATAATTAATTAAAATTAATTAAAATATCTATAATATCTTATTATATAAACATAACTAAACAAAAGTATTTCAAGTATATATGAGCTAGCATATAATAAATATATATCAATCACACATTTATGATATAACTTTGAAAAGTAAATAGAAAATTTAAACATTATGCTTATAGATTATTTTTTTATTTCATCTAGATTAAAAAAATAAATAAAAGTATAATAAAATATTTATAATAGTACAATCTTTATATGCATTCAGCAATCTATCAAATAATAACCAGAAAAATTATCTTTAAATAATATAAATATTTATACATAATTTATAATATTAACAAATACTAAATAATAATCAAATTAAAATTTCAGTTTTGTAAGCAAATAAAAGTAGAAAAACATATTTTAAAATCATTTTCATGAAAATAAATTTTTAGAAATCATTATAATTTGTAAATTAAACTTTTGATAAAAAGTAAACTAAATTATAAATGCAGACTCGCGCTACGCGCGAGTGTAAAATCTAGTTAATTATAAAAGTATAACTAGTAACAATATTAGTAGTTCAATTAGTTAAACTGATTTAAGTAGAATTTTTGTAAGTGAATTTTTGGTAGTCGGACTGGTACAACTAGTAACAATTCATATAAGTTCAATCAGCAAAACTGGTACAACTGGTGAAGTTTTATTAGTGTTACTGGTAGAACTCAATTGGTTTTAGTAATATAACTGGTACAATTAAATGACTTGTATATAGTCTAACTTGTACAACTAGTAACAATTTTATTAGTTTAATTGGTAAAACTAGTTAAACTAGAGTCATTGTATTAGTGTAACTAGTACTGCTCAATTGGTTTTTAATAGTATAACTAGCACAACTAGTAATGATTATATTAATTTAATAAGTAAAACTGGTTTAACTAGAAAATTTTTATAGTGTTACTAGTACAACTCAATTGGTTTTAGTAGTATAACTAGCACAACTAATAACAATAAATTAGTTAATTTGGTAATACTGGTTAAACTAGGGTCGTTTGACATAGTGATAATTTGGATTAAGTAGTATAACTGGTATAATTAAATGAGTTGTATCTAGTCTAACTGGTACAACTAGTAACAATTATGTTAATTTAATAAGTAAAACTGGTTAAACTAGAAAAGTTTTTTTAGTGTTACTAGTACAACTCAATTGGTTTTAGTAGTATAACTAGCACATTTTACTGGTACAACTAGTAACAGTAAAATTAGTTAAACTGGTAATACTGGTTAAACTAGAGTCGTTTGACATAGTGATATTTTGGATTAAGTAGTATAAGTGGTACAATTAAATGACTTTTATGTAGTCTAACTAGTACAATTAGTAACAAAGATATTAATTTAATAAGTAAAACTGGTTAAACTAGAAAAGTTTTAAAACTAGTAGGACAAGTAGATATTTTGTTATAAAACTTGGTTATTTACATAATTTAATGTTGTCTTTTCAGGTTGTGGGGGATGACATTGGCGTAGAACCAATAAGACCTATTGGTTTCTAATTTCAGCCGAGTGATTATGGAAAGGCGTGCAAGCTCTCCACAAGGTGCCACCAACGCCATTTTGTGGACTTGATTAAAAAGTTCGACGAGACAGAGCAGAATTGGTTCAAGAATCACCCTCAATTCAAGCTTTTGTTCCACATGGATTGTACCAACACAAGAAAGGTGATGGGAATGTGGATGTTGCTTCTCCGCACAGTGACTACGGAAAAGTCTCGACAGGCTTGGTTTGCGGTAAATGGAGTTCCGATTCGATACTCCATCGGGGAACATGCTCTTCTGTCTGGTTTACACTGCCACATATACCCTGAAAATTATCTGAGGGTAGGGTCTTTGAAGTTTGCTGAACGGCATTTTA
Source organism: Moricandia arvensis (assembly GCA_905132765.1). NCBI lineage: Eukaryota > Viridiplantae > Streptophyta > Magnoliopsida > Brassicales > Brassicaceae > Moricandia > Moricandia arvensis. The sequence continues at coordinate 191,187 of CAJHQP010000222.1, read as the reverse complement.
AGAAGAAGGAGACACCGAGTGATAAGAAGAAGAAGAAGAAGATGAGGGGAGAAGAAGAGAAGCTAAAAGTTACAGTCATGGAAGTGGAAAAGAAGCTTATGGCGATGAAGCCTGATGCTAGTGGCGAGCGTTTGAAGATGTTGATTCTTTACTTTTTGGCCACTGTTATAAGAGGAAGGACAAAATATGGACACCCCATTGAGGAATTCTTACTCCAAGCAGTTGAAGATCTTGATTTTTGCGAGACGTTTCCATGGGGCCGTTTGACTTTTGATGATTGCATAGATGAGATTTTCCACTTGAGGGATCATTTCAGTGTTGGGATCCCTGATTCACCTCAGTGGGTGTTTCCTGGGTTTATCAACCCTTTGGAAGTAAATTATTTAAATTTTTTCAGATCAAAATATTTTATTAAGTTCAATTATTTGGTGTTCCTGATAACTAATATGATTGTTTGAAATGTTGTGCAGATTTTGGCGTTTGAATGTATCCCTGTCCTTAGGGATACATTTAGAGTCGTTGTTCCAAATGCTCATGGAAGTTGCCCAAAAATGTGCAAATGGAGGTACAAGAGGACTGGGACAACAGGATTTTCATTGGACGAGATTTATCGTGCTCTTGATAAGACAAAGGTAAATGATTGTTAACTTAAGATGAGCTGTGTTGTTTGTGTTATTTTCTTCAAGTCTGATTTATGTTTGTTTATATTTCAGGAGATTACGAGTCATTTGGTACCAGTTGATGAGGATAGTGAACTTCTGTATGAGATTATGGATGAAGGGTCGTGGGAATACATTGAGCTGGTAGATGATTCTGATACCCCAGACCTAGCCGTCGACAGTTGGAACAAGATCTTGATAAATCCTGTGTCAAAAATATTTTGGGAGGATCTATATGCGATGGATGTGAGAACTCGTGATTCGACCACACCACAAGAAGCCGTGATTGGACAGCAGCAAGCAAATGAGTTCGAGGAAACCGAGAGAAGTGATCTTCTTAAAGAGTTAGAGTTGAAGATGAACAAGAGAATGGACGACGGATTTGCTTTGAGGGATGAAGCAATTTGTGTTCTTTCAGCTAGAGTAAAGGAGTTGGAACATAGAGAGACATTGTCGTACCAGTCTGGTGGTTTTTACACTGGTCATGCTTCAGGAGGGGGAGGAAGAGGTAATTGGATTTGAATTTTTTTGTATTTGTAACATACTGATTATTATTTGAATTTGTGCTTGGATTTGAATTTGTAGATTTTATGGTTGACAATGAGGATGGGGAAGTGGCTTCGAAGGTGGCTGCGGAGGAAGGTGAGAAGGTCGATGAGGAGGAAGGTGAGAAGGTGGCTGAGAACGCCGGTGGTGAGTTAGCTGAGAGTGAGGGTTTAGCTGAGAAGGAGAGTGGCGAGTTGAGGGAAAAAGAGGGTGAGAAGGAGAGTGAGAAGGAGGGTGAGGCTGGTGAGGTTCATGCTGAGGGTGGTGAGGTTCAGGCTGTTGAGGTTCAGGCTGGTCAGGCTGGTGAGGTTGAGGAATCAGGTAAGGATCCTGAGAAGGCAGCTACTACCGACGATGAAGTGGTTGATGTGCTTGAAAAGATGGATGAATGTAAGTTTTGAGTTTTATGTTGTCTAAACTTAAGTTTAAGTTTTATGTTGCCTAATTTTAGGTTTTATATTGTAGATGTTGATGAGATGGAGATACCATCTACACTTGACGTGATGACTGTAGCTGCTGAGAAGGTTTCTGAGGTCGAGGAGATAGAGAAGCCTGCTGATGAGCAGGAGGAAGAGGAGGAGGAAGCGGATGATGATGAGGCGGTTGGAGATGGGGAAACGAGGCCGAAGAGGTCTATTAAACCTGCTCGTTCAATTAGGTCTCCTTTCGAGAAGTATCCTGCAAAGTAAGCTATTTGGAATAGCTTTTGTACAAACTTATACTATGTTAGTGTTGCTTTCGGCTTTTTAGAACATAGGTTTTATTTTTCATGTTAAACCTATGTTCTTTTTGGATGTTAAAACCTATGCTAGTTGTTGATGTTAAAAACTTATATTTAACTTGTTGTTTGGCTTCTGGTATTGGTTAGTATTGATAACTTTGGTATTTAGGTATAACAAACACAACAAGTAAGAGCCACAAAAAGTATTTACGGATGGTACAACTAGTACAACTACTAAAGATGAATTTTCTAAGTATATTAGTTGTAGCGGTTTTCTAGTTGAACCAATAAAACTAGTACATACTAGTGTCACCAATTTTCTAGTTGAACCAGTGTGTGAGTTGTACTAGTGTTCCAGTTCTCCAGTGTTACAAGTATATTAGTTGTACCCGTTTCTACATAGTTGTACTTTGGCAGTAAAATCGCTAAATCTAGTTGTACCGGATGTACTAAAGCATTTATTTCAGTTGTACCACTTTTTATGTGTATATTGCTTTGCCCCAACATAATGAAGTCATCGTTGTTGGTAAGATACTCGTCATCTATGTTTTCCAAAAATTATGGAGACAAACAAATCAACAAACCTTGAAAGTATAAGGTAATTCATGCAAACTACCGGAGATAGTGTCATGAATTAGAAAAAATTGGAAGTATGTAATGCAAAAATCTGAGGAACGTATGTACACACGTACCAATTTGGAATTAAGTTTGAATTTTGAAGTTGGAAAAAAGATATGAATATTTTTAAATTCGCACCTATATAGTTGTACTAGTTATTCCAGTTTTACAAGTTTCGTAAATAAAGACTAGTTATACCAGTAACACCTTTCCTATTTGTACCAGTTGTACTAGTTATACCATATGTACTAAAATTGTCATGACTTTCACTAATGTGAAAAGTATTACCAATTGTCCAAGTAGTACCTAACAGAAGCAACACATTAAGAATCCAAACACTACAAACAGTAGAAAACCGATTAAAAACATCCATAACATATACATAAAAACGAAATCAAGTTTCATCGCTTCCACTTCCATCGCTTCCACTTTCATCGCTGTCAATTCCATCATTCTCACTCACCAATGGTGGATACTTCTTCTTCTTTTTCTTCTTCCGATATTCCCCTGCTGATGGAAATCGAGTTTCTTGAAGTCTTCCTTTCTTTTTGTCCACTTTCGGAGGGTAAACAACCTGAGATCGAATTTCCTCTGGAATTTCATAACTCTCCCATGATGAATGATGAGGCACTGGATATATTGTCTGGTAATATGCCAAAGTCCACTGCTCCATCCAATAATACCTAGAAGAATAATCTTCAGCCATTTCTCCACGCGCGATGATCGCAGCTTGTGCATGCACACAAGGATACCGATCAATATCAAAACACCTGCACTGGCATGTTCTGTTGACTAAATCAACAAAATAACTTTGACCGTCCTTGCCAATCACAGTGTACTGGCGTTCAAATTTGTTTAGCTCCATCACATTGAGCTTTTTTGCCTTCGGATGACTGTGATGCAATATTCCATGCACGTGGGGGATAAGTATCTGCCTCTCTGGTATGCGTAAAGACAAAGCCCGATATTGGTTAAAACATTCTATCATCTTCCCAATGATCACGTCAAGCATTGGCAACAACGCATATTTCCTTGGTTCCTTTAAAACACCGTTGATAGATTCAACAGTGTTGGTTGTATCTATGTTGTACCTTTCTCCCGGAAATTGACATCTTGCCCATTTGGTCTCATGAACACTCTCATCTAGATACTCAGCGGCTTGAGGCAACGTTCTCCTGAAATCATTGTAGCTTTTTCTGAACTCTACCTCTGTGTAAATACCAGCAATTTTTCTAAACTTCTTGGCAACCCCTTTCTTGTTAACTTTGCTGCATGCTCCGGCAACATTATTAGACAAGTGATAATTGCAATATCCATGGATCGCCAATGGATACACCTCGTGGACCTTCTTGATGATGCATTGGTTTCTATCAGTACAAAAAACAAGCTGAGGATCATCTGGTATCAAAGTTTTCAGTATAGTCAAAAACCACTCCCAGCTCACATTTTTCTCTCCATCTACTACCGCAAAATCGAGGGGATAATGATGATGATCTGGATCCTGAGTAGTGGCAATGAGAAGCACTCCTCCATACACACCCTTCAGGTGAGTTCCATCCATTATTATCACTTTCCTCATTGCTTGAAACCCTTCAATGCAAGCTCTGAGCGCAAAGAACATATACTTAAACTGTTTATTCTCATCCACTTCTAATCGTGTGATGGTTCCAGGATTCATCCTTTCTAACATGTACAAGTAAGAAGGAAGTCTAGCAAAACTATCCTGAGGGTCACCACGCAAATCACTGACAGCTTTGTGTTTCCCTCTCAAAGCTGTAGAATATGAAACCGTCACACCTAGTTTGTGCTTCACCAACTTCATGAGAGTCTTGGGATCCGGAGTCTTGTATTGGCCTGGATAATCTTCGTGCACCACTCCTGCGACCAAGCTTGGTGTTCCTCTTTTCTCCTTCCTTGTTACACTTCCCTCTCCCCGAGTACACGTATGCATCTTTCTATACGTTCTGACAGTGAAAAAGGCAGAGTCTTTCAGCCTTGCAGCTCGTAAATACCATCTGCATCCAACCCCACGACATTTCAATATGTAAAGAGTACGATTCGTCTTGACTATATCAACCTCAAAACAATTCGAATGCACTCCTGCGTCCACTAAATTCCTCAGCTCTTCCTTAGTCGCAAATTCTTGATTCAAACTCATATCTATACCATCATCCCACTCAACATTGACCATTGAGTCTACAAATGGTGTAACAGCCGGCAACTCCTCCATATCATCCATTTGATCACCCTCTTCATTGCATTCCTCATGCTCATACCTATCTGACTGTCTTGGAGGAACAATTGCCAACTCTTCATGATTATACCCATCTGATTGGTTTTGAGGAACAATTGCCAACTCCTAAACTCCAACCATACCATCATTAGCTCTGGCATCACTCTGAATTTCCTCGTTCATAGAAAACAGCTCGTTACTCTGATTTTCTGAGATGATTTCGGAAAACTCCACATGCAAGACACTACGCCGGTTTTTCCTATCCACCTCCATTAAATATCCTAAAACATCTTCATCATCCAAAATATAACTAGGCCTCTTATTATCCACGATCAGGGGATAATAACTCAGTTGAAGCTTCGTCGCAGCTACATCGATACTCATTTTCTTGCCTATTCTATCAACCAAGCGAGAATAAGTAATCTCCTCATATTTTCCTTTCATCACTAATGTAAAAATATTTTGATCTCCACCATGATCAAAATGTATCACCACAGCTCCATTACTATCTATAGTTCCTGAAAAGAGTTAAAACCAACATTAAAACTTACAAATTATATCAGTTATACGGGTTCTACTGTCAATAAAAACTACGGGTTATACTAGTATTACCAGTTAGACTAGTTTGCAAGAAACAATCATTCTAAGTTATACGAGTTATACTAGTTCGTAGTATGACTTGTCAAATGACTACTAAGAGTTATACAAGTTTTACATACCCTTATTCAGTGTTACTTCTAGTTGTACCAGGTTTACTAGTTTAACGTTATAAGAGGAAGTTCCAGTTGTACTAGTTTTACTTTTTGCAGTTTTACCAGGTTGACTAGTTAAACGTTTCCTAAATCTTATATCACTAATACTAGTCATTTGAGTTGTACTAGTTTTACTTTCTGTAGTTGTACCAGGTTGACTAGTTAAACGTTTCGTATAACCAATATCACAAATTCTAGTTATCTTAGTTGTACTATTTCTTCTCTTAGTTAGTTTTACTAGTGTAACCGTTTTGCTAATGACTTTCCACTTAAAAGTTGTACCAGTTATACCGATGCCAAAAACGATCTAATCTACAATGTCATGATTCATACTATAACAACATTATATTAAACCTTGAAACCTGACTTATAACGGTAACATACATATTATGGAACTAAAAAGAAACAGAAAACAAATAAAAAAGGAAGAGAGGCAGAGAAGAGTGAGAGAGAAGGAGAGGGAGAGAGTATATGTTTACCAAGCGATTTCAAGACCAAGGACCATGCACATTTGTTGTTTCAAGGCGTTCTAAGCTGTAGAAGAATCCTAAGAGGCAGAATCAAAGGTTTGTGGATGAAAGGTTGAAGAAAAGAGTTTTGGTTGGTGAAGGTAATGAATTTTCGTGTTTGTTGGAGATGGAGTAATGAGGAAGAAGATGAAGATGGGAGGGAATTAATGGGGGGATTTATTTTATTAATTTTATTTTATTTTCGAAATTAAATCAATGGCCAAGATTAAAACTCTCTCTCTCAGATCCAATGGTTCACACTCTTCTTTCATTAATGGCATTTCTGTAATTTTTCATCAAGTGTCTCCTTAGAGATCACAAGTGTCCCTTCTAAACTTGTTTTTGGGCTTTTGTCCCATTATAGATCTTTGTCCCAAAATATTTTCAGCGGAGAAAAAAAAAAAAGAGAAGAGAAGCAGTCTTGTGTGGATAGTAGAAAAGGCCAAAAAAAAAACCCACCATTCCGTCTTCGTCGTCTTCTCCATAGCTACCGTCTAAAACCACCGCATCAGACTTTCCCTATACGATCAAACAAACATTCTCGTCTGCTTCTGATTATAATTCTGTAAAATGGGTTTTCACTAATACTCTTTCTGGGTAATTTCTCATCCAAAAAGTTTGCATTTTTATTACAAAAGCTCGAAACTTTCTGGTGAATTGTCAAATCTTTTGATTGTTGTATTTGGAATCTCTGATCTGATGGCTTCTGCGATCACTGAGAATGTTGATTCTGTTCACGACGGTGTTGTTGTTGATGGAATTGAGAATAGCTTGGTGACTGATTCTAAACCGGAATCTGAATTAAAAACCGAACCGGAGTCTGATCAAATGAAGAAGCTGGAGTCTTTGTTCAAGAAACTGAATCCTGAAGCTAAGGAGTTTATCCCTTCTTACAAGAAGACTAATAATAACCAGTCTCTGTCTTGTAATGATTTTGCCATCACTAAGAAGCAATCTGGTGAAGAATTCAACAAAAAAGATGGCAGGGTAACAAAAAGTTTGAGTCTTTGTTGTTGTTGTTGAAACTGTAAATGAATTTGATTGGCTGTTTATGTGATGGTGTTTCTATTGTGGAGTTAGTTTATGGTAGAAAGTCTCTAGCTTGGAGGAGGTTCATTTGAATGATTTCAAATAGAAAATTATATGATCTTTCACTCAACACTCATCAAGTTTGGTTTTGTGGATTACAGAGAAGAAATGATTATAACCAAGGGAGGAAAGTTAGGTTAGCTGGAAGAGCGTCCAAGGCTCAAAGAGAGGATAGTATTAGAAGAACAGTTTATGTCTCTGACATTGATCAGACTGTAAGCTACATCAAGTCTCTCTATCTCTTCAGGTTTGCAAGAAAATATACTGTTCTAATTCTATATTCTTCTTTCTTATTAGGTGACTGAGGAAGTCTTAGCTGGCTTGTTCAGCAACTATGGACAAGTAAGTTTACAACCCACAAGCTATTATCCTTTTCTTTGTGTGTGGTTAAGTGCTAACATTGTGTTCTTTCTTCTGAAGGTTGTTGATTGTCGTATCTGCGGAGATCCACATTCAGTTCTTCGCTTTGCCTTTGTTGAGTTCTCTGATGACCGTGAGTTAATACAGATGTCTTCTTCATTGTAAAAGTTTCAACTTCCAAGTTTGTGTGACATTAGTAAGAATGTTTGTTTCAAGCAGAAGGTGCAAGGGCTGCTTTGAGTGTGGGTGGGACAATAATTGGTTATCACCCAGTTAGAGTGTTGCCTTCAAAGACTGCTATTCTTCCTGTGAATCCCACATTTCTCCCCAGGGTAATAAAAACACTAATCTCCATTTTGTCAAATTATATTTATATTTTTGGAGTTTTGGAAAATGAAACTTATGGCTGTTTGTGTTGTATTTAGTCAGAAGATGAAAGGGAGAAGTGTTCAAGAACCATCTACTGCACTAATGTTGACAAGAATGTAAACACTTGTTTCCGATTAATGTTTATGTCTGTCTTGCATTTTCTTTACTTGTTCTCAGTTCTTAAGATGACTTGTTTTACACTTGCAGGCCACTGAAGATGATGTCAGAATCTTCTTTGAGTCTGCCTGCGGCAAGGTTAGTTTAGAGCTAACACTATTTTCTTTCTCTCTCTCTCTCAAAGACAATATGAAGTTTGTAAATGCCGAAACAAATAACATGTCTTCTTCTCTTATAACAGGTTACTCACATAAGGCTTCTTGGTGACCAGTTGCATTCTACTCGCTTAGCTTTTGTTGAATTTGCCATTGTAAGCTCCTTCAGATTCTTTTTTTTATATATATAAAAACATCAGCTTTTGTGTCTTTCTTTCATTAGTGCTGTTAGCTTTTGATTATTAGTTTCAATAAGTTTTTTGCTTTTGGGGATGAAATAGGCAGAGAGTGCAGTTGCAGCACTCAATTGCAGCGGAGTAGTCTTAGGATCTCAGCCCATAAGGTACATTTGCAATGAATCTTTGGCTGAATATCAAAACATGATATTGAAACCTTTTTTATTTATTTATTCAGGGTAAGTCCTTCAAAGACACCAGTGAGATCACGATCCACTCGATCACCATCCACAAACTAGAAGAAACAGAACCCCAAGAGGCTTTGTTGCTGAGGGAGAGTGATGCAACATCTCGTTGTTTTTTTTTTTCATTTTGTCATTCTAATTGTTTTCTAGAGCAGAGTTATATCTTCCAGTTCTGTGGTAACTGAAAACAAAATCGACGTTGGAACATTGCTTCCGAGTTCTTGTTCTTAGACTCATTTGAGTATCATACCATCTTTCTCAATTTTTGGTTTCACTTTCATTGATTGTTATTATCAGCATAGATGTATTTTTTTTCTTATCATTTAAACAAGATTAAATGTTGGTGGGACGAACTGATTCAGTGAGGATCATTTATGTTTGTCTCTTTCTAATCTATATAGGAAAAAACTTAGCTTCTATCTCTTGTTTCTCTTGCTAACGAGTATGTCCAACTATTCATACTCCAAAGAATCAACATAGGTCCACTTAAGCGAAATCAATTACTATCACACTATTTTCATCGCGTATAAAAATTATAGTTCTTGTTTCTTTTACTAATGAGTCTATCCAACCATTCATACTCCGAAGAATTAGCATATGTCCATTTAAGTGAAATCAATTACTATAACACTATTTCCATCGCATATTCTAGTTCTTGTTTTTCTTGCTAACGAGCCTGTCCAACCATTCGTAGAATCAGCATAGGTCCACTTAAGCGAAATCAATTACTATCACACTATTTTCATCGCGTATAAAAACTTTAGGGACTAATTTGAAAATATTCAATTACTGGGCATCATCGGAAACGGCGTCGCTTAGACACACAGCGACCAAAAAACCCTCAGAAACCTCTGGATCACCACCACCATTGTTTACGAGAATGAGAGGTGTTATAGGAAGACGATTCTCAAACCCTAACAATGCCTTTACCCTTGCCTCCTCCATAGTCAAGCACTCTCCATTTCTCATCCAACCCTCTTCTCAGTTCTCCTCCGACGCCGCTGGCCGTGGCCGTGGACGCGGCGGTGGTGGTTCCGGATTCCCCGCCGCTGACGAGGGACAGTTCGGTTTCAATCGTGAACCGGCGGGTCAAGCACGTGGCACATCGGAATCGCAATCTCCAGGAGGATACGGTCATGGTCGTGGCCGTCCGATCCAATCTGATCCGATCTCTCCTCCGTTTTCCTCAGATTCACATAGCGTTGGTGGCCGTGGAAGAGGATCCCTTGGATCAAACCGCGTTTCACCGTTCGCCGTTGAGCCTCCAAGCCATCCAGCTCCTCCACAGTCGCAGCAACCGCGTTTTGAACCGCAGCAAACGCGTTTTGAACCGAAGCAACCGCGTTTTGAACCGCAACAACCGCGTTTTGAACCGCAACAACCGCGTTTTGAACCGCAACAACCGCGTTTTGAACCGCAACAACCGCGTTTTGAATCTCAACAACCGCGTTTTGAACCTCAACAACCGCGTTATGAACCGCAGCAGCAGCAGCGTTTTGAACAAGCCAAGGATGACTCTCAGGGAAGTCCTCCATTTGCGAAGGTGCAGGATACAAAGGATGCAACTTTGCCGCCGCGGCCACCACCAGAGTCTAAACCTGGCCAAACCGCTCCGCCCAACAACCTATCCAATGCTTTAGGAAGTGGAGCAGGTCGAGGAAAGCCTTTTGTGCAAAATGAAGACAACCGCCACATTCAACGCCCTCAGAGATCACAACCACATCAACAGCAGAGTCAGAAGCGAGTTCAATCGCCCAAGGAAGAAACTCCGAGACCCCAACTGAGTCCAGAAGAGGCTGGAAGGAGAGCAAGGAGCCAGCTTTCCCGCGGTGAAGCTGAAGGAAGCCTTGGTGGTGGTGTAAGGGGAAGAGGGAGAGGAGCGAGAGGGAGAGGAGCGAGAGGGAGAGGTAGGGGAAGAGGTGGTGAAGGGTGGAGAGATGATAAGAAAGAAGAGGAAGCTGAGCAAGAGGCTTTGAGTGTATTCGTTGGAGATTCTACCGACGGAGAGAAGTTTGCTAAGAAGATGGGAACTGAGATTATGAATCAGTTAGCTGAAGGTTATGAGGATATATGTGAAAGGGCTTTGCCTTCTACTGCTCATGATGCCTTGGTTGATGCTTATGATACTAATCTCATGGTAAAGTTTCTGTCTTTTTGTTGTTCTCTGATGATTGTATAGAGTTTGATGCAGAGAAGGTTGACACTAGTAGGATCAGGATTAGTGAGTAATGAGGGAGCAATTGCATTAGTATTGAATCATAATCCTTAGGTTGTGGTGTACTTGAAGCGTAGAATATTGTGCGTGTATGTTCTCAGCTTTATAACACAGCCTTTGTGGTTTTTAGTAGTTCATTTGCATTTTGGATGTTTTGCTTTGCATGAAAATGGATGTTGAGTCTCTTTGTTTTTATAGATTGAGTGTGAGCCAGAATATTTGATGCCTGACTTTGGATCAAATCCTGACATTGATGAGAAGCCACAAATGTCTCTGCGTGAGTGTCTTGAGAAAGTGAAGCCTTTCATAGTGGCTTATGAGGGGATCAAGGATCAAGAAGAATGGGAGGTAACAATGTTCAGCTTGCTTTTTGTGCATCTACGCAGTACTTTTGTCTTCGTTTGATCACTTAATCTTCTCGTTTTTTTGGTGCAGGAAGCAATAGATGAAGTGATGGCGCAAGCTCCTCAAATCAAAGAGCTTGTTGATCACTACAGTGGTCCTGATCGAGTAACTGCTAAGAATCAGAACGAGGAACTCGAAAGGATTGCTACAACAGTTCCTCAAAGTGCACCTGATTCTGTGAAACGATTTGCAGATCGTGCTGCTCTTAGTCTTAAGGTTTGATATCTCTCATCTAACATCATTATTAAATCAAAGATTTCTCTTAGGAAGATGTATTGATGTTATTCTGAAACTTGGTTAATGCAGAGTAATCCTGGTTGGGGATTTAACAAGAAGTACCAGTTCATGGACAAGCTCGTCTTGGAGGTGTCACAGAACTACAAATAGAGAACTTAATGTTTCAAAAACATTCTTAAAAGCGCATGTAGGATCTTGCTTCTACATTAAAAGATAGTTTGGCCTTTGAAGGTCTGCCTTTCACCTTTACGTTGTCAAGGTTCCCATAATAATGGCATTGTTCTTTCGATATGGTACCTCAAGAGATCACGTCTCTCATCTAACATCACTGTCTTTTTTTTTGGTAATATGTCTATTTTATTTTTCAAAAAGTACCCTTATCAAATCAGGAATATCTTTTTGAGTCAAAATATGTCCTAAATTTTACCTTGAGGTTGTAAGTATCATACATTTTGCTATTTGTTATGAATTTGTAAGGGAATATGCATCTTTATAATATATGGTTTAGATTTTAGAATGTTTCGGCATGCAAGACTCGTGTGTATAGATTAGGTAAGTCATGCCTGCGCTTTCTACTTCCTATTTACTCGTAATTCAAGGGGAAAACGGCCGATTAGTACCTCAACTAGTATCATATTGCCTAATCAGTACCCAAACTATTTTACTGTGCATATTTGTACATGATCTAGTAAAAAATTTGAAATTGGTACCTGAACTCATAAAAACGGTTTTTACGCACCTACGACCGACAGCGTGTCAGTAACATATTGATGTGGACCGGTTCATGGTTAAATCATGGAAAAACGGCCGATTAGTACCTCAACTAGTGTCATATTGCCTAATCAGTACACAAACTATTTTACTGTGCATATTTGTACCTAACCTAGTAAAAATTTGAAATCAATACCTAAACTCATAAAAATGGCTTTTATGTACTTGCGACCGACAATGTGTCAATAACATGCTGAGGTGGACCGGTTCATGGTTGAATCATCTTATGCTAAGATAAACGACGTCGTTTTGAGCCAGAAAAAAAATACGCGCGAATCGAACCCGGGTTCAACACATAAAAAATGCAAGCATTAACCGCTCATAAAAACGACTTTTACGTACTTGCGATCGACATCGTTTCAGTAACATGCTGAGGTGGACCAGTTCATGGTTGAATCATCTTATGCTAACCTAAACGACGTCGTTTTGAATCAGGAAAAAAAAACACTTAGCGCGGATCGAACCTAGGTTCAACACAGAAATGCAAGCATTAATCGCTTATGCTAGTGGAGAACTTAGACTTGGGCATTCGGGTCCTCGGGTTGGGTTTGGATCGGCTCTTTTCGGGTTCGGATCCTTCAGGTCTTAGATATCTAGACCAAACAAAATAATTAGAATTTATCGGTTCGGGTTCGGGTCTTAGATAATTAAACTCAATAAGGTAATTAATTTTTTCGGTTCAGATTCGGTTTGGATCCGGGTCGAGTTCAAACCCGAAACTTTTTAAAAATATCTTTAATACCAAAATTATATTAAAACACTCATTTATATTTAATATATACTAAAAGTTTTGGGTATTTTGGGTATCCTATCGGATCTCAGGTTTGGGCCGGGTCGGGTCCAAGATCCGCGGGTCGTCCATATATGGGTGTTTTTAAAATTAAATAATAAATTAAATATATCTTTTTAAAATTAAATATATCTTTTTAAAATATGAAAATATTTAATATTTAATTATAAAATAAAATTTTATTTGAAATTTTGAGATTTTTTTGTTGTTTGATATTTGTTGGTGTTAATGTAAAAAGAGGAACATGATCACTAATTTAAAAGTTAATATGACAATATGAGCCTAGTTGAGGTACTAATTTCAAATTTTTATTAGATCAGATATAAATATGCACAGTAAAATAATTTGGGTACTGATTAGGGAATATGACCCTAGTTGAGGTACTAATCGGCCATTTATCCTATATAAATATTACCGGTTACCTGACACGATGTCGGTCGTAGGTACGTAAAAGTCGTTTTTTATAAGTTTAGGTACCGATTTCAAATTTTTATTAGATCAGGTATAAATATGCACAGTAAAATAATTTGGGTACTGATAAGGCAATATGACCTTAGTTGAGGTACTAATAGGCCATTTACCCTAATTCAAGAGGAAAAGTTTGCCTGGTGTTCCAACAAGCTCAATAATCTCATTTTACTAAAATATTAAATTCAAAAAGAGAATTTGTTTAATCAAGTGAAGTTGTAGCATGCATGACTAAGTCCAGAGCAAATTTCTCAAATAAAACCTTTTGAAGTTTTTGTCATAAAAGTAATCCTCAAATAAAAAAATGATCAAAACAATTTTTTTTATTTTTTAATTTTTTTTAATATATTTTTAAAAAAATTTATCCTCAAAATCTCATCCTATAATTCTAAATCCTAAGTATAGAGTAATTAACCCAAAGATTATAAATGTATATTTACACTTTTTAATAAATGTTACTTTACTCATTTTTTTCTTTTAATAGTTATTTTTATGACAAATGTTATTTTAGAATATTTCTCCTGAATCTATCATGTTTCTTTTTGTTTCCATGGAATTTCTACTATTCAACGTATAAGTTTGAGTCTCATTTAAGATTTGAACGTGTATATATATATATATATATATATATATATATATGTTGTAGGTTTGTTCAAAAAGTCAAAGAAGCTATCTATGTATGAAAGGGGAAATGCCGAAATGGTCATTTTGTTTTATGTTAAGCCAACTAGTCTTTGTTCAAAAGCGAAAATGTAGATGATTAAGGTTTCAAACAAAGGCTTTAACTACAAGCAATCTGGTTAATCACAACTCACAAATCTCAACTAATTCGATATCTTCATGATGACTACCAACCAAGTAGATCTAGTTATTTGTTTGTTTTTTCAACATATTAAAATTCCTTTGCAGTTTCTTGTATCTTTCAAAAAAAAAAAATTCTTTGCAGTTTCTTGTTTATTTTGGTTATTCTCAGTCAAACAATAAAATAATAAAGATAGGAAGAACCGATCACATGACCTCCAACTTCTAATTTAGCACAATTAGATGTTATGTGCTTTTACTAGATGTAAAAAAAAAAATCGTGGATGCTTATAATATATAAATTCATAGAAGATTTGGATATGAAATCGTATTGATCTTCGGTTGTTGTTACACGTATCGAATATGAATATTAAACTCAAAATAAAACGAAAACTAATGTGCTGCTTCCTGGAATCTCAACTATTCAACATTTTTTTTATAAACAAACATCTCACTCTTGTATTTGATTTCTTCAACTAATAAATAAGAAAAGTTCTTGTGTCTTTTAGAAAACAAGGCGATGTCGCAGTCTTGTATTATAAACAAATGCATATATATATATATATATATATATATATATATATATATATATATGTTTTCAAAGTGTACGGCATGTACTATATAAAGCGACATAATATCATACTTTGAAACTTGTATCAGTAGTCAGAAAACAAAAGACTCGACAAAAGCTTACATTACTTATTTACAATCTGTGATGATTCGAGCGTTATGTTGTTTCCTCAGCCACAAGGAGAAAGATTCACAAGATCTGAAGAAGGGTGAAAAAGGAAAGAAAGATGGATCGCTTGCTGTTTTTAAGTCGAGTAAGAAGCCTTCCGGCAAAAAGAAATCAGGAGGAGGCGGTGGTTTTCTCGGTTTCGGCGGCGGTGGGTGTGGAGGTGGCGGTGGATGTGGCGGTGGTGGTGGTGGATGTTAATAAATAACTAATTTAAGATGATGTTTTAACCAGTTCCGTAGTTATTTAAATATTTCTTGTGTGTGTTTTGTGTATCATATATATATATATATATATATGCGTGTGTAACATCTTAACGTGCGATCTCTTGTGAGAATGGAAATTGAATGTGTATAATGAAATAAGTTTGCATGTGGTGAATAATCCAGTGTTTAACTTGTATCGCAAATTATTTAATTATAATTAAATTATTATGATATTGCATTATGGAAAATTTTCATGTTTACCACATTATTGATATTACTTTTCATTTTTACATTAATTAAAAAGACAATTTCGTAAATACTATTTAGAAAAACAATTAAAAAATAATAATTATAATCCTAAATTTTACATTTCTAAACTCTGTCCCACCTTATCCCTCAACTCTAAACCCTAAATTTTAGATTAATTAACCCAAAAATTATAAGTGTGTTTTTTTTTAAAAAATAAAATTAAAGTTGATCAAAATAACATGAAAAATAATATTAGAAAAGTAGTATTTTTAACAATTTCCTTGCATATCATTTAACAGATATTAGGGTTTCCAAATCAATTAATCGTTATGGTTGCTATATTGTTGTGCCATCCCACACGTCAGGAGCTTCGACTAGGTAATATCAAGCAATTTCCGTCCACAATAGGTCGTATAACGTCCAGAACATCTAAATAAACTATTAACAAGATGATAACACAAATAATATTTTTCAAATCAAGTAAATTACTTCAGTTTTGATTACTATGTAATTGTTAAATCAAAACTTATAAATCTACGTAAACTGATTTTGAAAGATAAAAATGATAGTTAACCATAAATTTACGTAAATTGAATTTTTTTTGCATACTACTATATTTAGAATATAATTAACATGTTTGAACTCAATTTTTAAAATATTAGATATTTAGACAATTGTAAGTTGTTTATTCTGCATATTTTAGAGCAATAGGTTAATCGTAGAGTATAGATTCCAAATATATTTAGATAACTTTTTTTTACGTAAATTATTTATTCTAAACAAAGTAGATTTGGTAACAAAATGTAGATTTCGATTTCCACTAAACTAGTTTTCGTAGAACTTAAAATTAGAATAAAATCTGAAATTTTTATTTAACAAGTTTTAGAACCAAAAAATATCACTACATTAGTATAAATATTTCTTCAATTGTTCCTAGTTTTTATATTTTTTTCATTTGCAGAACTATTTATTTTGATTTATTTCAAAAATTAAAAAGAGCATCCAAGAAAAAAAATGGGACAAAATTGATTTTATCCGAATAGGCAATGTATGTATTTTTTTGGCCTAAAATATAATTTTACCGAAGCTAAATTCAATGAGACCAAAATGGTCAAAAAATAGTAAGTGAGAGCAAAACAAACATCTTGGCTTCCAAGTTTCAAGTGCTTACTATATATGGATCATTCTAAACCATCCATATATAACCCTAACATGCAAATTTCACATTACCAGCTAATACGAACGTGAAGGTGTAAATGACTCATTTGGTATAATTATAATCATAATAAGAACCACGCGTCTCTGATCGGGTGGTTAAGACGTTCTATAGATCCCTGAAAGGATCCGAGTTCGAATCCGCATCACACCAAATTTTCACACACACGTGGCTACCGAGACTTTCATATTCTCTCTCCGGGAAATGGTTTATCATTTTTTTTACAATCAGAATAAGCTATCTAGTTCATTATCTTTTTGACCGTATTAATCAAGAAGAAAAATCCTACTTTCCTGCTAGCAGAATTGACTTTTCTATGCAATTCTTTCTTAAACATAATGTATATTTGTCAAAAGATATAGCTATACCAAGTAATATCTTCTGTTTTATGATACATATGATTATGTATCAGATTTTAAGTATAATACGAATATATTGATATAGTTGAAATGTATAGTTTTTATATAACGGATTTTTTTGGTATATCTGACACTTATTTTTCCAACACCAAACTATACATATTGGACATAACTATCTCATTCTCTATTTGACCGTATCAATCAAGAAGCAAAGTCATACGTTACTTCTAGCAGAATTGACTTTTCTTGTGCAATTTCTTGTATCCTTCATAGACAAATAGTTGACGTGGTAAGGGGATATACATTTGTCAAAGTCCATGGCAATGTGGGGGTGTATAAAAGGGCTTTTACATCACATATATTCTACATCAGCATTCATAAACATTCGAGAAAACAAAATATTAATACATTTCGCATTGATACATTTCAAAACATCTCTCTGATTGTGTTTGCTATTCAAGATCACGACATGTGTTGTCGAATATTATGTTGTTGCTTCTGCCGCAAGAAGAAAAAGCCACGAGATGTGAAAAAGGGTAAAAAAGGAAAGAAAGATGGAGGCATTGTTGTTGTGAAGCAAACTAAGCCTAAGAAGCGTCGCAATGAACCAGTAGATGTAAGTGGATGCGCAGACCTATGCTGCTGCTTTGGCGGAGATGGTGGAGGTGGAGACGGCGGCGGTGGAGATGGTGGTGGTGGTGGTGGATGTGGAGGCGGCGGTGGTGGTTGCGGAGGTGGAGGTGGAGGCGGTTAAAAGATGAATTTTGTAATTCTTTATGTAATGATAACTTACATGTGTTTGTGATTTATTTCTTTAATTATATGTAATGTAAAATTTATTATATGTAATGTATATATGCATTACGTACATATTATATAAGGCATCGTATGTTTATTTTTCTTCTATGAAACATTACTATTTAATTTAAGGGCAATTTTTTCAAATAACATTTTTTAAGTTTTTGTCATCAAAATAGCATTCAAAAAAATGATTGAAATAATTCTTTTTTATTTTGAAAATTTTAATATTTTTTTTTATTTTTAAAAAACACACCTCCAAAATTTCACCTCCTAACTCAAAGTCATAAATTTAGAGTAGTTACCTAAGGAGTATAATTATATATTTACACTTTTAATTAAAAATGGTTATTTTTCTCTTTAAAATCTATTTTTGTGACAAAAGAAATTTATGGCTATTTTAAAATATTTCTCTTAATTAATTATATTTGTACATGCAGATGTAAATGAATTATGGTTATGTAAAATGACAAAAAGTTCTGGGCATAAAATATCATATGAATAATCTTAAGTTATATTAATCGATCCATCAATGGTTCAATGTTTCTGCACATACTTTTTCTAAACATTGTCCTCCTAATTTGTATTTTTATTCAACTTTTATCTATCCTCTAATAGGTCCCAAAGTATTAAGCAACAAGTTTACTGCAATTTTCTTTTCATATTCTCATCCCAAATACATGGTCCTCTTAAACAAAAAAAAAAAAATACATGGACCTCTATAAATACATGAAAGACCAAGTAACTACCCCATTACCATCACACGTCACTAGCTAGTGGAAAAACAAACCCTTTAACTTAGGAACAATTATAGTACCAGGTCTTCTTGCTCCAAACCTTTGGTTTACCAGTATTTAGTTCACTCGTTATCTGAATCATGACACTGTGATTTCTCATATTTAATAAAGTCAATTTCGTCGAAACCAATAGTTAAAAACTTAAAATTTATTCAAGTAAGCTAGTTAAATAATAATAAGCTGATAAATGCTTAAAATACCAAGACGTTTAAGTAAAAAAAACTTAATCTATACCAAATTAATTGCAAAAACATTTTCAAAATTAATTGAATCATAAAACTTTTTTTCTGAAAATACCATTCTTTTTTGTAAAACTTAGCATATTTATTTTTCTAAACATGGCTTATTGAGAGTTTAAAATAGTGTCTGAGAAGTAGAATTGATATAAAGAGAAAATGTAATTGTGTATGTATTGTCAGGCACGCGTGAAATGTTCGATCGAATATGAATCATCAGTGGACTTTCAAATATCTAATGTCATCCTATATTTGACTCTGGAAATTATCTAAAATACCATATTTATAATATTATTTTTTTATTTTTATTATTTTTATTATTTTTATTTTTATTTTAAATAAGTAAAAATACACTTATAATTTTGTAGTTAACTAATCTAGACTTAATATTTAGAGTTGAGAGATGATGTATAGTTTTGGAATGTGAAATTTAAGAATCTAATAAATATATAAACAAATATATTTTTTAAAATCATGAAAATATTTTCAATTTTTTTCTATTTTGAAAAAAAATTGAAAAAATACAAAAGAAATTATAAAAAAAATAAAATTTGAAAACGTATAATTCTATATATAAATATAAACAAGGCATAAGAATCTTTTATTTCTTAATGAAAAAAGTATTTGTGAAAATATCTATTTACTGAAGATAAACATGAATAATGATACCAACAATGTGACAAAAATTAAATTTTACTTTGATTGATGGATGTTGTTTTTCTTGGAAAAAAAGTAATCAAGAAGAAAATGTCACATTTATTAATTTTGCTAGTACATTTGAAAATTCCTTTGCAATTTCTTGTATCTTTCATAAACAGATTAAAATGCTTTAGGTTATCCATTAATCATCTATTCATTTAATGAAGTTTAAATTACAAATATCGTTTAAAAATTTGTATTGAAAATATAACTGATATTTTTGTGAAACAAAATTAAAATCTTAAAATGTCATTTTTGTAAAATGGAAAGAGATTTACGTTAGTTGAGTTACTAATTTACAATCTTAGTTTGTTGACTCTAATTCTGCAATAATGACTAGTACAAGACTTTTTAAAAATATAGTAGTTGCCAAATAATTAGTCAAATATGCAAATTAGTCAAAATACGTTCTCTTTATGAACATTAAATTATTACAACTAATATAAAACCCTTCTATACGTTTTTATTTTTCCTATCATGAACTGTTCATCAACTTCTCTTTATTTCTAAGCTAGTCTTTGTCTTTAAAAAATCATTTTAAATTTTATGTTTATAATCTTTTCGGACCTAAAAGGCTAAAACTATAATGGTGCGTAATTAATTTCATATTCGTTGCAGCTATTCAGACTCGTACATAACTTTGATCGTCTTATCTCTTGGATTGATAAAAGTGCCCCATCATCACATAGATTTGAAATACATGGTTTTATCACCTAAATGACTAGTAAAATAGTTTGTCCTTCAATAATTAATAACGTATTTTTCCTACGTAATTGTTTTGGTCTATGGTTGTCTACTTTGAAGTAAATATATAATTAAATGTTAACTTTCAAAGAAAATGTAAATTTCTTACTTGTGTAATGTTGTGTTGAAAATCTTCATTTAATGGTTACAGTTTGCGTTCTCTTTTAGGTTTGAAAGATCAAATCTAGAGAAATCTCAGGAGTTGATCGCTTTAGCAATAAGTCATATGGTAATTGCCATCTCAACTCATGAAACTCAACAAAACCAGATCTGATAAGGAACAAAAACAAACGATTCATAGTGTGCACGTTGCCATGCTTGTACCTTATGTTATTAAAAAAAGCTACTAAAGGTGCCAATGTAGCTTTCATATCATCAAGCTTACTTCATCTTTTACATAAGATGTAAAGAAAATTTCTCTTATACCTTGCTTTCTACCATTTTGATGCCAACTAGGCTTATGAACAGTCAGAAGAACCGATCTAAGTGCTTGAGAATAAACATCCATATAGACCAAACTTGCTACATGGAGAATCAGATTAGCTAGATGAGTTGGAAGTAAAGTTTTTCTATACTCGTTATTCTGGTGGTTGGCAGTTAAAACATATGTTATTTTCATCTGATTCTTCGGATTTTTGAGACAGTCTTAAAGAATGTATGCAAGGAACTGCTCCATTGGAGATGCCATCGATTGTTTCAATCGTGTTCCTTTAGAGACGCCAATTTTTTTTAAAGAATTATGGCAAGTCCTGATCTTCTGCTCTGATACCATGAAATAGTTCGTATAGAATGTAATGAATGTCTTATTAATCTCTGAGCAATAGCTAGGTATTTATACAAGAGGTTAAGTCCTAAATAGATAAGGACAAAGAGAAGATAACCTAAACATATGGATAATAGGAAATATGTAAATATCCTAATCTAACTAGGAATTATCTCATTAAATACCATATATTCTAACATATGCATGGTGCTCTTTTCAGTCTAAAGACATTAACTATTTGTCAAACTCAGAGTAGGAACCAAGTAAGATCAATACAATAGCATTTTAATATTGGATAAGTCTATTTCATAATAAATGATGGTAAGATCTCACCAGAGTCATTATACTCTTATAAACCCCACACAAATTTTTATTACAGAAATGGTCACAAACTCTAATTCACGAATAAAAAACTCTAATGCAACTAATAACCAGAAAGCATCATCTTCGCTCATACAAAGAAGCAAGGAGGCCAGCTACAAAACAAATCCCCTGAAGTTAGAATGACATTTTTAAAACAAAGTCTAATAGATCCGTTAGAAAGAAGTACAAATCTCTATATATATATCCTTATAATCTCATAGATCCCTTAGAATTATCAAACCTTCAGGTCTCTGTCCCAACTCGATCTCAGCCATACTGGAATCACATTTCCTCCAGACATCAGATGAGTTTCTTTTCTCAATCTTGTTTTCAAGTCTTGTTCTTTGAAAAGGATTTTCAAATTTTTTTTTATTTTTTTTGGAGAAGAGTTTGTTACTTGATTTGATGATGGAAGCTTATTAGACATTTGCATAGTGTGAAAAAAAAACAAATAGAACAGAGTCCTGTCCTTGAGATCGTTAGAGATCTTTATGTTCCATTTACTTATTTTTTCACACTTTGGGAGTGAATGAGTTTCTCTGATTCAATTCGGTGATAGCTTCTTCTCCCTCTTTGTTTTTCAGAAAAATCTTAAAACATAATGTGCTTGTTTGTGTGTTTGTGTGTTTGTTTATTTGTTGTCTGCCCCTGATTTTGCATGTTTGTGTTTGCAGAGCATGTGATAGAATATAAAATGGGGAAGTGCCGGTCAGAGTATGAACAGATGAAAGGCTATTTTCAGAGGTATGTGATATAGTTAATGATGTCAAATACAATCTAGAGAAAAAAACTGCTTGTCTCCATGTTTTGTGGTTATGGTTTAGTGTAATTGCTTTCTCTGATAGTTGTGATTTTTGTGGTTGGTTTCATCAGGCCTTTTGCTAGTTAGTGACAAGAGTCCATCTTTACATTATATGCTCAACCATTAATTTATTTTAATGTGTAGTGAAAAATTTCTTCTACTGTTATACACTACAGATTACAGCTTTATGGCTTAGTGGAGAACAAAATTCAAAGGAGACTGAAACTGTTAGAGGTCTATTTTCTCTTCTAGCAGTGTGTTGTCACTCACTGGTTTTATAACTTCTCAGTTTTGGTCACTACCATAATTTTGTCAGAGAACCAAGTTGTAAAATAACCAGGTTGATGAGATATAGTACCAAGAAAATAAAATCTAAATTCCCTATGTTTTAGTTTGGTATGCTTGCCCTTGATAACCTGACATTTGCATAATATTGTTTCAGGTTGTGATATAATCGAGAGATGTAGAGGAAGGTTATGTTCCAATGGTGTACACCAGCTATCTTATTGGGAACATAGGAATGGAGAATGAATGGGTTTTGATCATGTTACTCTTGAGGCTGTTGCTGGAGTTGGGTACCCCCACAACCAAAGTTCTTTGTTTTGTTTTGTTGTTATTGTAGTTTGGTGTGTGTTCCGATCGCTTTTGACAAAACATTTGTTAATTAACATGCATTATAAATAGCGCCTATAAATATGCATCAAACATATAATGTAAAACCTTGAATATGGTTTTATTACAGTCTCACCATTATCTTCATTTATGGTAGATACAAAATTATTCAAATAATATAAATCAAATCAGAAAATAAAATGAGATTTATAATCCAGTCGAAATCCAAAAAGAAAACAAAAACACAAATCCAAAAAAACAAAAACTTTAAATAACTAACCAAATTATAGGAGCATCATCTAACTAGTAACTAGGTGACCGGTCCGCACAAGGGTGCGGACATGAACAGATTCAGTTATGGGTTTAATAATGGTTGGGTTTTGGCAGACACGAATTTTATATCATAAAACCACTGTGTTTGGGGTAAAGCAACGACACATGCAAATGTTGGTACTCTATATTTTACATGGACGTAATGGAACAGAGTATCTTCAGTATCAGGGTGCAACATATTGTGTGTATGTATAATTGCAACATCATTAAAAATCCTAATATGTGTGTTTAAGATGTAATTCTATTACTCATCACTACCCATCTGAGAAATCGAAAAGATAAATAATTGTAACAGTTTCTATATTTTCCTTAATTTATTGGAAAAAAGTAAAAGTACAATTAAGTACCCTTGGCTACGAAATATTCTGAAAAGCTTGTTTGTAGACAACATTCAAAGTTTTTGTCTCCGGTTTCTTTTTTTTACCAGTTATTAGGATTTTTAATCCCGATCTCGATTTAACTCTTGAAAGTGCGACGTAGAGCTGACAATGAGAGAACTCTGGCCTAGGCAGAAACAAACCAACGCTTTCTAGTGTTTGACCTTGACTTTTGTTGATGGTCATCGCGAAAGCCAATGTAATGGAAAACTGTCTTCAACGCATTCTGAAGGGAAACTTTGTGTCAGGTGGTGTGACAAACATTCTAGGAATCCAGACCTTGTCTATAGTAATATTGTTTCCGGTTTTAATTCTAGCTTCTAGCACATGGGGCAGTAACTGAGTAACAATTAGCTTAGTACAATTGCATAATTCATCTGTAAGATCCACGTTACGGAGACACATAATAGGAGCAACAACCTTGAGCTTCAAATTATGTCTAGGCAGTCCAGCCACTTTAACACTGTTCAAAAACTCTGCAGGATATACTACATTTTCTTCTACGTCAACATCGGATGGAATAATACTGTCAGAGCTAAGGTAAACCTTCTCTTCACCTGAAAACATATGTAAATCCTTTTATTTAGTGACAAAAACGTGTAAGATACTGGAAGATAAGTTTAAACAGAAAACATGTTTAAAAGTGCAAGATTTTTCTGTTTTAAAAATGTCATTTTAAAATGATAAATAAATTTTAGTTATAAGAATATATGTTTAAATATTTTATTATGTAATACGTATATAGTTTTATTGATTTTTTATGTTTAAAAATATTATTGTACATTTTTAAAAAGTTATAAATCAATCATGATATAATTTTAAATTAAAATTTGTTTATATAATTCTATTGTATTAATTTTTTATTTGAGCTAAATTTTATTTTGTGAAAAATATTCATATAGTTCTCATTTTCATCAGCTGATTTCCATGGGTTCGCCGGATAACGAAGTGTGTTGTTTCAAAAGTTTCAAATCCTTAATCATCGTACAAATTTATAATAGAAGCCACAGATTTTGTGATTTGTGTATTAGAAGCCATAGATTGTTTTATGGTAGTGGTTTGTTTAGGAAGAAATTGAGCTTATTATAATAAGAATAAGGAAACACGTTGAGACATAGGGTTTTCGTAAACTTGCGGCATACTCCTTAGAATCGTATCTCACGATAATTTCTAAAATATCATATAGTTACTATTCCTTAAATTAGACAAATTCAGTTACCATATTTTAGATAATTGTATTAACTATGTTTTTTTCCTTACAATTTCTTTAAATTCATATGGTTAAATGGAAAATTAATAATCATAAAATCAGAATTGTTTTGAATTCTGATTGGCCGAAAATATAGTTGGCAAAAATATTAAAAAAATCTGAAAAGGCAGTGGCATACAATGTTGGTAGTGAACCTAAGCATGGTTATAACTCCGGATTTATCATCGTAGTCACCCTCCACTGATATGAGATATTCTGCAGGATCACTTAACGTGAACTGAAAAAAAAGAGAAAGATAATAATTAGTTAACTATATCTTATCTATAGCTGTAAATTATTAAGAAGTGAATCAGTGACCTCTTGGACATCAGAGAGGGTCTTGCTCCCATGGTCATCACCGAAGATTACACGACCGTTTTGGGCATACATAAACAGTTTATGTATAAACTTGACAAACCCTATAGCATTTTCGGTTAGTGCAATGTATATCTTTTCAATACGGTTGAAAGAGTTACCGTCGTCCCAATAATCTCCTCCATCGCCACCCTGTGCGGACATACTTACAAAAAAGAATCACAATTATTAAAATCTAAGCAAGTTAAATGCAGATATACTTACAACAAAAAGACTAACTACGGCGAGAAACCCTAAAAATCATGATATGATTTATTCCTTCGACATTGACCTCTATATATATGAAGTGAATCATATAGGTTTGTAACGACGCCAAGGAAATACTCATAAAATAAATTATGTAACCGTTTAAGTAAAAATATTTAATTTTTTTTGGAAGAAAATTAAATGCATATGATATGATTCTAATTTGCGCAAGTAATCAATATGATTTACCGTATTAATTAATATTCTTGCGCAAGTAATCAATATGATTTACCGTATTTTTATTAAGGGATAGTAGAAAATACTTGTATTAATTAATATTTTTGCGCAAGTAATATTAATTATTTTTCTACTCCTTCAATCTGTCTTATTTATTTAGTAAGTATTCAATGCATTGAACATATAAATATTCTTGCGCAAGTAATATTAATTACTTTCCTACTCCTTCAATCGATATTATTTTTTTAGTAAGTATTCAATGCATTAGACATATAAATATTCGAAATACAGTTTGATAGAATCAATAATATTATTTCAATTTAAACAAAGAATCATCAATTCGAATTAATAATATTATTTCAATTTAGTTAAATAAGTAAAAATAAAGATTATGATAGAATTCAAACTTATTATTTACGAATTTGACATAGATACTATATATCTCACAATTCATATATTGTACTTTTTCTTTTTGTTTGTATTTTCTTTATAATTATGAGTGCATGTTATTCTTTCTTTATAAATCAATCTTGAGTTCTCTTTGGATTTTGATCAAAACAATGATCAAAATTATTATAAATTTTAAATATATATAAAATTTACTTAACGTAAATAATATAAAATTTACTTAATAATATAAAATTTACTTAACGTAAATAATATAAAATTTACTTAACGCACAAGACGCTGTGCACCTATACAAATAACTCATCAAGTCAGAAAACTATAATACAAACACATCAAGATGAATAATGAAATAAAGAAACAAACAAACCTTGTTCTACAAGGACGTCATCTACAACTTTGGCAACCTGCAACACATATTTATAAAACAATTCGAATATTAGCCAAAGAAACTGGAGTAAGCGTGAAACAAAAAATAATAATTTCATTTTAAAAACCTTATTAAAATGTTCATATTGTATGTTTCTTAATTCAAACACTCCATACTTCAAGTTCTTAAGCCATTATCCTCTGTCATTCCCCTGTAACACACATGTCTAAAACTTCAGAAACAAGTAAACAGAACTAAACAAGACACGCAAAGAAAAAAAAAAGACTCACTTTTGTTATGATTTAATCCTTCGACATTGACTTCTATATATATGAAGTGAATCATATAGGTTTGTAACGACGCCAAGCAAATATTCATAAAATAAATTATGAAACCGTTTAAGTAAAGATAGTTAATTTTTTTAGAAGAAAATTAAATGCATATGATACGATTTTAACTTGAGTAAGTAATCAATATGATTTACCATATTTTTAGTAAGGGATAGTAGTAAATTATGTATTAATTAATATTCTTGCGCAAGTAATCAATATGATTTACCGTATTTTTAGTAAAAGATAGTAGTAAATATATGTATTAATTAATACTCTTGCGCAAGTAATATTAATTACTTTCCTACTCCTTCAATCTGTCTTATTTATTTAGTAAGTATTCAATGCATTAAACATATAATAGTCTTGCGCAAGTAATATTAATTATTTTTCTACTCCTTCAGTCGGTCTTATTTTTTTAGTAAGTATTCAATGCATTAAACATATAAATATTTTTGCGCAAGTAATATTAATTACTTTCCTACTCCTTCAATCAGTCTTATTTTTTTAGTAAGTATTCAATGCATTAAACATATAAATATTCTTGCTCAATTAATATTAATTACTTTCCTACTCCTTCGATCTGACTTATTTTTTTAGTAAGTATTCAATGCATTAAACAAAATAAGGTTAGTATTTATAGAGCTTCCCTTTTTTGTTATATCGATGAGAAAAATAAATCAAAAATAAACCAAAAAGAAAACAAAAACACAAATCCAAAAAAAAAACTTTAAATAACTAACCAAATTATAGGAGCATCATCTAACTAGTAATTGTTATACATATTACATAACTAAATTCATCCCCCACCACCACATCCGCCTCCACCACATCCTCCTCCACCACATCCTCCACCACCACATCCTCCTCCTCCTCCACCACCATGATGCCCTCCACCGCCACAACCACCACCACCACCACCACCACCGCCGTGATGGTGACCAGAAGGTCCAGAACCAGAGATAGTAGGAAGAGACGCTGCCGCAGCTGCATAAAACATGAAGTTACCATCGCTGCTTGTAACAGCCCTGCCTCTCTGGTTGTTGGGCTTTAGCACAGAACCATCAGTGCCTGTTTTCTTCTTCTTCCCCAGACAACACACCAATAAAGCCATCGCCAGAAAGACACCACAACAGACTATCAAAACAATCAAAGAAGTTTCCATAATCTGTCTCTCTCTGCAATAACAAAAGTCACAATCGTATAAACAATCAAATAAGTTCCCTTGATCTAGTATTTATACTCATATTATATATTTTTGGACTAGGATAACTAATTAAGTAAATAATTATCCACACAAAAAAAAATATAATATTAAGAAGTAAATAAATAACACGGTTGATAACTAATGTTATGTTTATCTATTAAATCAACTCATACCTCAATAATAGAGCTTGGTTCTGGCATGGATAATTCCTCTGCACCAGCTTATATGCTTCACCGTGATAAATACATACACAAAACCTATCTATTATACAGACACATGTGTGAAGTATATTTTAAGTCAAAAACATATAGCTGATTCATAGGAGGACAAGAAGCTCACATAAGATGATACCTTCTCAGGTTGCCTCATTAAATACTACTTCCATGGCTAACAGAAATCAATTCCATTTCTTTTTCAATCATCTTCAGTGTGAACGTTATGTCTTCCAGATTCAAATGAGATTCATCTCCCGCAAGAAAATTGTGTACTTCACCCTTTATTATGATCCAGCTAGAACCAGGATCCTTCTTTATTCTTTTCGATTTCTTGATACTCCTTATCCGATCACCGTCTTTGTTTTTCCCAACAAGTGAATATAGCTGGGACAATACAACATAAGGTGCTGCACTATCAGGCTCAAGCTCAATTAGTTTCTTAGCAGCAAGCTCTGCAAGATCGACACGTAAACAAGTCTTGCTTGCACCAAGCAGGCTGCCCCAAACACCAGAGTGAGGCTCAAAAGGCATTGAAGAGATCAAGTGATATGCTTCATCAAGCATCCCACTTCTGCCAAGGAGATCAACCATACATGCGTAATGATCAGGTCCTGGTTCAATACCGTAAGAAGATTTCATGGAACTGAAGTATCTCCATCCTAAGTCAACGTATCCAACATGAGCACAAGCTGATAACAGAGAAAGAAAGGTAACACTGTTCGGCTCTTTTCCTGTACTTTCCAACACTGAAAACAGTTTAACCGCTTCCTTACCGAAACCATTGTAAGAAAACCCGCTGATCATCGTGTTGTAAGAAACAATATTGGGGTTGCTGATGCATAAGAAGATCTTGTAAGCATCATTAGCGTTTCCGCTTTTTGAATACATGGATAACAATGAGTTCTGAACTGACAAGTCACACCCCATGTTCATCTTTACTACTCTAGCGTGGATCTGTAGTCCTTCAACCAATGCCGCTAAACTAGCTGCTGCACTGAGCACACTACTGAAGGTGTAGGAGTTAGGACAAACTTCTCCTCGGAGCATCTTACGAAACCAGGAAACAGCCTCCTCGTAACATCCATTTCTAACAAAAGCAGATATCATAGCAGTCCATGCTACGTCGTCCTTCTCAGGCATCATCCTAAACAACTCTACACATTTGGAGATCTCTCCTTTTCCAGAAAACCCTTTGATCATATCTGTCCAAGATACAATGTCTTTACTCGGCATCTTCTCAAAAAGTTCATAAGCTTCAGAAACTTGCTCGCACTGAACAAGACCCGTGATCAACGAGTTCCAAGAAACAGTGTTTTTGCTTCTCATCGCACCAAAAACTGCTTTGGCCTCACCCGCAAAGCCAAGCATAGAGTACATTGAAATCAACGTATTCCCTAAAAACAGATCAAACTCAAGAGGCATCCTTGAAACCAACCCATGAATCTGAATCCCCTCTCTGTATCTAACGAAATCCCGACAAGCTTTCAACATAACAGCCGAAGTGTTAGCATTAACACTAACATCTCCCTCTCGTCTCATTCTCAGAAACAAAGCAAACCCATCTTCAAAAAACCCACCTTTAAAATACCCATCAATCATAGCATTCCAAGTAACCACATCAACAAGCTTCCCCATTTTGCAAAACCCATCAACCATCGAGCTACACGACACCACTTCCTTCACCATCATACCTTCAAACAAACGTACAGCCTCCTCCCATCTCCCTCCCCTCAAATACCCACTCAACAAAACGTTCGAAGCAACAGGGTCACGAAACTCAACGGGTGTCTCACCATACAAACACTCCGCCTCATCAAACATCCCTGCCTTAACAAAACCTGTAATCATCGTCGCGTAAGACACAGTGTTCTTCTCAGGTATCTCACGAAACAACTCGTAAGCTTTTCCGAAGTCACACTTGTTCTTAACCATAGCTGTAATCATGGCGTTATAAGAAGTGGTAGCTCTCAGAGGCATTTCATCGAACACTTGGCGTGCTTTACTTATTTTACCATTCCCCGCGTAAGCAGAGATCATCGCGTTCCATGAGACTATGCTTCTCTGAGGCATTGTTTTGAAGATGGCTTCTGCTTCTTGGAGATTGCCGTTTCTCGCGAGTTTTGAGATTTTAGAATTGCATTGAATGACAGATGTGCTCGTAGTCGTCGTCTCCAGAGAGTTTTGTGTTCTTGTTGTTGTCGGTATAATGGGTTTGTCGTTAGAGAGAGCAAGCGTGGAGTTACGCCTGAGACAAAGGTTGTGTTTGCAAATTAAGCTGTTTTGCAAAATCAACCTCATCACCATTGTCTAGCGATTACAACGGTTGAGGAACGAAGAAAAGGGCGGGGAAAACAAATATTAACGATCTATACTATTATTTGCGAAGTGATTTTTCGCAACGAAGCTCTCACGTTAAAAGTTAGAGCGGTTAATATCGTTTATGCCCTTAATGAATAAAATATATAAATTATTTAAAAATAAAAACGAAATTAAATTATTTTTATCAGATTAATAATTAAAATTAATAATAATAAGAATTATCCAAAATCTAAAATTTATTTAAAAGAAAAAAAATAATTCTGATATATATATATTCTGTTGTTATCCAAAAAAATATCTTTTAGTAAAAAGATAAAACTAAAAAACAGAAAACACATAACTAAATATTAATCAAGTAAAATTATTAATTTTATATAGTTGAGTGAATTCTAAGATTGATTTATTAATAATTAATATAGTATACATAAGAATTTGTACATTAAAATTAAATAAAAATATAAATAATAATTTATTTTTATATTTATTAAATTAGTAATGTATATATAGATAAGTAATTTTATAAAAAAAACTATGCCCGCATGTGCGGGCAACCCACCTAGTTTAAAATATTTATATTGTTTTAATAAAATAAAAATATATTATAATGTGTCAAAAAGATAACAAATATTATATTATATTAAAATTTTAAAAACTATTTATATTCACAATTATTGTTGTTATTGTTGTTATTATTATTATTATTATAATCATAAATTAAAAATATTAAATAAAACATTTATGGTGAAACTTTTGTTCTAAAAATCGGTCGTCTAGACGGTCTTCATCCACTTCGATTTATATCAAATCAATATAAAAAATTGGATGTTCAATTTTATCTCGTCTAGACCGTCTAGATGGTCGTCTAATCTATTTTTTTATGTTTTATTTTTTAATAATATTTTATCTATTTAATATAAAATTTAATAAATGGTAACTCTCTTAGATGATTATTTTCAAGTTTTTGTCACAAAAATAACTCTCAATAACAAAAATGACAAAACTAATCTTTTTTATTTTTAAAAAATTAATATTTTTTTTATTTTTTCAATTTTAAACTTCACCCCCAAAATCCCACCCCATAACTCTAAACCCTAAGTCTAGAGTAGTTAATTCAAGGGGTATAAATATATATTTACACTCTTTAATAAAGGTTATTTTTGTGATTTTCTTCCTTAAAGGTTATTTTGTGATAAAAAAATTTTTAAGTCTATCACTTTAGAGTATAGTATTTTAGAGTATTTAGAGTATTTAGAAATTCATATAGTATTTACAAATCAATGTAAAATATATTGATTTTTAAATCTAACATATAAATTTTAATTAGTATTTAAAAATCCGGAAGTTTTCTCTCGGATTTGAGTCTTTGTATTTTTAACAAAGAAATCCATGCAAATCCATTATAAAATCAAATTCATTAGTAAATCCGGATGATTGAATAACACCTGATTTAAATTAGAATTTGTAAGTCATGAAACCAATAACACATGATTTCAATATGAATTTTAAAATCATAGAACCAATAACACTTGATTTAGTTTAGATTTCCAAATTCATTAAAATGCAAGAACCAATAACCCCCACTTAGAGTATTTCTCTTTAATAAATGTAACTTATATTTATAGTTTTGATGAAAATTATATCATATTAAATTTATTTATTCTATTTATGTATTTTATATGATTCTAAACATAAAAATGTATTAATGTTATACATAACTAAAATTTAACATACTTTATAGCATGTCAAATAATCTAAATATTTACGCTTCGCATAATCTCTTGGGCAAATCTCTCAAATAACACTTTTTAAAGTTTTTGTCACAAAAATAACTTTCAAAAACAAAAATGACCAAACTAGACCTTTTATTTTTAAAAAAATTAATATTTTTTATTTATTTTTTCAGTTTTAGACCTCACCCCCAAAACCCCATCTCATAACTCTAAACTTTAAGTCTAGATTAGTTAACCCAAAGGGTATAAACGTATATTTACCCCCAAAACTCTATCCCATAAAGATTATTTTTTTGTTATTTTTTGCCTTAAAAGTTATTTTTATGACAAAAAGTTTTTTAAATCTATCTTAGGGTATTTCTCTAATCTCTAAGAACATCATTATCCTTGGCTCTTAGCTAGGAGTCTTAGCGTGGGACCCACTGTTTTCTTAAGAACTCAGCTCTTAAAGTTTTTATGCAAGAGTCAGTTCTTAAGAAGTTTTTGCACTGTTCGCGGTCCCACTGACATGTGGCGGCCCGCAATTGGTTTTTCCTTTTTTTTTTTTTTTAAGAAAGACCAAAAAGAAAAATAAAAAAAAATTAAGAACCCTGAACCCTTAAAGGGTTCGTAAGAATAATGATGCTCTAATCCATCCTAATCTCTTTTTAATCTTTAATTTTTTTATCTAGACGCTAGACTCAATCATGCCACCCGACTAACGTTAATAGCGTTCCCAAACAAAAGGTGAAATATTCTCGTTATTGCAAAAATATAGTCAAAAAAAGAAAAGAATTATTCTCGTTATATATCTACAGATTCCCTATAACGAAAAAAGAAAAGAAAAATATTTGACTTGTGCATAAACTGCTCAATTTGATCAAAAAAATAATTTGTTAAATCATTAAATTTGTTTTTCCCGGCTTTTTATTCGTTCTTCTCCTTCGTAATCGCTAGACAATGTTAATGAGGCTGATTCGGAACAACGGCTTAATTTACAGACACAACCTTTGTCTCAGGCGTAATAACTCGACGCTTGCTCTCTCTAACTACGAACCCAACACACCGACAACAACAAGAACACAAAACTCTCTGGAGAAGACGACGACAAGCACATCTATCTTCCAATGCAATTCCCAAATCTCGAAGCTCGCGAGAAACGGCAATCTCCAAGAAGCAGAAGCCATCTTTAAAACAATGCCTCAGAGAAGCATAGTCTCATGGAACGCGATGATCTCTGCTTACGCGGAGAATGGTAAAATAAGTAAAGCACGCCAAGTGTTCGATGAAATGCCTGTAAAAGCTACCACTTCTTATAACGCCATGATTACAGCTATGGTTAAGAACAAGTATGATATGTTAAAAGCGTACGACTTGTTTCGTGAGATACCTGAGAAGAACGCGGTCTCTTACGCGACGATGATTACTGGTTTTGTTAAGGCAGGGATGTTTGATGAGGCAGAGTGTTTGTATGATGAGACACCCGTTGAGTTTCGTGATCCTGTTGCTTCGAATGTTTTGTTGAGTGGGTACTTGAGGGGAGGGAGATGGGAGGATGCTGTACGTGTGTTTGAAGGTATGGTGGTGAAGGAAGTGGTTTCGTGTAGCTCGATGGTTGATGGGTTTTGCAAAATGGGGAAGCTTGTTGATGCTAGAAGACTTTTTGATGAAATGTCTGAGAGAAATGTTGTGACTTGGACTGCTATGATTGATGGGTATTTTAAAGGTGGGTTTTTTGAAGATGGGTTTGCTCTGTTTCTTAGAATGAGACGAGAGGGAGATGTGAGTGTTAATGCTAACACTTTGGCTGTTATGTTTAAAGCTTGTCGTGATTTCGACAAATACAGAGAGGGAAGTCAGATTCATGGGTTGGTTTCAAGGATGCCTCTTGAGTTCGATCTGTTTCTAGGGAATTCGTTGATTTCTATGTACTCTAAGCTTGGTTTTACGGACGAGGCCAAAGCAGTGTTTGGTGTGATGAGAAACAAAGACACTGTTTCCTGGAACTCGTTGATCACGGGTCTTGTTCAGTACGGACACGTTTCTGAAGGTTATGAACTTTTTGAGAAGATGCCGAATAAAGACATTGTATCTTGGACAGATATGATCAAAGGGTTTTCAGGAAAAGGAGAGATCTCCAAGTGTGTAGAGTTGTTTAAGATGATGCCTGAGAAGGACGACGTAACATGGACTGCTATGATATCTGCTTTTGTGAGCAATGGATGTTACGAGGAAGCGGTTTCCTGGTTTCGTAAGATGCTTCGAGGAAAGGTTTCTCCAAACTCCTACACTTTCAGTAGTGTGCTCAGTGCAGCAGCTAGTTTAGCGGCATTGGTTGAAGGACTACAGATCCACGCTAGAGTAGTGAAGATGGACATGGGGTGTGACTTGTCTGTTCAGAACTCATTGGTATCGTTATATTCAAAAAGCGGAAACGCTAATGATGCTTACAAGATCTTCTTATGCATCAACAACCCCAATATTGTTTCTTACAACACGATGATCAGCGGGTTTTCTTACAATGGTTTCGGTAAGGAAGCGGTTAAACTGTTTTCAGTGTTAGAAAGTACAGGAAAAGGGCCGAACAGTGTTACCTTTCTTGCTCTTTTATCAGCTTGTGCTCATGTTGGATACGTTGACTTAGGATGGAAGTACTTCAGTTCCATGAAATCTTCTTATGGTATTGAACCAGGACCAGATCATTATGCATGTATGGTTGATCTTTTTGGAAGAAGTGGAATGCTTGATGAAGCATATCACTTGATCTCTTCAATGCCTTTTGAGCCTCACTCTGGCGTTTGGGGCAGTCTGCTTGGTGCAAGCAAGACTTGTTTACGTGTGGATCTTGCAGAGCTTTCTGCTAAGAAACTAATTGAGATTGAGCCGGATAGTGCAACACCTTATGTTGTATTGTCTCAGCTATACTCACTTGTTGGAAAAAACAGAGACGGTGATCGGATAAGGAGTATCAAGAAATCAAAAAGAATAAAGAAGGATCCTGGTTCTAGCTGGATTATATTAGAGGGTGAAGTACACAATTTTCTTGCGGGAGATGAGTCTCATTTGAATCTGGAAGATATAACATTCACACTGAAGATGATTGAAAAGGAAATGGAATTGGTTTCTGTTAGCCATGGAAATAGTATTCAGTGAAGCAACCTGTGCTGTGTATCTATATAATGGATAGGTTTGTGTATGTATCCATCACAGTGAAGCTTGTGCAGAGGAAGTATCCATACATGAATCCAGTAAAAAAAATTTGCTGTTTTAGGCAATTACATGCATATTCTGGACCTCATGGCCTACAAAAGAAGTTCCGTGCCACCATGTAACAAAATCCTGAGCAGATTAATTTGCCGGCAAAAGAAAAAAAAAAACACGTTTCCTCTTTACAAAATCCTATATTCTTATAAATCGGGCCCACGATAATTATAGCCCAATAGGATAAGATAAGGGTTAACTAATTACTCTCTCCTCGAAAGCCGTATGTCATCAATTCAATCTAAATCTCAATCATGCATATGAATCTTGGACAACTTTTGTCACAATCAGATCAAATCCACTTTCTTTTCACACCAAACCATTTGATTAGACCAAATGTAGACAAAACGGCTTTTAGGAGAATACTTCTATCTAACTGTATCTGATCTACAAATAAAACTTCTGATTATAACTTCTTTCGCTAATTGATTCGTTCGACTATTCTTTTTTTAGAGAATATGACATAGATTCGCGTTCTCAAAATTAACTTATAAATTTTGAAAAATATCAATCCGCGAAGCAAAAGTTGTTCATTCCATCAGTCACACGGTTATATATCCATTAAATCTGAATAGTCTGTTTCGAAGTGGATCAATGAAATCATGATCTCTCTCATACATGAACTTGTCCAAAGTAATCTTTTTTTTACAGCATGTAAAGGCTAGAGACAGGCAAGTAGAGACCAAATCAATTATCTGTACTCCAATCACAAAACAACAACGCCCATGCATCTGCGGGTCCCACCAGTCTTTTCCCTTTTGTCGTCGACAGTTCCGTGGACGTGGGCGATAAGAAACAAAAAGGAACCTCCTTTATAACAACCACAACAACAATGGTTGTGTTGTCGACACGGTTCCACCATCTTCTTCTTCTTCAACCAAGATTCCAACCTCGTGTTCTCCGACATCCTCTAATCATAACACGAACTGTCATCAGATCCGCGATGGGTTCTTCTTCTTCTTCTTCCTCCTCCTCGAAGCTTCTCTTCCGTCAGCTCTTTGAGAAAGAGTCTTCTACTTTTACCTATCTTCTCGCTGACGTCTCCCATCCTGATAAACCTGCTCTTGTAAGTTCTTTGCTTTCATTAAAGGTTGAATCTTTCGTTATGGGTTTTTGAGAATTGTTTGTTTGTGTGTTTTTATGAATGTGACCACATCGTTTATGTGAACTTGTATAATATATAGTTTTGCTTGATGGGTTATCAGCCCAATTGTTTATAAACTGAATCAGTCTCAAAAAAGATTTATAATTTGATTGCAGTTGATTGATCCGGTGGACAAGACTGTTGATAGAGACTTGAAGTTGATCAATGAGTTAGGCTTGAAGCTTATCTATGCTATGAACACTCATGTTCATGCTGATCATGTCACTGGTACTGGACTTCTTAAGGTTTGTCTGATTCTCTCTATTTATTGATGATATAACTGGTAATGATTTTGGTTGATTGATGATTCAGTGAGCTCTCTTTTGTTTGCTATTATTATACAGACAAAGGTCCCAGGTGTGAGATCCGTCATTTCGAAAGCAAGTGGTTCAAAAGCAGATATGTTTCTTGAGCCAGGTGACAGAGTATCCATTGGTGATATATACCTCGAGGTATGACAACTAAACTTCCATCAATGAGAGTGAAGAGAAGTAATGATATATTTCATTTTTCGATGCAGGTCCGTGCTACACCTGGACATACTGCAGGATGTGTTACATATGTGACTGGAGAGGACGCGAATCAGCCCCAACCAAGAATGGCTTTTACAGGGGATGCTGTACTGATCCGCGGGTGTGGAAGGACCGACTTTCAGGTACACAAAACAGAGAATCAAATGGTTACCATAAACCGCAATGGTGATGCACAAGAATCCAAACATCTCTTTAACCTTACTAATGATCTTTTCATTGAGTGTTGCAGGGTGGAAGCTCGGATCAACTCTATGAGTCTGTGCACTCACAGGCAAGTTTCTCACACTTATCTTGTTACTCCACATGCAAATTGATTCATATTACTCAAGGAAAGTTCTTGTTTCATCTTAAAACCAGATATTTACATTGCCAAAGGACACATTGATCTATCCAGCTCATGACTACAAAGGTTACGAGGTAATGCAAAACAAAATTTTCAATTCACATTGGGCTTTATACTTAATCTTTGTGTTAATATTGTTCAGGTAAGTACAGTTGGAGAAGAGATGCAACACAACCCACGTTTAACCAAAGATAAAGAAACATTCAAATCCATCATGTCAAGTAAGTTTCCTTTCTCCTTACTATATGTTTTCTTGAGTATTGAGTCTCATAATAACAATGGTTCTTTGCCCCTTGCAGATCTGAATCTGGCGTATCCGAAGATGATTGATGTTGCAGTTCCAGCAAACATGGTATGTGGATTACAAGATTTGCCTTCTCAAGCCAACTTATAAAGCTCTCTACACAAGTGGTTCTCTCTATCACTCCTTCATTCTATATTCTACCAGCTCTTGAGAGTTTGTTTGTTTGTCCAATAAGATCTTGTCGTATTAGATAAGATCATTAGAAGGTTGTGTTAGTTAAGATTTGAACATATGGAGTTTGTAATGAAGATGATAACATATTTTGCGTGTTCAACTTTTGTTTGATGTGTCTGTGTGTCCACTACAATAATTCAATAGCTACTTGCCCATGTGTTTGTTGGCACGTGTAGAAACTGCTAAAACCTTTTATTATAACCAAACAACTGAGACGTTATAGAGAGTGAGAACAAAAAAAAAATTGTGAAGAAAAGAAGAGAGAACATGAGCAAAGAAAAAGACAAGGACAGAGTAGCTTCTCCTACATCTTATGGCACGTTTCAAGGTGTCCCTACTTATCCACCACCGTTGCATCCTCCTCCTCCTCCGTCCCATCATCCGGTCTCCGGCTTCCCTCAGCCGTCTCTGCCTCCCGGAGCAGCATATCATGACCTTTCAGTTCATCAATACATTCAAGAACATCAAACTGTTCCTGGTAAAGTAACTTTCCAAGTTCGAACATCAAAAATTGAATCTATAGCCTCTTCTTTATGATACAAATGAGTAAAGCCAAGTTGCTAGATACACTTACAGACTCAAACTCTCTACTGTAAAATTACTTAAAACTTCTCATCTTCTTCAATCATACACAACAAGAACCTGAAGCTTCTCTGTGTATCTACAAATACTTCACAAATCTTTAAGTGGCAGGATATCCTGTTGCTGAAGGAAGATATGGAAGACAAGAACAACGTCTTCCTTGTTGTGGTCTTGGAATCGGTTGGTTCTTGTAAGTTCTTGTTAGCATCTACCTGGAGCTATACATATCATTTGGTTTGAATCCCAAAGAACTTGTTTGGTTTTTGTTTTCTTGAAGGTTCATAACCGGTTTCATCCTTGGAGCAATCCCATGGTACATAGGAATATTCATCCTAGTGTGTGCTAAGATCAACCCACGAGAGAAGCCAGGATACATAGCTTGTGCCATAGCTGTAAGTCTTGCATTGTATATTGTACAGCTGAGAGATCTTCTTTTGAATCTTTTGATTTAGTTAAACTTTCTTTGGTTTGTCACAGGCTGTTCTTGCTACAGTTGCCATAGTTTTTGGTTTCATGGGAAGAAGAGGAGCCTGGTCTTGAAAGTGTATCATCAACAGAGAAAAGCTATACAAATGTTCATCAAAGTTGTTATTCTTTTGTAATTAATATGGTTTTAAGTCTTTGTATTTTAACATTCTCATATTGTTTCTTGCATTGACTTGTAAGAGTGAATAAAAGGTCAACAAGACCTTTCTTACACTTTGCAGAGTTCAAGAAACAACTGAGCAAGTTCTCAACTACAAACTTCAGCCTTGTTTGAATCTTTCATGCTTAATTTTCCACGGTCAATTCAATTGTCCCCTTTTACATATTTCAAACGTGTTACCTAATACGATTAAGTGACAATATTTCAAGCATGCTTTTTTAAGTAATGCTTGTATTCCACAACACAGTTTTACATATTTTACAAAATAAAATCAAACTTTATCGATAAAAACTATTTGACATACCTTAATATATAATCAATGAAGAACGAAGATCCGAAATTGATTTTAACATTGATATAGTGGATGGAGAATAAAGTTTTACAGTGTGTTTGTAAAGAGTGAAAACTTAAGCAAATCGATTAAGAAAATGACTAAATCTCTATCAAATATATTTTAAGTTATATTAGTTGACTGTTCTGTGCTTATGCATAAGTATTAAACTAGATTTTGACCCGCGCTTTGAAAGCGCGAGATTATTTTCGACACAAACCAAATTATATGAAATAAATTTACATTTTTGATTATGTATCTATATTTAAATGTTACACATGAAGCGTTATATTCAGTATTACGGGTCACGACCCAGACCCGCGGCGGTTAAATTGACTATTCGATGACTTTATATGGAATCCAGTTTTTCTTTTTAACTCGTTATTTTTTATATAAAATTCGTAAAATACTCTAAAACTTGGGATTCGACTACTGGTTGAACCTATGGGTGGCCCACTATATAATACAATTTGACTAAAATTTTCATATTTAAAGTATTTTAATCTATGAATGTTTAGATGAATGGTAGATATATTATAAATGTTATGCTCTTATTTTACAAAAGTTAGCCATACAAATTTTTAGTCAAACCAATTTATCATTTTGTTGTAAGCGTAATGGATCAATATTTGAGAAAATGCATACTAAATTAGAAATAGATTTAGCATCAACGATTCATATATGTTTATTACAATTTATTGATATAACTTTGAAAAAATGTAATTTATTATTTATTTATTTAGTTTACTTTTATTGTTCACATGTAATTGAATTTTTTCAATGTTTTGTTTTTGGTTTATTTTTAATTTAATTTATATTATATATCTAATAATAATATTTATTATTAGATTTTAACCCGCACTTTAAAGCGCGAGATGGATTTTTATTCAAAATTTTATTTTGTTGAAAATTAGAAATCTTATATAGATATTTTTTATAAAAATATTTTTTTTTAAAATATATATAATAAAAATTAAAAATTACATAAATATATTTTTATGAAAATAAAATAATTTATTTATATAATCTGCCTCGTATCAATTTTACTTATATTTTAAACTTTAAACATAGTACAACTTTTTTATTTTTATATTTATAAAATTTTATTTTATTATTATATTTTTTCAGTATTATTATACATGACTCGTACTTGATAAATAAATTATTTTTAATATTTTAGTTTAAATATGTATATTAACTTATGAAATTATTTATTAGTTCATATATAATATTTTAATATTGTTTAATAAGCTGAAATATGTTAGAAAATTCATGAATATAATTTATTCTGTTATTTTCTAATTTATAAATAATTAATTAATGGATTAAGTTACTTTATATTTATTACTTGGTTTAGTAATTTAATTATGAATATAAATTATGTATATATAAATATTATAGATTTTTTTATTATGTAAATAAATAATGAATGATTTTTCGTTTTTAAATATAGTTAATATTAATAATGACTTTATTATTTTAAAATAAATATTAAAAGAAATGTATATTTACATTTTTAAATAAAAGATATTAAAAATATTATTAAAATCTATTCTTACGAAAAGATACTTAAGAATATCTTTTTAGATATCTTATTTTGAAAATATTAAAATAATTGGTTAGATATAGTTTATATTTAATAATTACTAACTTAGTTGTAGGAGAATAAATAGGAGAATAAATAAATGTAATGGTCAATAAGATATAAAAATAATAGGATTACTAATTAATAGATAAGTCACAACATGTTCAATAGGTGCAAATTAAAAACATGCCACGGTAAAATTCAAATAGGACTCTGTTTTAATATAATAGATTAATAAGATTATCAAATCATAATAGTTGTTAATGTTTCAATTCCATTTGCACAAAATTTAAATTCTTGTTGTTATATAAATATAAGTAAGTAAAACAGTTTAATATATATAATTATGTTGTTATTTCAGTTATATATATATATATATATGTGTGTGTGTGTGATTTTAGATATAATAGTCTAGTTCAATTATTCATTTTTGATATACTAAATTTCTCTATTATACCAATTGTTTTTTTTTTCAAAACAACATAATCATATTTTTAGTTGCTCTTATTTTTGTTAATCCTCTTACATTTGTGGATATATTTATTAATTTTACATATGTTACTTCGAAAAAGTCCAAAAACAACTGGTAACAAAAAGTAAAAAGGTAATGAACGGTGTTGCATTATCAAACATTACTAATAATCTTTTAATATTTTATGGACAAAATATCCACAAAATAACTAATTTACCATAATGATTGTATTACACAGCACAATTACATGTTTACAAAATAAACTCAAACTTCATCGATGAAAAGTATGAAACTGATAAAAAACGATATGACATAACTTTATCTATAACAATGAAGAACGAAGATCTACTCACAAAAAAAAAAAGAACGAAGATCTCAAATCAATTTTAACTTTGATTATATTGGATGAAAAACAAAGTTATAAAGTGTGTTTATGAAGGTGTTTCAAAAAAAAAGAAGAAGTGTGTTTATGAAGAGTGGATACTGAAGCAAATTGATTAGGAACATGACTAAATGAGAATCGATTTTCTTTCTCGAACAGATTTTAAGCTAGATTAGTTGATTGTTTCGTGCTCATGCATAAATATAAGTATTTATTAAATTATCAAATATTAATAATTTGTTTAATGTTTTGATTTCATTAAGACAAATTTTAAATAATTTTGTA
The DNA here is from genome assembly GCA_905132765.1 of Moricandia arvensis. Classification (NCBI taxonomy): domain Eukaryota; kingdom Viridiplantae; phylum Streptophyta; class Magnoliopsida; order Brassicales; family Brassicaceae; genus Moricandia; species Moricandia arvensis. Next base: position 149,018 of record CAJHQP010000222.1, on the reverse strand, counting down.
GCATAAATATAAGTAAATAGGAGAGTTTAATATATATATAATTATGTTGTTATTTTAGTTATATATATGTGTGATTTTAGATATAATAGTCCGGATCAGTTCAATTATTCATTTTGGTTATATTAAAGGGGAAAATTGCCAAAAATGACTCAAAACTTGATTTGAAATGCAAAAGTAAACCCAAACTTGAATCAAATGCAAAAGTAACCTAAAAGGCTATTGAAATTACAACCAGCCCCTTGTGAACAAACAAGAAAAACAATTTTTGTTTTACGTTTCTAACCCTCGCAAGTCTTCTGTCCAGACGACTTTCAAGTAAGTCTTCTGGAAGACTTACTTGAAAGTTGTCTAGTATAGTTCTTCTTAAAAATATATTAATTTAAAAAAAATATTTTGATAAGTGAAAAATTGAAATCATGTAACTAACATATGTTTTAAGATATATAAATTAATATAAACAAAAGTTAAATTTTTCAGCATATATGAGTGAAAATAGTGAGTTTAAATATTCCCTCTTAAATATTTTAGTTTCCCGCTAAAAATATTTTGGTTTCCCTCTAAGTATATTAAATCTTCTGGACGACTTACTTGTAAGTCGTCTATCTTCTGGACGACTTACATGTAAGTCATCCTAATATTCCCGCTTAAATATTTTAGTTTCCCGCTAAAAATATTTTGGTTTCCCTCTAAGTATATTAAGTCTTCTGGACGACTTACTTGTAAGTCGTCTATCTTCTGGACGACTTACATGTAAGTCGTCTATCTTCTGGACGACTTACAAGTAAGTCTTCTATCTGGACGACTTACTGGTAAGTTATACTCTGGACGACTTACAAGTAAGTCTTCTATCTGGACGACTTACAAGTAAGTCTTCTATCTGGACGACTTACAAGTAAGTCGTCTGAATAGGTCATTTTTGCAATTGACTTTTAAATGAGACGACTTACTTGTAAGTCGTCTGGGACGACTTACTTGTAAGTCGTCCCATTTAAAAATCAATTGCAAAAATGACCTATCCAGACGACTTACTTGTAAGTCGTCCAGATAGAAGACTTATTTGTAAGTCGTCCAGAAGATAGACGACTTACTTGTAAGTCGTCCAGATAGAAGACTTACCAATAAGTTGTCCAGATAGAAGACTTACCAGTAAGTCGTCCAGATAGAAGACTTACCAGTAAGTCGTCCAGATAGAAGACGTATCAGTAAGTTGTCTGAGTCTTCTAGACAACTTATTTGTAAGTCGTCTTGACCAGAAGACTTACAAGTAAGTCTTCTACAGCCAGACAACTTACATGTAAGTCTTCTACGCGAACAGATCTGGAAAATTTTCAATTTAATACCATAAACTAGTGAGATGACTTCCTTAGCACACACAGTTTTCTACAACCACCCAGAACCTGAAACGAAGGTAACCCACCAAGAATAGTATGCTTGAATAGCTCTATTAACCATAAAATTTTTGCAATCAAAAGCTTGAGTTTTTGGGATGAATTTGGAGACAAAGTGAAAGAGATGTTGTTTTTAGTTCATAACAACTGAGAAAGAGAGTGTGTAAATCGATTTTAGATGCATTAAGAGCTTCAAATTGGTTGTTCATGGTGGTTGGGATATTGATGGCAATGGCAATCTTGTAAATACTTGAAGATGACAAGGTTGACAGAGTAAAAAAAGCTATTTTCGAAAAAAAAATTAATGGCATTTTTGTAAATAATGTGAACATGTGGGATGAATATGACAAAAGAAAAATAAAAGAGAAGGAGAGGTTAGTTTTGCATTTAACTTTGAGTTTTGAGTCAAATTTGCAAAAAGCTCATATTAAAGTTCATCTAATTTTTCAAATTGAATCATAATTAATCTTAGTTTTAATTAGATCACAATCTATTTTAGTTACATTTAGTTTTGTTAATCCTCTCATATTTGTCGATATATCTAATAATATTATGTATAATTTACATATGTTATTTTAAAATAAACAATTGGCAACAAAAAAATAGGAAAATAAAAGGTAAAATGTTAATGAATTCGGTTTTCATTATCAAACATTACCAATCATTTAAAAATTCATGCACATATGAATATCCACAAAATAGTTAAATCATAATAATTTGTTAATATTTTACTTTTTATGTATTTTTAAAGATATTTTAAATATTATATGCATGAAAATCAAGTAGAAGATTATTTTTTTGAAAATAGATTTAGTTTTATTAATTAAACAGGTCATTTAAAGTATAAGAATTTAGAATGATTTGGTTATTATACTTAATTTTGTTCATTTCATTTACTTTATTTTTACTTGTAATAATATATATGTAATATCACTGATCATTTTGTTTTTGGATATGGATGTGTTTATGTTTTATCTATTTTATTTACAATATTTGTATATAAAATTAAATTTACAATTTTTTTGTAAAATTTAGATTTCCAATTTGGTTATTCATGTACTATATTTTGTTTTCTAAAAAAAAAACTAATTTTGCACCTTGTATTAGGACAATTCTTTCAAATAGTCATTTTTAAGTTTTTGTCACCAAAATAATATTCAAAAAAAAAATAATCGAAATTTTTTTTTTTATTTTAAAAATTTAAATATTTTTTTATAATCTTTTTAAACCTTAAATCTTATCTCTAAAATTCCATTACATAACTATAAATTTTAAATCTAAATTAGTTAATTTTAGGATATAAATTTATATTTAGAATTTTTATAAAAACTGATTTTGATCAATTTATCTTTAAAACTATTTTTGTAACAAAATCTTTTTTTAATTTATCATAGCGTGTTTTTTATTTATTATTATATGGAGATTTTTGTTCAAGTTCTTTCATACTACTAAAGTTGATCTTTGGCGTTTTTTAAAGTTTCAATGTTATTAACCTAATATTACAAATATACCGTATTGAAAATGTAAATCAAAGGAAAAGGAAAAGAAAGTTCCAGAAGAACCCTGCTCCATAAAACCCTCTCTTCCTTCTCTTCCTCTCGTTGCTCTCTTCTGATTCTCAGCTGCGACGATAAAATTCAAAACCTAAAAGAAAGCTCTCAGAACCCAAACCCCTCTCGCGGATCAAGGTACGATCTCGATCTCTCTAACGCTTTAGCTTAAAATCAGATCTTTTAGATCTGAATCTCGCTTTTTCCGTATACCCATCTTTAAAGTTTGAATCTTGTATCTGAACTGTTGTGTTAATAGATTTCTAATTGAATTAGGGTTTTAAAGTTCGAAACTTTATGTTTGTTTTCTAGGGATTGAACAAGACAAAAGCTTAAGAGAATGAGTGTAGTTGGGTTCGATTTCGGAAACGAGAACTGTCTTGTTGCTGTCGCAAGGCAAAGAGGTATCGACGTTGTCCTTAACGATGAGTCAAACCGTGAGACACCTGCCATTGTCTGCTTTGGTGAGAAGCAGCGTTTCATTGGAACCGCTGGAGCTGCTTCCACCATGATGAACCCTAAAAACTCTATTTCGCAGATCAAGCGTCTTGTGGGTCGTCAATTCTCAGATCCTGAGTTGCAGAGAGACATAAAGTCTCTGCCTTTCTCTGTCACTGAAGGACCAGATGGGTACCCTTTGATTCATGCTAGCTATTTGGGTGAGAAGAGAGCGTTTACGCCTACCCAGGTTATGGGGATGATGTTGTCTAACTTGAAAGGGATTGCTGAGAAGAATCTGAATGCTGCTGTGGTGGACTGTTGTATTGGTATTCCTGTTTACTTCACCGATCTGCAACGAAGAGCTGTTCTTGATGCGGCGACTATTGCTGGCTTGCATCCGTTGCATTTGATCCACGAGACGACGGCAACAGCATTGGCGTATGGTATTTACAAGACTGATTTGCCGGAGAGTGAGCCGCTTAATGTTGCGTTCATTGACATTGGTCATGCAAGTATGCAAGTCTGCATTGCAGGGTTTAAAAAGGGACAGCTCAAGGTCTTGTCACACGGTTTTGATCGGTCTTTAGGAGGAAGGGATTTTGATGAGGTTCTTTTCAATCACTTTGCTGCTAAGTTCAAGGAGGAGTACAAGATTGATGTCTCTCAAAATGCCAAGGCTAGTCTCAGGCTCAGGGCGGCGTGTGAGAAGCTGAAGAAAGTGTTAAGTGCTAACCCTGTGGCGCCGTTGAATATTGAGTGTTTGATGGATGAGAAAGATGTTAGGGGTGTTATCAAGAGGGAAGAGTTTGAAGAGATCAGCGTACCTATTTTGGAGCGTGTTAAGAGGCCTCTAGAGAAGGCTCTCGCTGATGCTGGGCTCTCAATTGAAGATGTACATATGGTTGAGGTTGTTGGCTCTGGCTCTCGTGTCCCTGCTATCATCAAGATTCTAACTGAGTTCTTCGGTAAGGAGCCTAGGCGTACAATGAATGCAAGTGAGTGTGTGTCGAGGGGGTGTGCCTTGCAGTGTGCCATTCTCAGTCCCACCTTCAAAGTTCGCGAGTTCCAGGTAATGAGCGCATCATACCTATGCTATAAAGTATTATTGTACTCCAGATTATCTAACAAGTCATGGTATTAACTTTTACAAGGTTCATGAGAGCTTCCCTTTCTCAATTTCGCTGGCCTGGAAAGGAGCAGCTTCTGATGCTCAAAATGGAGGAGCTGAGAATCAGCAGAGCACCATTGTTTTCCCCAAAGGAAACTCTATCCCAAGTCTCAAGGCTCTAACGTTTTACCGCTCTGGAACATTCTCTGTTGATCTGCAGTACAGTGATGTGACTGACTTGCAAGCACCTCCTAGAATCAGCACATACACGGTTTGATATTTCCCCCAGTGTCGTGTATGCTTAAGACCGTAGTGCTCTTGTTTCTCATTGTTGATCTCCCTTTTGCAGATTGGTCCCTTTCAGTCATCCAAAGGAGAGAGGGCAAAGCTTAAAGTGAAAGTGAGATTGACCCTTCACGGAATTGTCTCTGTTGAATCGGCAACTGTAAGTTTGTGTTGTTACTATACTAAAACCATCCACTTTATCAATTCTAAGTAGTGCTTTCCCTTTCGAACTATGCTAAATTTTATCTCCCTTGCTGCAGCTTTTGGAGGAGGAAGAAGTTGAAGTACCCGTCACAACCGAGCAGATGGACACTGACAAAGCTTCTGGTGAATCTGATGTGAACATGCAGGACGCTAAGGAAACCAGTGATGCAGCTGGTACTGACAATGGTGCTCCCGAGTCTGCTGATAAGCCGGTGCAAATGGAAACTGATTCCAAGGTTAGTTTACTGAGCTGGTCTTTCCCTTTCACTTGTGAACTTGAATGAATTTATGTGAGTTTATAATGGTACGGCAGGTTGAGGCTCCTAAGAAGAAGGTGAAGAAAACAGTTGTACCTCTGTCTGAATTGGTATACGGTGCCTTGCAATCTGTGGACGTCCAAAAGGCTGTGGAGAAAGAATACGAGATGGCTCTCCAAGACAGAGTTATGGAGGAGACCAAGGACAAGAAGAATGCTGTTGAGTCTTATGTTTATGATATGCGAAACAAAGTAAAGCTTTTCTTTTCTTTTTATCTCTATTGGGTTATATGCATTTATAGGAGTTGGCTACTGATGTGTTTTGGCTTTTCAGCTGAGTGACAAATACCATGAGTACATCACCGAGTCAGAGAGGGAAGCATTCCTGGCGAAGCTGCAGGAAGTGGAGGATTGGTTGTATGAAGATGGGGAAGATGAGACTAAAGGTGTCTATGTTGCAAAACTCGAAGAGCTCAAGAAGGTAGGAGACACATGATAGATGGATATACTTAACTATGCTTTACTTTAAGAACAAAAATGTTTTTACAGAGCTTTGGTGATTGGACTTTTGATGTAGGTGGGAGACCCTGTTGAAATGCGTTACAAGGAGTCGCAGGAAAGAGGGACGGTCATCGGCCAACTTGGTCACTGTGTCAACAGCTACAGAGAGGCAGCTGTCTCCAATGATTCCAAGTTTGACCACATTGAACTAGAAGAGAAGCAAAAGGTAATAATAACAAGAACTGAGTTTTCATGATTTGTTTTTGTGCATAAGAATGTTGAGATGTGTTTTAACCTATTGTTGTTGTGCAATTGTAAATGAAGGTATTGAACGAGTGTGTGGAAGCAGAAGCATGGATGCGTGAGAAGCAGCAGCAGCAAGAGGCGCTTCCCAAGTACGCAACACCAGCTTTCTTGTCAGCTGATGTTAAAAGCAAGGCAGAGGCATTGGACAAGTAAGCAGAAGCTTCATTGTTTCTCTTAGAATAGGATTTGCACTTGTATGGTAGTAGAAGTGATTGAACCATCTTTTGGATTGTTTTTGGCAGGTTCTGCAGGCCTATAATGACTAAACCAAAGCCGGTTGTTAAACCGGAAGCACCACCAGCCAAGGCGGCGGAAGAGGAGAAGAGTGAGCCACAGCCAGCTCCGGCCACTGGTGAAGAACCAATGGAGACTGAGAAGCCCGCCGAAGATAGTGCCTAAGAGATGATGGTGCTTTGTATCGATTTTGTTTTTACCTTTTTCTTCTTCTTAGTTCTTGTTTCTCTATTATTCACTTAAAGATTCTATATTTAAACTCTTCCTTTATCGATTACAATTTTCAGGAAGTATTGTTTCCCTTTCTGTTTTCTTTATAAACTATTTGTCGTGTGAGATGCAGATTTTTTCTGAACTGGTTTTGTAACAGAGCATATGAAATAGCAATATGAACGATTTCAATTAAGACATTTACAAGCACAATGGACATCGTACTAAGTCTATCTTCCTTTGACGACGTAGCTTCTGAAGTATGCGTGGTCACTGCATACAATGCTGTTATCATGTCGATCGTTAAGTTGTGAATGTTTATTCATGGTGTTGCAGATATATCATTTAGTGTCGTCTGAAGTAGTATAACTTCTTGTATGCACACCTTTTCACCAAAAAATGGATCAGCCAAGGCCTGCCCTCATTTATCCGAAGTCGAAGAATCAAACCGAATTATAAAAACTGAAAATCGGTTCGGAAAGAATCAAACCGAAAATCTGTTCTAAATTGGATCTTAGCAATTGCTGAACGGATTCTATATTTCTAGAATATAAAATCGAAACAGAACCAAGAACTGAATGAATATCTAAATTTCTACAACATAGTTTAAATAATTATAAATATTATCTATATTTAGTTTTAAAATAATTAAATATTTTACAAATACTATTTATAAAATATTCGAAAAAAATCTGAATTACAAGAATCCTTTTTATCCAAAATATTTAAATTATCTAAATTTTTATTCGAAAATATGATTTTATCTGAAAAAAGTTAACTTTTTTTAATCTGAATTAACCAAAAATAGAAAATGAATTGGACCCAAAATTATTTTGGATATCAAGCGGTCCTTAACTTTGTTACTCGGAAAACGAAATAATTAAAATGAAACGGAATTTTCTAAATATTTGAGCAGATCCTATATTTATAGAAAGAAAAAACCAAAAATTGAAATAAACCGAAAAAATAAAAATTTAAATAAACCGAATTGACAGGCGAAATCCGCTCAGACTCGTTTGGTAATTCCAATAAATAAATGGCACCAAGTTAACAATGACAGAAAAACTGCATGTAGTAGAGTTGCGTACACTCAAAACGATAGGGTTTTCTTCATCAGTTTCAAAAAAAAAACTCAAAACTAACAACAACCAACGCCACAATTCGCAAGCGAATCAAAATTGCAGTCTTAAAAAGATCGAAGAATCACATAGGAATCATCGCCGGAGATTCGAACATGGACGGAGTTCTTGCAGCGTTTCCATCTCTACTTTGTGGCGTCAGTTCATGTCGGAACAGTGTTAGTGTTGGATCAAGAAACCATCCCCTGAACTACCCAGTTTCAGTGCTTCGAGCTGTGAACTCTGTTTCTTGTCTCTCCACTCATCCTTCTCAGAAAGGCAGTTCCTTTCTTAGAAAGCGACATTGTCTTGAAACAACTTCTCGCATGGTGATAAAATCCGCCGCTTCTTCAGGTTAAAGTCTGAACCTTTCTTGTTCCAAGAGCAAAGAAACTGTATAGTGTATTGTCTTTGTTGGAGTTTAGGGTTTATTAAATCATGAAGAAAGATTAGTTAGAAAGAGGCATTGCAACTTAAACAGACAAGATGTTTGTGTTTCTTTTTTCTTACAGCTTGAAGAAAAGAGTGTCGGAAAAAAAAAATATGTTTTTTTAGGGTTTAGCCCTGTTTCATCTTGATCTGTGTGGTTTGTGTAGTTGGAAATGCAGATGAGAACGTCGAAGAACCGGCTACAAGTGTGAAGTTTCAGAGATCAGTGACGTTACCTGGTTGTTCTAACACTCTCTCTTTGCTAGGCACTGGTCAGTTTCAACCATATTTAAAACTGTTCAGCTTCAATGCTCTGGGATATTGTATAAATGCTTCTAGGCTTGCTTTGAGACTTCCTTTGATGTATCTATATGTGAAAATGCATCAATTTTGATCAGGGTTTAGGGAGAAAAAGTTTGCAATCATTGGTGTCAAAGTCTATGCTGCGGGTTTATACGTGAATGAATCTATCTTGAGAGGGTTAAGCGTTTGGAAAGGGCGGTCTGCTGATGAGATTCAGAGAGATTCATCACTGTTTAGTTCCATTTTCCAAGGTAATGATATGCTAAAGATGATAGCCTTCTTTGTTCACATCTCAAACTCTCTCTCTCACACATGAGTCTTCTTGCGGCAGATCAAGCAGAGAAGTCATTGCAGATTGTTCTTGTGAGAGATGTTGATGGAAAGACCTTCTGGGATGCATTGGATGAAGCCATTTCACCGCGAATCAAATCTCCTTCTCCTGATGATAAAACTGCTCTCTCTACATTCCAAGGGATCTTCCAAAACAGACCTCTCAACAAAGGAAGTGTCATACTCTTGACTTGGATCAATCCTTCTAAAATGCTTGTAAGCACACATTTCTCTCAGGCTAATTGAATTACTTACACATGAGATTGCTTATGTTTTGGTCTGCTCTGCTGTTAGGTTTCTGTTTCATCCGGAGGGTTACCAAAGGATGTGGATGCAGCGGTTGAGTCAGTTAATGTTACATCTGCTTTGTTTGATGTGTTCTTTGGGGACTCTCCAGTTTCTCCTACATTGAAAACCTCAGTGGCTAACCAATTAGCTATGGTTCTCAAGTAACACTGTAAAATGTAACATATCATGTTGTAATATGAATATCTTATGTTTTAGGTCTATGTTTGTATTATCTTGTATAACCAGATAAAGACACTATGTTTTGAGCCTAACTTAATACTCCATATGTTTTAAAATAATGCATGTTTTAAAGTAGTCATAGACATTAAAAAAGATATTAGAAATTTAATTATAATGCATTATTTTAGTTATTAACTATTTCTCAAAACTTTTAGTCAGTCAAAAGTTTAGTAAGCACAATTAGTTTTTTTTTTTGAATTTTTATTATTTAAGAAAATTCAATGAATGTAAGAATATAATTTTTTTTTCTCTAAGCATAAGTCGTTTTGAAATGGATTGAGTACTAAAGTTCCTAATAGTGGAAATAAAATATGATTGTGACTGAGATTATATGCTTTTGGCCAAGTTGAGCAAGTGAGCCCTTGACCACATGCAACTTCCTGTGTCACTCTCAGTTGGACCACATTTTTCACATTATATTTGGAGTTCTATTGCGTGATGCATTATTATATTATTCCCCACTATTATATTGCACCAAGTAAGAAATAATTTAGTTGGTAGAATTTCAATTTAACATAAATAAGAAAACAACAAAAACAAATCTGCTTGGTGGTGGTTGCCTGGTGGGGAGGATAGTTGGGCGACTCCAGTCAAAAACTCTACTAAAGTAATTGTGAATGGTTACAAAAAGCATGATTCATGTGGTGAATGGTGGTGATTATGTCCCTCTCTGTTGAATTGTGACTCATGTAGTTTCTTTCTTCATATTTATTATAATTATTCAGTGTTTGGTGTTTATATAGTATCATATACTGTATTATAGAGAGCATAGTCTAAAGTGATAGGGCATCATTGATTCATTCTAATCTTTGGTCCATCCTATATCATGACCAGTCCATTCTTTGTTCAGTTAAATTTAGTAGACCTATACTATATGATATTTGTCTCTAAAAGTAGAAAACAAAGAAAAAGCAAATATAAGATATAGTCATTTAATTGACATCTTATACAATATAAGTATGTAGTTATCATATAATTGAATTCCTATTCATTTTAAATAAATTATATTAATAGGTATATATAAGTGGAACTGTCCTTTTCATGCTTTAAGTAATGGACCAACTTTGCAACTCACTTATGTTTGAATGTCTCAAATGCAACAAAAGCAGTAATGTTGATTTTTACTAATATTAAATATGGATGAGATGATATTTTAATAGAGCCTTAACCTTTTAGTGAATTGCCCCCTTATGAGATAAAACTTTTAATTTGAGCCAGACACTAAAAGCTGGTCTTTTCAATAATTACAAACGCCAATGTGTAAATTGACATGTGAAGATCAATTCATTTAGCTTCACACGTTTTATATCTTTGTTACTCTTATTATTATTTTTATTCTTGCAATAGTTTCAGATTTTTTTTTTTTGAATTTCATTGTTATCAAAAATAAGAAATTGACTAAAGATAATCAAATATCAATCCAACAACTTGATTATATATAAAAGGTCGTTTTCTTGATGTTGGTTTGACTTATACATGGAATGTTTGTTGGTATCTTTATCCTAATATATTAAAGTTGTGTATATCATCTTCTTTGAGCCAGTATAATCTCTAAAAATAGTTATTAATCAATTCCAAATCTGAAACCAATATCTTAAAATTAAATAATTGTTTACATATATAATTGTCAAATGGACAGTTGTTTCCTCAAAAGGATGAATGATTTGAGTGTTTTATAATCTACCAAAAAAATATTATTTGGTTTATTAAAGTGTTGTCATTTAAGAAATCTAGTAGATAAATTAATTTACAATCCAAATTGGTACAAGAGAGCATCACGTGTGGGGTTAAATAGGCCACTTGGCAAAAAGAGTGGATACAATTTAAATTAAAATATCGGATAGGGGTCAAAATCTAAGATAGAGAATTAACAAACGGTCCAAATCCAGCAACAGTTGGCTTTAACCAACGGAGTCATATTCAAAAAAGGTCGCCGAAACAAAAAAACAAATTTAAAACTTCACCCTTAAAGTTATTAATAATAACGAAACTGCCACTCATCTGAGACTTTTAAATAAAACCGTACTCAAAGAGGAACAATATATATTTTTTAAAAAAATTCATTATAAAACTCTCTCGTCTTCTCCGATCTCTGGATCTAGGGTTTTGTTTGTTCTTCTCTCTCTCTCGCTCGTCTTCTTCACTGTCACGGCTTAGCAGAACTCCTCTGGTTCTGAGAGTTTTAAGGGTTCTGAAAAGTTTCTCTTTTGAGATTCAAATTTCTTCAATCATTCCGGTGATCTCTGAGATCACTTTTGTGAGTTTTGAGTTTCTGGGTTTCTTTAAATCAATCAGAATCAATCAGGGCAAGATTAAAGTCGATAACTTTGAAGAAGATGCAACAAACCCAAGTGAAGAAGGTTACTCTCTCTCTCTTCTCCCTCTCTCTCTCTCTAAAGGTGTCTCCTTTGTCCTGATTACACTAATCTGTTTCCACCAGGACACGAAAGAGATGGACTTTTTCACAGAGTACGGTGACGCCAACAGATACAGGATCCTCGAAGTCATCGGCAAAGGAAGCTACGGAGTCGTCTGTGCAGCCATCGACACGCACACCGGAGAGAAAGTTGCTATTAAGAAGATCAACGATGTCTTCGAACACGTCTCCGACGCGCTGAGGATGCTCCGTGAGGTGAAGCTTCTTAGGCTTCTGAGGCATCCTGATATAGTGGAGATCAAAAGCATCATGCTTCCACCTTCTAAGAGAGAGTTCAAAGATATTTACGTTGTGTTTGAGCTCATGGAGTCTGATCTTCATCAAGTTATTAAAGCTAATGATGATTTGACTAAGGAGCATCATCAGTTTTTTCTTTATCAGATGCTTCGTGCGTTGAAGTTTATGCACACAGGTTTAGTTCTTTTTCAGACATGAGATTGGTATCATGTTTTGTTTTTAATCTATGGTTTGTAGTGAAGTTCTTTTAATTTGGGTGCAGCTAATGTGTATCATCGTGATCTTAAGCCAAAGAATATACTGGCGAATGCAAACTGCAAGCTGAAAGTTTGTGACTTTGGATTGGCTAGAGTGGCGTTTAATGATACTCCTACCACAGTCTTTTGGACGGTTTGTATCCTCGTGGGACTTTTTGTGTGTTTGAAACTTTCTCCTGGTCTGTTTTGACCATTTTTCCCTTGTGTGCAGGACTATGTTGCAACGAGATGGTACAGAGCGCCTGAGCTCTGTGGATCATTCTTTTCTAAGGTATGTGTTACTATTGACTTTAAAACTCTTTTCTTCTATGCACTTGTCTATGCTTATGTCTTGTGTAATAGATATGGTTGGTGTAGAATAATACTGTTAATAGATATAGTTGTATAGGAGTTGTGTGTTTGTCCCTGTGGGATAAAGAGTATTGAAATAGAGTTCTTGTTCAGGGATGACTTTGAACTCTCCCGGAAGTTGAAAAACCTGTGAATCAGGTAACCTTGTATCAGGTTATTATGCCCATTGAGTGGTTTCTTTTGCATCTGCAAAATAAACACTTTATATTTCTGAACTTCTTTTATTAATTTTCTCATTTGGCTGATTTGCCATTACTATCTTTATACAGTACACTCCAGCTATAGATATTTGGAGCATTGGCTGCATCTTTGCAGAGGTACTAACAGGGAAGCCATTGTTTCCGGGGAAAAGCGTTGCTCATCAGTTGGAGTTGATTACTGATCTTCTTGGCACACCCAAATCAGAGACCATCTCTGGAGTATGATTAACCTTTGTCTGCTTTATAATTTGCATATTGAGTTGCATAGCTAAAACATCTATATTCTCTGTTACAGGTTCGAAATGATAAAGCTAGAAAATACTTGAGTGAAATGAAGAAGAAAGATCCTGTGACTTTCTCGCAAAAATTCTCCAAAGCAGATCCTTTAGCAGTCCAGCTTTTGCAGAGGCTGTTGGCTTTTGATCCAAAGGATAGACCCACTGCTGCAGAGGTCTCTTTCTTCTTCCTTCCTCTTGAAAAATCTGGCTTGATTCTTGTGTTATCTTGTTGATGCTTATGTAGTCATCTTTTTATGATAGGCACTGGCTGATCCTTACTTTAAGGGTCTTTCTAAGGTTGAAAGAGAACCATCGTGTCAGCCAATCTCGAAGATGGAGTTTGAATTTGAGAGAAGAAGGTTGACAAAGGAGGACATTAGAGAACTTATTTACAGGGAGATACTTGAATACCATCCTCAGTTGCTCAAGGACTATATGAGCGGTTCTGAGGGTTCAAGTTTTGTATATCCTAGGTATCTCATTTCTTCCTTCTTTTGACTAAATGAAACATTCTTGTCATCTATTTTGCTAACTCTTGACCTTTTCATTGCAGCGCCATAGGACATCTTAGGAAGCAGTTCAATTACTTAGAGGAAATAGCAGTAGAAATGGGCCGGTGATACCTCCAGAGAGGAAGCACGTATCACTTCCTCGGTATGTTTTCTTCTCATTGAGAGTGTGTTCTTTCTCTGTTACTTCATGGCGTTTGTAGAGCTTTTCATTCCCTCTTCTGTTGCTTCATAGCATTTTGTAGAGGTCCACCACAAGTAGAGTTTCATCTCTTTTATACCTTTCGTACTCTCTGCAGGTCTACAGTTCACTCAAGTTTAGTACATTCCACCAGTCAACCCAACTTGTGTGCGACAGAGAGTAGACGTGTTCATTTCGAGCAGCCTTCAAGAAATGGAGCAGTTTCTTCAACTAAAGCTTTAGGACCTCCACCAAGAGTACCACCATCTGGTAAAAACCTTTATCACATCACCAACTATTATCTCCTAAATTTAGAAACTAAGTATATATAACCCATGAAACAAGTTTAATCGCTGTGTGTGTGTTTTACAGGTAGACCAGGTCGTGTTGTGGAACCATCTACATCTTATGAGAATGGTAGGAACCTCAAAGAAGCTTATTTCAGAAGCGCAGTATCATCTCCTCACTGTTACTTCAAAGCAAACACCATGATGAGCCCAAATCAAGCTTCTTCTTCTCAGCCAAAACCGCAAGAACTCGTCCACCAATACAATCCCACCGTGCCACCACCAGCTTCCAGGACTAACCAAACAAACACTTATTTCCAATCACAGCTCCCCATGACAGATCAATCAAGCAACAACAACAAGACCACACATATGGCCATTGATGCTACTACCCTTTTGCAAGCACAATCACAGTTTGGTCCAGCGGTTGCAGTAGCAGCACACAGAAACGTAGGCACAGTTAGTTACACTGCAGCTTCGTAGACTCATCAAACAACATTTGAGACAGATCTTTAACCCAAAACCAGGTGAATCCATCATCAGCTTTTTATGTAAAGTATTGTTTTCAGGCAGGCTCTGATTTTGATTGCAATGATGTAATAAAAGACATTCAGATGTAGTAACTCAGAAGGGTTTAGATCAGTCTGATCCAGGGTTGTCACCGGTTATCGTTTCGGTTATCTTGTTGGCTCCATAGTCTTTGAATTTGTTATAAGCGTAGTTCATTGAAGATAAGAAGATTGTTGTGATTATATACTTCTTGAACTTCAAGATCGGTCCCATTACTACTTCTTATGAGGTTAGGTTCTTAAACAATATGAGAAATCTCTTTTGGTTATCGAAGAAGACGTTGAATCTAATAGGTTAATATAGATAATCATTAGGCCTAGAAAAACGTGGGAGTCAAGAAAAGTCATTGGTCCTTGGGTCTTTCTTCTCCGTAAATCAATCTTTTTGACAATATAATTAGTCATTTTATTGAATGTCTGCCGAAAAAATAATTAAAATTAAAAGTTACGCATCAATTTTAAAAAAGGTAAAAAGAGTTTTCTCATTGTTGAAGAACCAATATTCACAAGTAACAATGTGCTGGAACTGTCATGCATTTTTAATTATTTATATCTAAAACCGAACTGAACCGGGTAATTTAGAATCAGTTCCGTTTCAGATTTTCAGTTCTAATTTTTATTCCCAAGCCTAAACCAACACATAAGAGAAGTTATCAAGAGTGGCATCAATGGGCTTCCATTTACTAACAACGACTTTTAGTCCTCCTTTTCTGTTAATTAAGCATAAAATGATGAAAGTGTGTTTTCGTCTTATTTAATTTTATTAATTAATTAGGGAAATCAATTACTTATTAAGCATCCGTAATGAATGGTCCGTTATGTTTATTCTCAGTTTTTTAATAACTGATGTTGAATCTTAAGTTGACATGGAGTTTTTTTTTTTTTTTTCAATCTAGCATTAAATATTTCAACTGACCTTGTCTACGTTATACCTAAACCATAATCAAATCAAGGATTTTAATTAAATCCCCTAATATAAAACCTTCTAATTAATGAAATTATTATTTTTGTCAAATTAAAACAATTTACATATTAATTACTCATTCTGTTTTCAAATAATGCATGTTCTACAACTTTTTACTTACTTATAAAAAAATATTTTAGATTTTCTATGTACTTTTAATTATGGATTGCAAAATTTTCAAAAAAATATTGATTAATAATATTTGATTTATTGAATTCCTATTGATTAAAATTTATGGAATATTATTATATTTAAAAAAAAATAATGTATTGATTGTTAAATGTTAACTTTTTCTTAATATGTGTGAAAAAATTAAAATATACATTATTTAGAAACAAAGAAAGTATCATAAAAGAGAGATAATACAAAAAAAATCTTCTTCTTTCTTTTTAGTAATAAATAAAGTACACAAATTCATTAGATTTTTTAGAAATTTCCTTTTCATCAACATTTTTGATTTTTTTTACAAAAAAAACATTTTTGAAATTTCCTATTTCTGTGAGGGGAAAGCAAAACGAAAAAAAGACATCAGTTTCAATTGTCGGACGCTGAGATCACGTGAGACCCGTAATATGTACGACAGGTAAGGGGTAAAACCGTCAATTTACTCCGACGGTTCTCCGCAACTGTCTCAAAATATAAGAGGAGCAGTGTTCAGAGAAGCTCCATAGACCGTAGATTCCCTCTTCTTCTTCTTCTTCTTCTTCTTTCTCTGCTCTCTTCTTTCTTTTTCATCTCTCTATCTCTCTCTTAGGATCTTTTGTCCTAAGGTTCACCTGAATTGTGTCGGTACGTGAAAATGTTCTTCTCTTCTCTGTTTCTCCTTCTCATATTTCTATAACGCTGAAATGATGTAACGTGAGTGACATAACATACGATGATTGATGATCTAGTTTTCAGATGTTGTTTGTTCATATGATCCCATATCATATTGTTCTTCAAGATCTGGCTAGTGAATTGATTCAGCTTTAGCCATTGGATCTGGATCTGCCTTTTGTATCATATGATCCGTTCTGAATTCCATTTTAATGCTGTCACGTTTTTCTTTTGCAGGTACTTGATATCAAAATGGCTACTGCATATAAGCCCAAGAACATTCTCATCACTGGAGCTGCTGGATTCATTGCATCTCATGTTGCCAACAGACTCATCCGTAGCTATCCTGATTACAAGATCGTTGTCTTGGACAAGCTTGATTACTGTTCGGAACTGAAGAATCTCGATCCTTCCTTTTCTTCTGCAAACTTCAAGTTTGTGAAAGGAGACATCGCTAGTGATGACCTCGTTAACTACCTTCTCATCACTGAAAACATCGATACCATCATGCACTTTGCTGCTCAAACCCATGTTGATAACTCTTTCGGTAACAGCTTTGAGTTTACCAAGAACAATATTTACGGTACTCATGTTCTTCTTGAAGCTTGCAAAGTAACAGGACAGATCAAGAGGTTTATCCATGTGAGTACCGATGAAGTCTATGGAGAAACCGATGAGGATGCTGCTGTTGGAAACCATGAAGCTTCTCAGCTTTTACCGACGAATCCTTACTCAGCTACCAAGGCTGGTGCTGAGATGCTGGTGATGGCTTATGGTAGATCATATGGTTTACCTGTTATCACAACTCGTGGCAACAATGTTTATGGTCCTAACCAGTTCCCGGAGAAAATGATTCCTAAGTTTATGTTGTTGGCTATGAGTGGGAAGCCGCTTCCCATCCATGGAGATGGATCTAACGTCAGGAGTTACTTATACTGTGAAGACGTCGCTGAAGCCTTTGAGGTTGTTCTTCACAAAGGAGAAGTTGGTCATGTCTACAACATTGGGACAAAGAGAGAAAGAAGAGTGATCGATGTGGCGAGAGACATCTGCAAACTCTTAGGGAAAGATCCTGAATCAAGCATTCAGTATGTGGAGAATCGACCCTTTAACGATCAGAGGTACTTCCTTGATGATCAGAAGCTGAAGAAGCTGGGATGGTCAGAGCGAACCGCGTGGGAAGATGGATTGAAGAAGACAATGGAATGGTACACTCAGAACCCTGAGTGGTGGGGTGATGTCTCTGGAGCTTTGCTTCCTCACCCAAGGATGCTTATGATGCCTGGTGGAAGACTTTCTGATGTTTCTAATGAGAAGAAAGACGCATCAAGCAACACCGTCCAGACATTTAAGGTTGTAACACCTAACAACAAGACTAGTGATCATCCTAAAGACAAAGCCTCGTTGAAGTTTTTGATCTATGGTAAGACTGGTTGGATCGGTGGTCTTCTAGGGAAACTATGTGAGAAGCAAGGGATTGTATATGAGTATGGGAAAGGACGTTTGGAGGATAGAGCTTCTCTCGTGGCGGATATTCGTAGCATTAAACCTACTCATGTCTTTAATGCAGCTGGTTTAACTGGGAGACCTAACGTTGACTGGTGTGAATCTCACAAACCTGAGACCATTCGTGTCAATGTAGCTGGTACATTGACTCTTGCAGATGTTTGCAGAGAGAATGGTCTCTTGATGATGAACTTCGCCACGGGCTGCATCTTTGAGTATGACGCTGCACATCCTGAGGGTTCAGGTATAGGTTTCAAGGAAGAGGACAAGCCTAACTTCACCGGTTCTTTCTACTCAAAGACCAAAGCAATGGTAATGTTTTATCGAACTCTAGACAGAACAAAGAAGTGTCTTTGTTCATAACTGCTCTGTTTTGTTTTTCTTCTTGTTCTTTATCATTAGGTTGAGGAGCTTTTGAGAGAATTTGACAATGTATGTACCTTGAGAGTGCGGATGCCCATCTCATCAGACCTAAACAACCCAAGAAACTTCATCACCAAGATTTCGCGCTACAACAAAGTGGTGAACATCCCGAACAGTATGACCATACTGGACGAGCTTCTCCCAATCTCCATTGAGATGGCGAAGAGGAACCTAAGAGGGATATGGAACTTCACCAACCCAGGGGTGGTGAGTCACAACGAGATACTGGAGATGTACAAGAGTTACATCGAGCCAGGTTTCAAATGGTCCAACTTCACAGTGGAAGAACAAGCAAAGGTCATTGTTGCTCCTCGAAGCAACAATGAAATGGATGGGGCTAAACTAAGCAAGGAGTTCCCAGAGATGTTACCTATTAAAGAGGCACTGATCAAATACGTCTTTGAACCAAACAAGAGAACCTGAGACCTCAATGAACAATACCCTCTTTGCCAAAAGTGCTTACCTATTACTGTTTCTTTCTTTTTTTGCCTTTTCATTTTTACTAAAATGTCTTTTTATGGTTGCTCTTCATCTTACATCAGTATAGGTAATTTCACTATATTGAATACTACTAAAATATGATTTACCATTATTATTTATAGAGACGATCGTTTTTCTTTTTCTCTAGTCCTACATTTCCTCTCAGATTTTACTTACTAAGACGGTAAGCTTATAAAGACGAAGAGTGACTTACTGATTGTCACCATTATGGATTCCACTTCCACAAAGGCAGGTTCAAACACTTGAACTTGATCCTTAAGCTATAGCCTGAGAAGAGAAGCAACAAGTTTCATTTTAAATAAACCCAAGCACCTGATGTGAACTTGGTCAAGTTGTTAGGGTTAGAGTTTGCTTACGTGAAAAGTTGAGGGCGGGAACGAGAGAGCTGAGAGCGTTTAATAGGGGAGAGGATAAGGTTTCGTAGAGTTGATTGGGGATTAGCATTGCCACCACCTCCAAATACAGGATGTCCTCCTCCTGCTCTTCTGTTTCCAAGATCAGATGGAATTGCGGGTGAGTCGTTGGAGATGTCGAATGGACCCGAGTTTGAACTGTTCTGTCTTGCTGGCCATATCTCCTCTTTAGGTCCTGGTGTTCCAGGAGAGTAAAACGACCGGTCTGCGCCAAATAAGTTAACTTGACTTGGAGATAATTATCCAACAGTAGACTTAGAATCATAAGAAGCACTAAGCTCTAGATACGTTAGAGAATTAAAAGAAGTGTTGTTAAGTAACCTTTGCGAGTGGGCTCTCTGTTCTCCATCATATGAACTGGTGGGTTTGAGAAAAAGTCAGGTTCCTGGTGTCGTGGATAGAAGTTATTTGCTGGTTGGATGGCTGTACGTTTCACTGACTCATACTCACTTCTTAGCTGGTCATACATCTCATCAAGCTTTCTCTTCTGTCTGATGTTTTAACACAATTAATGTAGCTTGTTAATACAGTTGAGTTTCAGATAAGGATCAGAACCAGGAAACAAAACGTATGTTAAGTTACTGACCTTGATTTCTCTGAGAATTTCTCTTGAAGCTCTTGTTTATCCTTGGTCAGGTTTTCTACCTCTTGTTCCATCATCTGACACCTCTTGCCCATCTTCTGGTATGCTGTATGCACCTGCTCCATTTTCTCGCTAAACTTTGCTTGCATACCCTCACATTTCTGACGACACTGGGCAACAACTCTATTCATCTTGTACTGCATCTCTAAGTCCCTTTGCGAAATGTAAAACATTACACTTCGGTATGCACTCTTCATCACTAAATTCAATTAAGGAAAACAGAAGGAGGTCCTTGAACTGTTGTCTTACCAACAGTTACAAATGCAAAAGACAGTAAGTTGATGGAAAAAGTTATAGCATTTGAGTTTAGATTTCAAACACAGAGGGACACTGTTCAACTGAAGAACGTAGTTACAACTGATACCAAGAGTGAAAAGGATACGTATTTGTGGAGAAATTCCAGCCATTGCCATCTGATAACAAAGGTAAGCAAAGAAAGAGATGTAAGATGGGAATGTTAAAAAACTGGAAAAGAAGAAAAGCTATAGCATTTTTGCGTACAACAGCTCAACCACTTACATTTACCCATTCTTCATTTGGATTGGTATCCACATGTTTCATCAGACTAAGATGGAAAACAAAAGATAAAACTGTCAAGTAAGGAAATAAAGAGATTACAGCTAAACTAAAGCTAGGCAAGTAGCTTACGGAACTTTTTACCTCTTGGAGAGTACTTGATCACAAACGGGACACGCCCCATCGTTACTGAGAATCTTGCTGGCATCTTCAGTACCTTCTCACAATGTTAAAGTCATCAACATCAAGCTCACAAATATATCATTCATCAAGACAAGGGCTAAAGAAAAGTAGAAGTGTAAAACTGGTTACATAATAAGTGGCCACATGTGGTGGAAATGGCTCTGCCTTCCAATTCCCTCCAACAGGCGTTGCACCTCATGTCAACCTCAAATATAAGTATCCCAAGCTGCTACGCACCTGCAAAAGGTAATTCAAACTTTTCTTAATTCATAGTCCTCTTGATTTTGAGTTCCATTTTTAATATGTCTACACCACGAGTATGGCGTAAGAACTAAACTCGTTGAAATCACCAGTCAAAGAGGTACTACCAATACAGATTCTGATTCTAACTGATGCAAATTGTTGAAATGCAAACACGAATTTGTGCAAACAGGTTGCTGGAAACACAAACTAAGCAATAAAATCTCTCCAACTTCAGTATGCTGTTTATAGTTACAAAACTTGAACAAGACGACTGAAAAAAGGAATTTCCAGTAAGCAATAAACAGCACACAGGCTTTGGAGATCTGCAAAACATCGTGAAATAGAGATTATGGAGCCGATTATGAGTATCAGCGTGTTGTTAGATGGCACAGGGCCAAAACTAGGGTTTACACATCACACCGATCAACCTTAAACGAGACAGTTCGATCGAAAACTGTTTTACTACTATGTGTAAATTTGAAAATCGACGCAATCATGTGAGAATCGAACGAGCTCAGATCTAGAAACGAAGCCACAGCATGAAGATTAAGAATCTATGTAGGAAACTGAAGAATCTTAGCTTACCTGCGATTTTTCAGAGAAGGCGAGAGGAAGAAGCAACAATCGGCGGTTAAAGCTAATCGATCTGACGGAATCTGTAGAAGACCACCGGAAAATCAAGAAATCGAAGAGGAAGTACGATACGAATTCGAGAGAAAACGTAAGAGCTACAAGAAATCGATTACCTCCTCACGTTGATTTTCAGTGCCGGCGCGAGATACGAAGATTTGAAAACTCCCGAAAAAAAAGCAACAAAAGAAAATACGCACGAGGGGACCGTTATAGAGATGATTACAAAACGACGTCGCAAAAGTTAGGTCTATTCCAAAACGACGTCGATCTGTTTTCAAAGTTATGTAGAATCAAATGCTGTCATCAACTCAGTTTATTTAGAATAAAACTAGGTGTTTTCCTCCACAATGTGCAGAAAAGAAAATTTTATAAATTAAATTACATTTTATTTTTTGTTAACTTTTTAAGTTTGATTATTTGCTTCACTATTTTAAATTTTAATTTGATTATATATCAAAATAAGGTAATTTTTTATTTTATAATATATATATATAGACATATAAAATTATAGTTTTGGAAATACTTTTAATCTATTTCGTTTCATTAAAATATTTTCAATCAAACTTTTCAAAATTAAAAAAAAACTTGTTAGGTATGTAATTATAAAACATAAAGCTAAATAATATTTTTAAAATTTTTAAAATTTTGTAGATATTAAAAAGAATTAATGGTATTGGGATTAAATTATAGTTTTTTTTAAAAAAATTGTTTTAAATTTTGAATAATTGTTTTAGTAATTAAATTATATATTTATAAAAATAAATTTTCAAAAATTGTAAAAGTATTAGTATATTTCTATTCTTACTATTATATGATTTTGTTATATTAATGATGATCTATAGTTATTGTCATATTATAAAAATTTTACCAAAAATATAAATCAACATTAAATGTAATGTCCATGTCACAATTAACTTCAATCCATGTCATCTTATAACTATATCAGGTCATATTTTTTCTTGCAAAATCAATATAGTGATGACATATGGCAAAATCACTTCTTAAATAATGTCTAGGGGACGTAACCTTTTATTCAGGATGACTATAACCACTCAAACACATTCTAGCAAATATGTAGAATCTTTAAGGTCCAAAAAAATAAAGAGAGTAACAAAACCATAATAAATAGAACAAGGTAAAAGTTGAATATGGAGAATATATATTTGTCATTGATTTTTTCTTAGTGTAAGCTTTTATTTCATGACTATAACCACTCAAAACAAATTATACACAAGAACAGGTTCCTCCTTCACAAATACAAATATGAAGAATCATCAATGGTCTCAAACACCATTAAGAGAGAGTAAAAACCAAGAAACAATAACAAAATCTCTCTTTCAATCATTCTACAAATACAAACAATACAAAAACTCAAAAACTGCCAATCTTTAAGCATCACGTTGTTGGTTGTTCCAGCTCAGTGGAACGCGGTCCGAAATGGTCGGAGCAGCACCAGGAGGAAGGCTTTTGATGCTGATGTTAAGAGGATATAACCGATATTCAATATCCGTTTCTCTGCAAGATCTGCCAATCTCTTCAAGTAATTGACCTCTCCTCACAAATCTCTCTCCCATGTTATGATGGTTCATCTTATGAGTTGCCCATATCTTGATTTTCATACTGTTCAGTCCACACATTTCGCTAAATGCAATCCTCGGAGATGGATACCAATGATCCTTCTTGTTATCTACATAACTGCAAAAAACAAAAACCATAGAATATGATTTTTATTAGACTATGGCTCTAAATGACGACCAAAAGAATGGGCGGGAATAGTGAATTTCTTATCTTTTTTTTTTGGCAACTAGTGAATTTCTTATCATTCCTTACAATTTACACAATTTACAAAAAAATATTTATTACTTATGATACCTTAATATTCTTTTAAATTTAAAGAATTATAGACTATATTTATTCTTTATCAAATTTGAAGAGGAACATAAGTAATAGATATTCCTTTTATTTTTTTCCTCGTCATTATTTCCCTTCTTATTCTCCATATTTTTTTTGCCGTTACTAGTTGGAGCCTATGTTTTTTTTCAAAGTATATGAGATTAAGACTAACAAGAGTAGGTTTAGTGACTAAAACTCTTAGATCACTTAATGGGAGGTCTAAACTAACAAGAGTAGGTTTAGTGACTAAAACTCTTAGATCACTTAATAGGAGGTCTAAAGAGTCATATGTTCGATTTCCGTTAGGAGAAGACTGGTATCTTAAGGAAAGTTAATTTTACATTGTATGGACATCGCCCTAGGGGATGTACGGCCTTCGGTTCTAGAACCTCCTAGTCACTGAAAAATAAATAAATATAAAATGGTTTAGGGTTTAGTTTCTAACCTTAGTATCCTCTGTTTCAAAGCAGTTATTTTCTCAGTTGGAGTTGCTATATGGACGAAGAAGTCAACGATCTCTTGCATATCAGGACTACGGTAATAGTTAGCAATAGGTTTGCTGCCGAGAAGACTGTTCGGGTATACAATCTTCTGATTATCAAATCGAAGAAACACAGTAGTCAAAATGTTCATCTCTTCCACAATCATCTATACAACATACAAAAACAGAGGATTAGTCATTTACGTGCATACTAAGATACTGAAAAATGAGGAAGAGAGTTATTTTATATATAAATTATTTTATTTTCTAAATATATATATGATTCACATAATAAACGGGTATTTGGAACCGATCCGAAACCAGTAGAATCCAATCCGAAACCCAAACCGGAATCTATTAGATACTTATTGGATATATAATTATTTATCCGAAAGACCCAAACCGAAATCTATTAAGTACTTATATATATAATTTATTTATCCGAAAGACCCAAACTCGATCGGATCCTATCCGAACCCGACCCATATATCCGAAATCCCAACCCTAGAAGAGAGTATAAGGAACAAACCTGAACACCGTCTATTTCACACCTGTCACCGACATCAAATGGGTGATTGACAAAGACGAAGATAACAGCTTCAAACAAGTTCTTGCATGAGTTTCCAAAGATAAAGACTACAAGAAGAAGCTGAGAGCTTATGACAAGCAAGAACTTCGATGTAGCGATTCCGAGAATGAGAAGCCATATGATTATGATCACAATGCTGACCAAAATATCGACGATTCGGTGAAGCTTGTTCACTGCTGTTTTTGTGTCGTTTAAAGTTAAAGCTAGTGCTCTTCGTTCTCTAAAGGCATTAACCTAGAGAAATTATTGCAAAGACTTTAGCATCATATTGTCATACGTGAGATGCAAGTTAAAGACAAACACTTACCACCCAATTCTTCAGACAAGATTTGCTGATTTTGTGACCCTCAAAAGCTTCTTCAAAGAGATTCATAGCTCTTTCAGACTCATCTTCAGTCAGAAAACGCATAAAGTCTTCGATATATATGTACCTATAAACCCGAAAAAATCCTTTGTTTCAAGTCTTGATCTTAAGAAACATTAAACTCAAAGTTGTTTATATGTTATACCTGGAACCAGGCATAGCAACATTTTGAAAAATCTTCCTTGCTGCATGTTTTGCTTCATTTTCACTTCGTATCTGTGTGGCTTTGTCATCTTTGTGAGTTGATGTGTCTTGTATCTGTTCATCCAAAGTAGAAAGTGCTCCCTTTCTTATTACATTCATCAGTCTTTTCATCTTCCAAGCTGATACATTCTTAGTATTCATTCTCTGTAAATGATCGATCCTTATCCTTTCGTCCTCTCCTTCTTTCTTGGAACCACTCTTCGACAGTACTTGACTCTTACCGACTATGGTTGGACTCTTCTGCAGCCTTCCACTACCAATGGTCACTTTTGTACCCGGAGGAGATAGCTTAGCTCCAGCCATCTCCTCTTGTACATGAATCAAACGAGGAGGTCCAGAGAGAGTCTCAATAACATACTGTGTAAACAAAGATTCTTGAATCCGATCAAAGTAAGTACTCATATGAAACGACGAAGCGAGAACTTTAACAAGTAAAGTCTTTATAAGCCAGATGATAACAGCAACGAGTAAGCAGACCAAAACTTTATTCACATACTTAAGCACATTGCTCCCAGTCTCTCTTTGTACTTTCTTGTCGAACAAGAAATGCCACGCGATCAACACAAGCCCTAGCCAGAGACAGTTCTGTACCGCCTTTCGGATCCCATAAACGAAATACAAAACCTTCTTTCTCAGAAGGAAGTTTCTTTCCACGAAGAACACGAGTATCCTCACTATCCAACTTGACACAAGTCTCCCACAGATCAAGACAAGAACCATCACTCCCCACTTCCATAAAGCTAGGTTCCACAGTTCCTTGCCACGCAAGAAAGGTATCACTAGGCTACAAATCAAACCGGCTATGATCAGAATCAGAAAGATCCACTCCATGATAACCCAGAGAGAAAGTTTATCCTTCTTGTAACCTTCAGGAAAATCCTCCTCGGAGAACGGATCTTCCTCTTCTTCCAAGTCCATGTTTGCGTTTGGAGTTCCCGGTTTAGCGGGTTTTTTCAAATTCCCGGATTTCAAAAGGCCGGACTTTGGAGTCCGGCCTGAATGCATATCCGGGTAAACCGGGGTTGGAGGATCCAACAATCTCGATCTAGTCTTCGTCTTCATCAAAGTCTTGTTCGTCCTTAACGAGCTACACTTCACAACCTCTGCTTCATCAACTATGTCTTCTTCCTCGTCTTCGCTACTGCCACTACTATCTTTAACAGAAGGAGACAACGTGACTCTGTTATGTCTCCGTCTAACCGCGTCAATAGCTTCGTTACGATTCCCCATCGTCGCCGTGACTTGTGACGGAGAAACCGTGTGGCTTTGAAGCTCAGGCATGTTCGGTTCCATGTCGAGTGAGATTTCATCGCCTGAAGCTTTTTGTTTGTTGAGAAACTGATATATGAGCTTCGACGGTGGATCTACTGGCTCCTCCTTTGACTTCTCGTATTTTCGCGGCGTGAAGTCAAAACCTCCGTCGTCGTCTAAGTCTTCACCACCGGATGTAACGGTCGTCTCTTTTTGGTCACCGTCCAAGAAGTTATAACTTGAGTCTCTCCTAAACTTTCCTTCATCTGCTTTGTTGATTAACTGATCCTTCTCTTCATCGTCTATCTTGACAATGAAGTCACGCCGATCATTCGTAGGATCAACGGACATGATTGATTAAGTTTATGGTTATGTTTATGTTGGAACCATGTGAAATGTTATGATCTTGTTGGTGCTTATTGACAATGAATGAACCTAAATTATTGTATAAACATTGAGTAATGGAGCAAATGATAATTATCATTAATTTTTTTTAGTTTACGCATCTGAATTACTTTAAAATCATTTTATCTACCAATACATAGACTCGTGTCTTGATCTTGGTAATGAAAGTGAAAGAAAATAAGTATAGAAATAAAAGTCAACAGTTTATACCATTTTAAAACATACAATACCCAAGAAAAATGGAGGCCATGTTCAATTGTTTCACACACGAAGCAGTTGAATACGTAATAATAAATAAATACTTAGGGTTTTGTGACGTGGTGAGATCTTACGGGGCAGATGTTGATACAGTATACGAGCCGGACGTGGTTGGCTTAGGTTTGGTCTGCAAATTTTATTTATTTATTTTTCTGTTGTGTATATGAAGAGAGAGCCTAACCGGAATACAATACAGAAAATGACACGTTGTTGATGAAAACGGCACGACGATTAGAACACAAATTGTAGCTAGCTACCGTGAACCGGCATGGTTCATTCAGATTGGCTAGCGAAGAATTTGTTTTTGTTTTCTTAGAGTTTTTTTTTATATTTTAGATATAACACTTAATTTGGCCAGAAAAGGAATATCAAGCTGGTATTGTTTTTTTTTCTTTGAACTGATCAAGCTGGTATTGTTATTAATATTCCTTTGAATTATATTTGCATGATCAGAAGGAAACAGTTTGGTTCATGTGAAGAAAACAAATAGAAAAAACTGTTTGATAGCCACACGTTAGTGGTCAGGTATATGATGTTCCACGATGACCCTAAGAGTCGTGGATTCAAATTCGTTGTCCTCAGATTATCTTAGCGTGTGGCCAGGCGATAGGAATATCTAAATTCTCTTGCGAACAACCAACTCTGACTCGCACCGGTGATCAGGACCTCATGGATTAGTCGGTTTGATCACAGCTGTCGGATATTTCGGGTCAACAAAAAGAAAAAACTTTTGATACATGTTATGATTTTTTGGTGGACTTTAACTCGATATGCCGCAAATGCTTTTAAAAAATTCTAATATCGGGTTAGTTAGACCATGATCAACCCTAGCACCTCATTTGGGATGCTTATTATTATTATTTTTTAAAATTTTTGTTTTTTAAAAAAATATTAAAAACGAATCAATCGCGAACCGCCACATATTCGTGAGGTACGCGAACAGTGCAAGAGCTGGTGTTTATTTTGACATTTTAGAAAATGGTGCTTAGAAATTGCTTAGTTATTATGTGGGCTATTATCCGGAATATGAGAAGCCGGGTAGTTATTATCGGGGTTAGTTATTATATGGGCTAATTAAATTCATTAAAAAGGCCCAACATCCAGTCATTTCCTTCCCATAATTGATGTATTTCTTCCAACATCGCTCATCTTTGGGACAAAACAAGTGTTTATATAATGGTAGAGTCAACTTCATGATTGTCACCTTAGCAAAATTGAAACGATACAGAGAAGATTAGCATAGTTCATGTGCAACGATGACACGATTTAGTCAAGATTTGGTCCAAATTTTCTTTTTCTTTTTTTTTCTTTTTAGACCACTTTTTTCTTCATCTGTTTTGTTGTTGTTCTCTCCCGTCGTAGAGACTTTAGAATCCAGATGCTCACCATCGGTGCGACTTTAGAAGAAGCAGAAGGAGAAGAAAGTTGTAACATTACCAGATAAAACTGAGAAAAGGCAGAATCTTTACACCTTGTTTAAAAGGCATGAAGAGGAGAATGTGATTAGGGTTTTTCAAGGAGCTTCTGATACAAGTTTTTTTTATATTTCTGATGTGTATATGTCTATGAAAAGAGAACCTAACCCGGAAACAATACAGAAAATGACACGTTGCTGTTGATGAAAACGGCAGTAGAATACAAATTGCAGCTAGCTACCGTGAACCAGCATGGTTCATCCAGATTGGCTACAGAAGAATTTGTATTTTTAATCTTATGTTTGTTTATATATTAAAATATCACATTAATTATTACGCACTGGCCAGAAAAGGAATATCAAGGTGGTATTGTTATTACTATTATTTCATATTTTTAATTATATTTGCATGATCAGAACTTGGTCTCGGACTCTCTCGGAGGACACAGCTTGAAACATGTGAAAGAAAACAACTAGAAAGAAAGCTGTTCCGGTTTGATGCATATGATTCAAAGATCAACGATAATAACTCGTCGACAAGAATATGAAAGGTTGTATATGAGAAGCCACCATAACGGCCGGTCGTAGTTTAGTTAAAGACACGTTATATACCACTAAGACAATGATTAACCCCGATTTCTTATAATGAAATTCTTAACTTATATTTTGACTAAAAAATTTTTTTTATATCTTTTATTTAATAAATGGTTTTTAGGCTTTTTTAATTAAAAATTAAAAACTATATTTTAGCAAAGCTAAGAACTCCATCATAAGAGGTTTTTAACCTAAAAAATGGTTAACATCGATCTCTTACTGTAAGATTCTTAACTTATGATTTGACTAAGATACGTCTTTTATATTTTTAATTTAAGAGACGGTTCTTAGATTTTTTTAATTAAAAACTAAAAATATATATTTTAGTGAATCTAAGAAATCCACTCTAAAAGACTAGAGTTAAAATTAAATATTTTTTTACGTTTTGATTAATCTCTCTCCCTTTAGGTATACATATTATCACCCCTTGCTACTCACGGGGCAGCTTTTATTTGCATTAGTATTAGCGTTTTGCTTTAATAAACTAAAATTTATATCTGCATTAGTGCTTGCTTAATAATTTATTTTATAATGTTTTTAAATGCTAAATATAATTTATTTCTAAATATTTTATATGTAAATGTATTTAAAATATTCATAAGTATAATATTTGTTTATAAACTGTACCTCTTAGATTGGTTACTTCTTAACTATTTGTTTGTTTGTAGTATAAATGTTTAAATACTATTATTAACGCAATTATATATATAAAATATAAGTTTTAATGTTAAAGATTAAATTGATTGCTCGGTTCATATAAACTATTATACACTACTATACAACTTTCTCATATATTTTAACTATTTTCATTTGAATAACAAAAAAAGATTTATCTAGCAACATAATATTTATTATTTACTTTTAGTTTGTATTTGAAATATTTTTACAATAAATAAGTGAATATATATATACCGTGTGCTTACTGAAAAAAAAACTATTTAGTAAGTGTGGGATACTGGGATAGTATTAAACTTAGATTTAAAGTTTAGTCATCATTAATATTTTGGTAAGCTTAAACTCTTATTAAATAGTTCTTGTTAGATAAAAAAATATAATGAGTTTTAGTTAATGTTAAGTAATATTTTATTTACAGAGATAATAATATAAATCATTTAGAGTAATACATTTATTTTCTACTTGATCTAATTAACTATATTCAGTAGTCATAAAGCTTGTATAACTGTATAATACTTTATAATAGATCTGATAAATAAATTAAATTTTAATTTTTGACAACCTAAATATATTTATTAGTAGCAAACCGATGATCCAAACTAATATATATATAGATAATGTAGCTAGGGTTTCGAGCAGCCTCCCTCAGATCACAAAAAGTGTTGCAATGAAGTTGCCAGTTGATCATTATGGTACCGGTTGGCGTGCATTGAATGCGCGTAAGCCAGTGTTTGGTCGTATTCCTTCTCGGCTGTGCGGGCGCTCTAAGATGAAGGTTTATTTTACTTTCTTCAATTTGATAAAATTTATAATGTCCATCTCTAGCTAGCCTAGGCTTTTGTTATTTTGATTGATTTGATCTCAGCTTAATTATAATAATTGTTATAACAGAGAATGGGCAAGGGGTCTCATGTTACTAAAGTGATCAAAACGTTTGATTGTGTTTGATCTCGAAGATCAGCTTGCACACAACAACTTATAAAAGAGTCCTTCCTTTTATTATGTTTAGAAAACTTATCTCAAAAAACTAAACAAGTTGTGTATTCTTCCTTATAGATTCATCACACACGATGATCTATTTATATAGGTACTAGAAATCCGTCTCTATCCTATTACATATTAATTTAGGAAAATCCTTTATCCTAATCCTAATAGTATTAGTTATCCAAAGTCCTTTATGAATAACTTGGGCCTCAAGTAACATTTGAAGCTTATCCAACATTCTCCCCTTTAAGCTTCAAATCTCCCTTTAGTGTATCTTGTACTCCAATCTTGTTCTTCATCTCGTTAAACTTTATCTTTGCTAAAGCTTTAGTCAAAATGTCTGCACATTGATCCTCTCCACGTACAAACTCCACTTCGATTTGATCCTTTTCGACACACTCACGAATGAAATGATATCGTTTCTGAATGTGCTTACTTCGCCGGTGAAAGACTGGATTCTTGGCAAGTGCTATGGCTGATTTGTTGTCAACGTAAATTGTCGTCCTTTCATGATCGTTCCCTGTGATTTCACTTAGAAGGTCTTGGAGCCAGATGGCTTGTTTTGCAGCTTCTGTGGCTGCCATAAATTCAGCTTCGCAGGAAGATAAGGCCACCGTCTGTTGCTTCTGAGAACACCACGTGATTGGCGTGCCTCCGAAGTAAAAGATGTGTCCTGTAGTACTTTTCCCATCATCAGGATCAGTATTATGACTGCTGTCGCTGAACCCAATAAGCTTCTGTGTTCCACCTTTCTTGAATATTAAGCCATTGCCGATAGTTCCCTTTAGATACCTTAGAACTTGCTTCAAAGCGTTTCCATGTGATTCTCTTGGAGATTGCATATATCTGCTTAAGATTCCAACGGAGAAAGCCAAATCAGGTCTTGTATGTAAGAGATACCTGAGACAACCTATTCTCCTTCGGTATAAGGTTGCGTCGATCTCTGCTTCATCAAGAGCTTTCGATAACTTTAACCCAAACTCCATGGGTACTTGTGTTGAGTTGCAGGCGTCCATCCCTGCATCCTTTAAGATTCGGCTTGCATAAGCTTCTTGCTTGATCTCTATTCCTTTCGAGCTTTGCTTTACTTCAATACCTAGATAATAGGTAAGCTTCCCAAGATCAGACATATCGAATTTGTTAGACATCCCTTCTTTGAACTCCATGATTGCCTTCAATGAATTTCCTGTTACAAAGAGGTCATCGACATAGATGGCAACGATGAGAAGTTTGTCTCCTTCCTTCTTTCGATATACTGAGCTTTCTTTCGAACACTTGATGAACTTCATGTTGATCAATATTTGATTAAGCTTTGTGTTCCAGGCTCTTGGAGCTTGCTTTAATCCGTATAAAGCTTTAGAAAGTTTGAAAACTTTATGTTCTTCTCCCTTCTTTTCAAACCCTTCAGGCTGAGATACGTATACTGCTTCAGTTAACTCACCATGTAAGAATGCCGTTTTGACATCGAGGTGGTGAATTTCCCATCCATTTATAGCAGCCATACCGATCAAGAGCCTTATTGTTTCTATTCGAGCAACAGGAGCGAATACTTCGTCGTAATCAACTCCATGTTCTTGTACGTAACCTTTTGCGACCAACCTGGCTTTATATTTGTTGATTGAACCGTCTGCATTTCTCTTGATCTTAAACACCCATTTAAGACCTATGATTTTAACTCCAACAGGTTTATCAACTAAAACCCAAGTTTTGTTTTTGTTGATCGAGTCAATCTCGTCCGTGCAAGCGTTTGTCCATTGAATGCAGTCCTTTGCTTCTTGATAATTGATTGGCTCGTCGTCAAGTGAAAGAAGAACAATCTCACACTCCAAATCAGCTAATAGAATGTAATCTTCTAGGTGACTTGGACGTTTCACTTGTCGAGTTGATCTTCTAGGTTGTTGCGGTTCGAACTGTTCAACGTCAGAATCCGTGTTGAACATATCAGAGTCTGGTAACTGCGTTTCATTTTCTTCAGCAGTGTCTTCTTGTTGCGTGCCGGCCAAGTAAGGACCATGTCCATTATTCATAACGTCTCCCCACGTCATTTTGAACATGCCTGATCCGTTTGTCTCATCTGTCTCAGCTCCCTTCCAGTTCCAGCATTCTTTCTCATTAAAGACTACATCACGACTTACAATTATCTTCTTTGAGGTTGGATTGTAAAGCCGGTAAGCCTTCGTTCCTGGTTCTATTCCGAGATGCACTAGCTTCATTGATCGATCATCAAGCTTCTTAAGTTGTCCTGAGTCAACTTTAGCGTGAGCAATGCATCCGAAAATTCTGAGATGAGCAATGCTTGGTTTCCTGTTTTTTAGACATTCGTATGGGGTTTGTTCCTTTAAAGCCCTTGTAGGAACACGATTGATTAAGTACGTGGCATGACGTACTGCTTCTCCCCACATATAATTTGGAACATGCATGGCTTTTAAGATACTTCTCGTCATCTCCATGAGTGTTCGGTTTCTTCTCTCTACAACGCCATTCTGTTGCGGTGTATAAGGGGCCGTTAAGTGACGTCTGATTCCATTCTTGTCACAGTAGTCTTGAAAATCTTTTGACGTGAACTCTCCACCTCTGTCTGTACGTAGTGTTTGAATCTCCTTGTTGACATCCTTCTCAACAAGACTTTTAAATGTCTTGAATCTCTCGAACGCATCACTTTTCTCCTTTAGCAATATTGACCACATATACCTTGTGTGATCATCTATTATGACAAAGATGTACTTGTTGTGTGATAGTGTTGCTGGTGAGATCGGTCCGCAGAGATCTGCGTGTAATAACTCTAGTGCTTGAGAGGCTCTGTAGTTCGTGGCTTTAGGAAAAGCTTGACGAGTTTGTTTTCCTACCAGACACGAGTCACACATCTGTTTTTCTCCTTCAATACTTGGTAAACCTAAAACCATATCACCCGACGCCATCTTCTTTATGGTTTTAAAACTGATGTGTCCGAGTCTTGCGTGCCACTTCCAAGGTTCTTCATTAAGTTTCGTAAATAGACAAGCTGGTTTGCCGATTTTTAGACTGATTTTGTACAGTCGATTAGGTGATCTCAGTACCTTTACGAGCAATCTTCCATTAGGGTCTGTTAGAGTCAAGTAGTCTTCCTTCATCCTTACTTCACAGCCCTGTTCTGTAGCTTGTCCGAGACTTAATATATTACTTCTTAACTCAGGAATGAAGTAGATATCAGTTAGAAGTTTCTGCTCCCCTGTTTTTGCTTCAAAAATAATTGATCCCTTTCCGTTGATGCTAACACAAGATCCATCTCCGAACTTCACTTTTCCTTTTATTTTTTCGTTTAACTCCGAGAAATATGACTTCTCACCAGTCATATGATTACTTGCGCCATTATCCAGGTACCAAACTCCTTCTTCTTTCTTACTTGTTTCATAAGTTTTCGGCATAACCTTTTCTTCGTTTAGATAGACAGTCTCGTGTAAGTACAGAGCGACGTCGGCTACCTCTGTTTCTCCTTTGTTAAGTTCGTGATCATTATGTTTCTTTTCTGGACAAACAGAAGCAAAGTGTCCAGTTTTGTCACACTTGAAACATACGATCTGAGACATATCTTTCTTGTCTTTTTGTCTGTCTTGCGAGGTGTAACGGCCACGACCTCGTCCTCTTCCTCTGAAACCTCTTCCATGTCCAGGACCTCTGCCTCTGTTTCTTGAATTATCGAACTTTTGTCGATTGTACGAGCCATCAGAGTTTGAAAATAACAAGTTTCCTTGTGGTTCATGTGTATCTTCATCGAGTATCCGTTCCTCGTATGCTTTGAGTCTCCCAACAATATCTTCATAGCTCGTCTTATTCAAATCGAGTACTTGTTCCAGTGAAGCTATAATCTGAATATACTTACTTCGAGGTAAGCTATTTAGAAACTTTTTCACTAGTTTAGGTTCTTCAAGAGATTGCCCTAGAGAGGCTGATTTTGACGCCAACTCTGATATCTTTCCAGAGAAGGTATCGATGGTGTCTGAGTCTTTCATCCTTAAGCGCTCAAACTCATTCATTAAGGTCTGGAGTCGTGCTTCTTTTACACGTTCAGCACCGAGGTTTCTGGATTTTATGGCTTCCCATATCTCTTTTGGGGAGTTCTGTTCTCCAACCTGCAAAATAAGGTTCTCCGGAATTGACTGGAATAAGAGAGCAGTAGCGATATCTTGCTTCTCTTCATCGTTTGATCCAGGATCGATTGTCTCCCAAACCTTATGAACTCTTAAAAGAACTTTCATCCTCATCCCCAAACCGTATAATTTGATGAGGAAAGCATCGGACAAACAACTGCGGATGGTACAGCATCTCTTGTCTTCGTCGGAGGCTTCGTATCACCCATAGTTTTCGTGTCTCAATCTTCTTAGTGCAAACCTGGGTGCTCTGATACCAAATAAAGTGATCAAAACGTTTGATTGTGTTTGATCTCGAAGATCAGCTTGCACACAACAACTTATAAAAGAGTCCTTCCTTTTATTATGTTTAGAAAACTTATCTCAAAAAACTAAACAAGTTGTGTATTCTTCCTTATAGATTCATCACACACGATGATCTATTTATATAGGTACTAGAAATCCGTCTCTATCCTATTACATATTAATTTAGGAAAATCCTTTATCCTAATCCTAATAGTATTAGTTATCCAAAGTCTTTTATGAATAACTTGGGCCTCAAGTAACATTTGAAGCTTATCCAACAGTTACCACAACCATGCCTAAGTCGTCGTCCTCATCAAGGTATACATATTCATGTCACCATCTCTCTCTCCAATGTATATATGTATAAGCTAATTTGATGGCTATGTCGGGCCTGAGACAGCACAAGTAAGCAGCTCTGATCAAGTTCAAAAGAAGAAGATGCTCCTAATGATCAAGCTCAAAGCCGAATCCATCACCTAAGTCCTCAGCAAGAGGAAAAAGAAGAAGATGTTGTTGTTCTTGTTTAACTTAAACTTTGCTTTTGCTCAGGACTTGAGAGCATCATTATCACAAGCAACCCATTTGGGTTGCTTATTTTTTTTTTTTTAATGATTTAAAAAAAAAAAATTAAAACTAACTAATCACGGGCCGCCACGTGTCGGTGAGGCCCGTGAATAGTGTAAGAACCATGGCATGAGGGGAGCTTAGACCACCCGCAACGCGGGTTACGTGAGGGTCCTTGGGCCATAAACAAAATAAAAATAATCATATGGTGGACTTGTGGGCTAAGGATTAATCCTTAGGTAAGGCTTCGACGGACTCGGTCCTTACCACGTGTCGACGAGAGAGTGGAGCAGTTTTTGGTTTGATCGGTCGAGCTAGAAAAAAAAAATTTCATTTCGTGCCTCTTCGAAAAAAAAAAACTCTCTCTCGCGAAAGAGAAGCGATTTGGCGATCCGTAACCTTAAAGGTAAATCCGATGTTCTTAGCTCATTTTTTTGGCACCTGGAGTTGATGCATGTTCATTTCATAAGGTTTTACGGTTCTATTGTGGGATTTAAACAGATTTAGGGTTCGAAATCGATTTGGGTTTTTTTTTGAATTAGGGTTTTGGTCTGCGTTTGGTTATTTTGTTCTCGATTCTCTTCTCTGTTGTTTTGGTTGCTAGTAAGGGTTGGGGATTGAGTAGTAATCAATCGATTTAGGGTTTTCGTTTGGGTTATCGTATTATCTTCTTCTCGAGTTGCTTCTTTGTTGTTTTGGAATCGATTTAGGGTTTTCGTATTAGGAACTGACTTGGAATCGCTTATTTCGGATGTGTTTGCTAGCTGGTTCAACTTGATTCGGTTCTCTGTTGTAGAAACCATTTAATAATAGCTTTGTTAATGTGAATCTGATTAGTTGTTTGTTCTTGCAGGTGCTGAAATGGATGAATCAGTTCGTGATGAGAAAGCACAGAAAGAGTACTACCGTATGATCGATTTCGTTGCAAATGCGCAAAATGGAATTCCCAAAATCTGCCCTTCTGGATCAATCACAAAGGAGATTGTAGATGAAGAGGATACCTACGACTATCTTCCAGGGAAACGCTACTTCATCTGCAAAGACTTCGAGGTTTGATGTGTTGTGTCTATTTATATTGATTCTAATTGATTCATACATTGTTCCTAGAATGATTCTAATTTGCCTCTGTTTTATATTATATTGGCAGAACGACGGGATGCATTTCAGGCAACCATGGGTCTTGGGGATGTATGAAGAGGTTGAGAGGTTAAAGCTACGGGTTCACGAGCATGAGCAGCTTCTTAGAGAGTGCCATTGGCTAAAGGTTAGTTTAATTTTTGTTTGTCATTTTAACTTGTCAACTGTAACTTGTCATTTGGGTTACTAACATATATTGTTGTTTACTGTCTTTTCAGGAACAGGTTGGAATCCTCACAAGGCGTGTCTCTAAGCTGGAGAGAGCCTCTGAGGTTAGCTCTCAACTTTTCTTTCGTAGTTTAAACTTGAGGTAGAACAAGGAGTACCTTTGTTGTTAGAACAACGACTGACATTGTAGTTAGAAACCAATTGAAACCAATTGATAATAACATTGTAGTTAGGAACTAATTAGAAAGTAGTTATAAATGCAAACTAAACCGTAAATGCTAACTTGTGCTTTGGATTTAAATTGTACCTAACAAGTACTTTAAGTCTAACAGGTAATTTAAATTACACCATTTAATTCAGTCTAGCTGTTGTGAGAAGACAGTTTCCTACTAGTAATGAATGTAGGTTCAAACACTAAACTTCTATTTAATCGTTTTCTAAGACACCATCTTCCTCAATGGCAAATCCCTCTAGTTTTACTAACCTACTAGCCAGCCAATATCCCCTAGACTCATTGGAACCTGTTTGCTTTAGTAGCCAAGGTTCTGATGAGTCCACTGTGAAACAACGGAGACAGTGGTCACCAAAGGAGGATATAATCCTCATTGGTGCTTGGCTGAACACGAGCAAAGATCCAATAGTGAGTAATGAACAGAGAGTGGGTGCCTTCTGGAAGAGGATTGTTGAGTATTACAACTCCAGTCCTCAACTGGTTGGTACCGTACCTAGGGAACTTGGGCAATGCAAGCAACAGTGGCAGAGGATCAATGAGGGTGTTTGTAAGTTCGCTGGGTGCTATGAGATGGCATTGAGGGAGCAGAGAAGCGGGCAAAATGACAACGATGTGATGAAGGTTGCGTTGGAGGTTTTCCAGAATGACCAAGGCGTAAAGTTTAGCTTGGAACACGCCTGGAGAGAGCTAAGACATGATGTGAAGTGGTGCTTCACTTATCTCGAGAAGGAGAATGGTAAGGAGAAGCGGAAATCAGTTGATTCTCAGCCTCAAGAATCTGTCACAGAGGCAGAAGAGAGACCCATGGGAGTTAAGGCAGCTAAGAAGGCTGCAGGCAAGAGGAAGAAGACAGGAAAAGAAGAAGAATTGGGAAAGCTTGAAGTATTGTTGGAGACCAAACGCCAAATATCAAATGCAACCTTGCTTGCAAGTTTGCTTGCAAAGCCGGAGCCTCTATCTGAGATGGAAGTAACACTGAAAATGAAATTAATGTCTGAGATGTTGTGATTAGGTTGCTAACTATTGTGTTTTCACTTAACTTTTGACTTTTACCTTGCTTTTCACTTAACTATTGTTTCTTTCTGCTTCGTTTGTTTCAGGTGAAGGACAAGGGCAAGTCACGGGAGGTCTGAAGACAGGAAAAGCTCATGTGGTCACGAAGTCACGGGTTCTCTATGTAGGATTGATGGTTTGTTGTTTGTTTGTGGTGCTATTTTCATGTGGTCAGGATGTCACGGGTTCTCTATGGTA
Source organism: Moricandia arvensis (assembly GCA_905132765.1). Lineage (NCBI taxonomy): Eukaryota > Viridiplantae > Streptophyta > Magnoliopsida > Brassicales > Brassicaceae > Moricandia > Moricandia arvensis. The sequence continues at coordinate 110,804 of CAJHQP010000222.1, read as the reverse complement.
GTTTTTTGGCTTTATAAGTAGTTGTATCAGCTAAGTGTATCTCTACTGCACTTTGTAAGCTCTCTCTTTTGTATCTCTTTGTCTTCAACTACTTTGTAAGCTCTTTCTTTTGTACTTGTACCATTATTTGCTATATAATGAAGTGTGCTTGGTGTTATGATCGTGTGTGTAAGCTCTCTCTTTCGTATTATGATCGTGTTTGGTATTATGATCGTGTCTTTTTTATCATTTAAACTTGGCAAAAATGATCATGTGATTATCTAATTAAATGTGTAAATTCATAACATGTATGTCAAACTTGCAAATTATGTAATAAAATGTATGTTAAACTTGTGCTCGATTATCATTTGAATTTTTTGAAGTAGGATTGCCAAAAATGGGAGATGATCTCGATCGAAGATTCGACGAGGCTTTTGAAGAATGTTTTGAAGATACATTCAACAATATTGTGGAGAATCGAACTAATACGCGGAGGAGACGTGCATATATTGAACGAAACCGTGAAGAGGGTCACGAACGTCTTTGGAATGACTACTTCAGTGAAAATGCGATTTTTCCGCCAAATTTATTTAGACGCAGTTTCCGTATGAACAAAGAGGTATTCCTGCGTATTGTCAATCACCTGACAGAAAATATCCCATTCTTTCAACAAAGACCAGATGCAATCGGAAGGTTAGGACTATCTCCGCTACAAAAGTGCACAGCGGCTATTCGTTTGCTTGCTTATGGATGTGCGGCTGACGCCGTTGACGAATATCTTCGACTTGGTGAAAGCACGGCTCTTTCGTGTTTGAGCCATTTCACAGAAGGCGTTATTCAGTTATTTGGAGATGAGTATCTACGAAGACCAACTCCTGATGATCTTCAACGACTACTCGATATTGGAGAGATACGAGGATTTCCTAGGATGATAGGAAGCATCGACTGTATGCATTGGGAGTGGAAAAATTGTCCAACCGCTTGGAAAGACCAGTACACACGGGGATCAGGAAAGCCGACAATTGTCTTGGAGGCGGTAGCTTCACAGGATCTTTGGATATGGCACTCTTTTTTTGGTGCTCCCGGGACCTTAAACGATATTAACGTCCTCGATCGGTCACCTGTTTTCGATGACATTATACAAGGTCGAGCTCCAACCGTAAACTTCGTGGTCAACGGACATCAATATGATTTGCCGTACTACCTAACGGACGGTATATATCCAAAATGGTCGACCTTTATCCAATCTATCTCACTTCCTCAAGGTCCTAAGGCGGAGTTATTTGCTACAGTTCAAGAATCAACCCGAAAAGATGTGGAGCGTGCTTTTGGAGTATTGCAAGCTCGGTTTGCGATTGTGAAAAACCCGGCTATTTTGTGGAGCAAGAGAAAGATAGGAATGGTTATGCGAACATGTATCATACTCCACAATATGATTGTAGAAAATGAACGCAATGGATACACTCAGTTTGATACATCCGAGTTTGAAGAAGGAGAATCGAGCCGAAGTTCACAGGTGGATATGTCCTATACTACCAACAATGCTTCGCATTTCGGTAACATGCTAGGCCTACGGAGTCATATTCGTGATAGGCGTATACATGAACAATTGAAAAATGATTTAGTTGAAAATGTTTGGAACAAGTTCGGTAATAATAGTAATAATTAAGATGTATGATTATTGTATGTTTACTTTTAATCATTTAATAAATAAAAATTTCTATTTTCTTTATAAATTTAATAGTTTCAATTTTTAACAAATTAAATAATATAAAAATTCTAAGGACTCCAAAATGAATAACACCATTGGACACACACTTTAGAATAGAGTCCTTAGCTATTCAACAAAAACAAAAAAATAAAAAAAAATTATATTATATTGCTAAGACACCCACAATGGATAACACCATTGTGGGTGCTCTTATTTAAGCAATATAAGAGATGTTGTTTGTGTTGGAGTTGGGGAAATTGTGGAAACCAAGGGCAAGAGCCTTTGGATAATGATGCTCTGAAAACCCTTTTTTTTTATGTTATATGTGTGGTTTGGAGAAATCTTTGTCATGATAATATATCCATGTGGCTTTTAGCTGGTAAACAAAAAGGGTGATCTTTATTCATCTTCTTCTCCTCAAAGACTGTGCCTTCTTGAAACTCGTTTTTACACATGTTACAGTAAGATACAGTCAGTGTTTCAGCTATCTGATGGTTTGGATATAGACAAGGGTCTGAAACTAGTTTCTTGCACATGTTTTTTTTAATATTCTGTAATGGCGACACCCTTTGTATCTACACTACTGTACAGACATGTTTCTGTTATTTATCTACTCGTTGCCGGTTTTGGAATAGGTCGGTATTTTACTCAGAAGAAGCTTTTTGTGGATGCATAAAGGATTCTTACAGCTGCTTTATTATAAAACAGGACTTTAGAATCAGTTTTACAAATCATGGTGCCTTGATCATGTACCAGAACAGCTAAGTCTTTGAAGATCTCGTGCACCTCGCCAAATTTTTGGTGCTGGATTTCTTGTATCCCATGGCTCTCTTTCCTCTATAATAGCCTCATTGAATACAATCTCATTGTCCAACAGTACACGTTCTTCTCTCAAACCAATTATAAGAGAAGTTTTGGAACTTAACTAGAGGTCATGGAAAAGTCTCTGGTTATTGTGTTAGATTAGGTTGGAGTGACCAATGAGATGAAACCAATACTCCCTCCGTTTCAAATTACTTGTCGTTGTAGGGTAAATTTTTCGTTTCAAATTAAGTGTCGTTTTATAATTTCAATGCAAAATTTAATGATTTTATATATTATTTTATTTTTATATTGGTTGAAATATGGTTAGATGTATAAGTAATGATGTTTTTATTTTGAGAATATGTAAAATTAAATGTTTTTTTAAATCTGTGTGTAAAAACCTATAACGACAACTAAAATGAAACGGATGGAGTATAAATTTCGGGTATGGGGGATTACAAGTTTTGACCTAAACCCTTTGGTATTCCAAAAAGAGAGGGGGTTTTGGAACTTCCGATGTTTGTTTGGTTATTTAGATCTTGTGTCAATAGGATTTAGTTGAGCTATGTCTTCTTTTAGACTTTTAGTCAATATGGAATTTATTGATGTTGTGAATCAAGTTTGTTTGTTTATTTATAAACAAAAACAAAAAACAAAAAACAAAAAACAAAAGGCGGAACCCTCTATCTAGGTCAGAAGCTTCCTGGATATTTACGAACAAAGCGGTACTCATCCAGAAGAGACAAAGACAAAGACTCGCCTGAAAAACAAAAGCCTATCTATCATCATCTCAAAACTCATCGACTTGTGTGCTTCCCCTCTTTACTTCCCTTCGAAGTTCCCTGTCGCTTTAACTCCATGGCCTCCCTCAAAATCCATTTTTTCTTACACACCACAATAAAAAATTAAAAAAAAAAGCTCCAACCTTTTTTTTGTGGGTCTCAGTTCTCAAACCCTAATCTCAACTCTCAATCTCACCCTTAAACCTTCACCCCTCTCTTGTAAAGTTCCATCCTTTAAGGAAGACAATGTCTGTGGAAAGATCTTTCGAAGCTTGGGAAGAGGTTCAACGACACGGGCAAGACTTAGCTGACCGGCTCGCTCAGGGCTTCACGGGTTTGATTCAAATCAACCCTCCTTCGTTTCCATGGCCTAGTCATCAGAAACTGAAGCTCTTCGATCTCGAGTTCTCTAGTCACCAATTCTCGAATCAACCCATCAATGGCGGCGTCGAGGTTATTCTTGATATAGGGAACAGGATTGGTCAAGCTGGTGTTGATTTTGGGTCTGGGTTAAACGTGATGGTTCAGCAGTTTTTTAGGAGGTTGCCCTTGCCGTTTAGACACGAGGAGAACGTGTCTGTTTCTATGGAGAGGCGTGGAGTTTATGTAGACACAAAAGATGAGTCTTTGTTTTGTAAGACAGATGCTGCTTCCTCTGTTACTATGTCCGAGGAGAGAGTTACAGATTTTGATTTGAGTACTGCTGGATTACTTAGGAGACCAAAGGTACTTACTTGTTTCCTAGGATGTTGTAGTTCTGTAGTTTCAAGGTTACATAGTGTAGGAGATGTGTTAGAGATTAGAGTATGAGCATGTGCAAAGTTTTAGAACTTAACAAGAGGTCATTAACTCGACTGAAAAGACTCTACCTATTGTGATTGTGTTAGAGATCTCTGGTTCGAGTGATCACACTAACAAACTAATATTATATGCTATGGTTTTGGGCCTAGGAGGATTACGGGCCCCGTATTCAAAAAAAAGTTGTGGAACTTTGATGTTTGTTTGGTTATTGAGATCTTGTGAAAATAGGATTTAGTTGAACTATGTCTTCTTTTAAACTTTTAGTCAATATGAATCTACTGATGTTGTGAATCAAGTTCATTGGAGTTTCTTGCTTTGAGTGAATGTTGTTTACAGATACATTATCTGCTCTATTAATGGTAGGGAACGGTTGAGTTTTCGACAAGTTATGAAAGTAGAACAAGTGGTATGGAACATTCGTTAGCAGCCAGGGGAGATCTTTGGAGAGTAGAAGCTTCTTCATCAAGTTCAGCTACTAGAGATGACAGTTCCTCTCTCTTTCTTCTCCAGCTTGGACCCCTGCTGTTTCTGCGCGATTCAACTCTTCTTTTACCTGTTCATTTATCAAAGCAACACTTGCTCTGGTATGGTTATGATAGAAAGGTATGCTTAGAGCTCATAATCTTACTAACTTCTGTGATATCATTGAGTTGCTTGTGGAATACTTTATATGCTAATCTCTTTTCAGAAAGGTATGCATTCGCTTTGTCCAGCTTTGTGGTCAAAGCATAGAAGATGGCTTATGATGTCAATGATCTGCCTCAATCCTGTAGCTTGCGTGAGTGTCCTTAGTTTTAAAAACCTTCCTCTGCGTAAATAGTGGTACTAACTCCACACATGAAACAGTCATTTGTAGATTTACAGTTCCCAAATGGACAGTTAACGTATGTCTCTGGTGAGGGATTAACAACAAGTGTCTTTGTTCCTTTATGTGGTGGTCTTCTTCAAGCGCAAGGTCAATATCCAGGAGATATGAGATTTAGTTTCTCTTGCAAGGTTAGGTTTAGTAACACTATTGATCAAGTCTAGTCACAATGCACATCTTCAAGAACTTGAAAAAGTCTATTTGTTTCTTGATCAAGCAGACTAAACAAGGAACAAGAATCACACCAATGGTGAACTGGCCTGACAAATCGTTTGGTGTAGGTGTTTCTCAAGCCTTGGCTTGGCGCAAGTCCGGTCTCATGATGAAACCAGCAATTCAACTTAGGTAAAAACAAAACTGGTATCTCTCTTTATCCAATGTTCAAGAAATTACGAGGCGATGTTCAGGCACTTTATAGAAGATTATTATTTAGACGGATGCCTAGGTCGGCTTTTCTAAAGCTTAGACTGTTCTTTTAGAACGCTGCTATTATCCAATCACAATGGTTTTTATTGAACTTTATGGATACACAGTGTGTGCTCTACATTTGGTGGAAGCAATCCCGGGACGAGAACTGAACTTATTCACTCGTTGAATGATAACATCAACATGATTTGTGGCTGTGCAATGACGGCTCATCCTTCTGCATTTGCATCAGTTTCCGTAAGCCAATCTTGTTGTTGTTGTTCTATTACTCTTCTTGTTTCTCTTCTTATTGACTCTTGTTTTGGTTTGTTTTTTTGGCAGTTTGGTCGGTCTAAGTGGAATGGGAACATTGGTCGGACAGGAATAGTTGTTAGAGTTGATACTCCTGTTGCAAGCGTTGCTCAACCTTCTTTCTCAGTCCAGCTTAATAATGCTTTTGAGTTCTGAAGTAAACTTGTTAAAAGAATGTTTTGGCTTCACGATACTAGAGTTGTATATAGTAAAAAATTAGAACTCAGTGATCTAAAAGAGAATTTAAGAAAACTAAAAGAAATTCTCTAATGGCAGGTGAATGTTGAAGTTGTAAATTAAACCACAAAACAAACTTGTTATGATATTTATAGAAAGTATTCAATTATAAATCTCTTCTGTCATAAATGGCTCAAAATTATAATGACTATACATGGGTATTATGATTTACAAAAATAAAAATGTGGGTAAGTTGTGACACAATGCAATTTTTTTTTTCTTTTTGCAAATTGTGGTTAAGTTTTTGACACATTGCAATGTAGCTCTAGAAATTGTTCATGGAAGAAGCAATAAGATAGACCGATACTCATACAATAACAATACTCTCTACGTTATTGATTGGGTAATAATCATCACTAACTTACATAAGAACCATGAAGAACAATCTTAATTTTTTTATAGTTTATTGTTTCTTTCAGATGGAGATTTTGAGAGAGCAGAACAATCTGTTGGAACTGGTGGATCCGAGACTAAGATCAGATTACAACAGAGAATGAAGCAATGATTATGCTTCAAGTGGTGATACTGTGTACAAGCCCGGATCCGAGTGATAGACCATTGATATCTGAAGTGGTAAAGATGCTGGATATGGAGAAGCTTGTAGAAGCTTCAGTCCATAGAGAAACAAAGAGACTTGAGAACATGAACACTGTGAAGAAGTCCATAACCATGACTGATCAAACTACCTCATCAAAGCATTACTATACATATAACAATTGTGACTAATCAAGATGAAACCCAAAAAGCTGCCTTTAGAATTACAGTAACATTCTGAGTTCTTAGGTACATGTCAGAGAGAGACAAGTGGAATCTTTTTCAAAGTGTTAAATAGACAAAAGCAGAGGATCCTAATGTAACTACTTACACACAAGATTTACACTTTTTTTTACTTTTTGCTTCTCCATATTGTTTTGGTCTTTTCGAAATGGTATTGGTCCTTAATCAACTTTCATCCACCAAGTTGGTAGGCTCGCTTAGAACATACTTAGGCAGCTCATACTTAGCACCTGCAGAGTAAGAGTAGGTACTAGTTAGTGAGAAACACAAAGAAAAATCACTGAGGGACGGGAAAAAGGATTTGAGTTGTGACCTCTCTCGTCATAGCAGATAGTGAGATCATTGTTCTGAACTATGACTCCTGCGCTGTCCACGATTGCTTGTGCAAGAGATATGTCAGCTTCAGCAGCAGCACGAAGTGCATCCCATATCTCTGCGATTAACCAAAGCAGAGATACAAACATGTGGATATCAAGATCAGAAGCAAACAGCCAATAAGAAAACACAAAGCAGAGATACAAACATGTGATATCAAGATCAGAAGCAATGACACAATCTAACAGAAGTTCTGGTTCAAAAAGTGACAATTAAGTTGATGTAATACATATGAACAACAGAAGTGTCCTTAGCTCAGTGGTAGAGCAATTGACTGCAGATCAATAGGTCACCGGTTCGAACCCGGTAGGGCCCTCCAAACTTTTTTTCCTCCTCCCTAACATTCCTTAATAGTTTTTACAAAACCCTTTTACTAAATCAGCACTTCATAATCATCTCTTTGTGCAAATCATCACTAGAAAACTCCTCCCTAACATTCCCTTAATAGTTTTTACAAAACCCTTTTACTAAATCAGCACTTCATAATTTACATAATCATCTCTTTGTGCAACTCATCACTAGAAAACAAAAGGGTTTTTAGCTCAGTGGTAGAGCAATTGACTGCAGATCAATAGGTCACCGGTTCGAACCCGGTAGAGCCCTTCACAAACTGTGTTTTTTTTTTACTTCTCCTCCCTCCTAATAACTACTACTACTCCTTTTCTACATACCCTTCATTTCTTTTGTATAAAATGAAAGCATATCACTCAAAAAACCCCAAAAAGTCAGGCAAGCCAAAGAAACAAGTATTCAGTTTACCTTTCCTACCACCATAGTGAGGAGCAGTGTCCCAAAACTCTTCTCTCAGTTTCATAAGCTCAGCTTTAGTGACCGGTTGAGAATGCTTCCACGGTTTAGGCTTCCTAATTTTCTTCACTGACCCTGTTAACAAACAACAAGTTCTCTATCCATCAGCTGCAATATAAACCTCTTACAAAACAAAGCACATCTCCAAATCTGAATCTATATGCACCACCAAACATATGCACTCATCATACTTGTGCTCAGTTAAGGATTATGCAGAAACTAGCCTTAGATTCATCAGTCATCACTTAGTTTCTTTCCATTAGAGGAAGCCAATCATAATGAGGGATGATGATACTGTTAAGTTAAACCTTCCAGATGAAACAGAGTCTTCTCCAAGCAACAATGTTATGTGTTCTATAATCTCTAGCATTACCAGGTCAAGCAAGCATATGTATATGAACATCGACATGAACACAAACATACATCTAAACACTAGCTTTGTCTGAAAACCCTTGAATCAGAATCTAAAACTTGACAGAAGAATCTAGGGTTTATAAATCTAGGGTTTCTCTTATCTAAAAATAGAAAGTCTGCATCTTTATCTTCTCTAACGATAAACATAAAGATGAGCTCAAGAAAGATCTCACCTTCTGCTTGAGACTGTGTCGATCCAGCACAACCCATTGTAATGTTCTTGCTTCTTCTTTCAATCGTCTCTCGGAAACAGACACACAATGATGATTCAGACAAAACCCTTCATCGAAAAGCCAATCAAAGTCGTAAACTTTCCTTTTAAAAATGAGATTTTTTTCGAATCTTGAGACGAAAGGAGAAGGAGATGGAGACCGAGTTGAAGATGACGATGATGAATCTGAGTGGTGTTGATGATTGAGACATTGTTTGTTTTGATAAATAAAGAGGAAAAGTGGTTTTGGCTTCGCTGTCTTGTCAATTAAAGGGCACAGCTTCAAAGGGTTCTCAATCTAATGCGAGTCGCCAATCAGTTTTTGCCACGTCATTGTAATTATTCTTTGATAGTGATCATGGGTAATTAATTAAGTTAAATCACATCTCAGGTTCAGAAACACAATAGCATAATCATTACTTTAAAAAGTGGCTCTAATATTTAACTAAGGGAACAGTGATACAAAATAAATACTCTAAATTTATGATCAATTTAATGGACAATCTTAAATTTATGTATTATGGTGTCAAAGCTAATGGAATTTATGACACATAATGATTCAATTTTATATTCCATCCGTTTTATTTTATTTATAGTTGTAAAGTAAAATTTTTGTTTCAAAATAAATGTTATTTTATAATTATAATTTTATATGTTTTTTTTTATCAATTAAAATAAAATATTATTAAATATATAGATAATAGTATTTTTATCTAAAAGATATATAAAATTAAATATATTTAAATCCAAAAGACAACCAATATAGAGAGTGTATACAATAATGCAATTTTATACTCACTCCGTTTTATTTTATTCGTCGTAAAGTAAACTTTTCATTTTAAAATAATTGTAATTTTATATACTATTTTATTTTTATTAATTAAATATGGTTAGAAATAGAAATAAATTGTTTTTATCTAAAAGAATGTAAAATTAAATACTTTCAAATCCTAAACGACAACTAATATGAAATAGAGAATGTATACAATAATGCAATTTAATACTTCATTTTAGTATTTTAATCAAGCAACCATCCAAGATTGGTAACAAAACTACTCATGGTCTGTATAAACACCAACATTAAAATCACAAAACAAAAAGCTGAACAAAGTTTGTTACCCCTTCTAACAAGACAATGAACTAAGATGAACAAATAATAACATAACACAAAGAAAGCTACATATAATCTTCTTGGTCTAATATAACCAAACGCAGAACCATGAAACTCATCTCTCCTACCTCCAAGCTTCATAGCCCTGCGTACTAAAACCCCCTTTCTCTTCACCTCTTTTGAAGTATAATCATCCCCACAAAGGCAATCATACGAGTGACCACACCAATGAGAAGCAGTATCATTATACATAGGTTCCATTCATTGATGTCGTATCCACTCTTCATTAGTGATCCACATCTAGTGATCATCCATACTCCATAGTACCTTTAACCCCAAAACCGAAAAAAACACAGATGATATATGAATCAACTCGAGAAAGAAGCAAGAGATAATGTTTTGTCTGGCCTTACTTTTGAGCATTTCCAATAACAAATGCTTGCAAAGCCCACTTTGGATAACATAAGTCAGCTATGATCTTCATAGCTTCACTATCCTTTGGTTGAGTTGCAACAAGTGTTAAAACTACTGGAAGAAGAACAGAAAACTGCAAAAGACACCAACATTTTTGTGTCAATTTAGACCAAGGCATAGAGGAGATGATTCTTTCTCTTAAACCAAAATGAAAACTCACCAGCTGAGCAGAGCCAGGTTGGAGGAAGATAGCCAACGCATATGCTATACCAGTCACACAATATACTAGGCATACCAAGACAATATAGTTATCGAAAAACGTGGATCTCGGGTTAGTGAAGAAGTAGAACATGGAGAGATACACCAATGGCTTGACAAGTGTGTTGAAACAGTCTATTGTATCTTTGGCAAGGAAACAAGCCAAGCTACTCATCCCTGAAGCACTTTCTCTCCAGTAATGTAACTTGTCTAGTGAAAATGATCTTAATGCTGCTATTTTGCACAGAAGAGCTGACATAAGAAACAAGCAAAACAAAAGACCAATAAGAAAGACTATGAAGAAAGTTCCTCAAAAATAGAAGTGAGTTTTAACTTACAAACGGCGATAATAGTGTAAGTATAACCCGGTGCTCCAAAGCTCTCATCACTTGCTTTGATCAGTGATCCTAAACAAGCTCCAGCTAGCAATAAGATCAAGTAGTCTGTGGCTTGTAATTTAGCTTCTCTCATTCTCTGCTTAGCTATCCTGTAAATCAAGAACACTTAGCTTCTCTTAAGGTAATCACTGAGATTAATAATGCTAGAAAGCGTTTATATATACCTTCCAAGGAAGTATTTGTATTGCAGCCACATAGAAGGTGTTGTTCTGTAGGATAAATCTCTAGTCTTTAAGAAGTTATGTCTTATTTTATCACGACGCAACCTGAAATTACTCTTTACATCTCCCCACAGCTCTCTGACAAATGTCTGTTCTTCATTACCGTTGGTACTATCTCTAGCGTCTAGATTCATCTCAAGTACTGCAGCAGTGTTGTTGTTCCTCATATCTATTGGAACTGAGTAACCTTTGTGAAGCATCCACCTTTGAGGAAGCTCTTTGTAGCTAACATCAGAGTTCAAGTTAGTGACAATCCCTTCCAAAACGTCTATGTAGTAGTCAGGAGGGTTGATACGTTCTGGTACAATGATTCCAAGACCCGAGAAGTATGTCTCCACGTCCTTGACTGGTCCGTGGTAGACAGTGAGGCCACCTTTCGCTAGAAGTACTAGATCATGGAACGTTTGGAACAGAGAATAACTGCAATGCAGAAACAATATGAGTTTTAGAAAGCTTCATGACACTTAAAAAGACATTTACTCTAAATGTTCAAGAAATCGCTTGCTAGTTAGGCGCTTTATATGGTATTATTGATTAGGCGGGCACCTAAACCGATTTTTAGAACACTCTCGACATAGATATGTATGATTGATTACCTTGGTTGGTGAACAACCATGCAAATATTGACTCCCTCAAGGGCCTCATGCTTAAGTGCTTTAAGAAGAAGCTGTGAGGAGGCACTGTCCAAGCCAGAAGTAGGTTCGTCCAAGAACAAAATAGAAGGCTCCATTGTCATTTCCAAACCAACATTCACTCGTTTCCTCTGCCCTCCTGAGATTCCACGCTTCTCTACAGTACCAACTAAAGAACTCCTCACAGCTTGTAGCCCCAAAGAGTCAATGACTCTCTCAACCACAAGAACTTTATCAGCTTTTGATTGTTCTGCAGGTAATCTACATTTAGCATGGAACCAAATGTTTTCTTCAACAGTCAAGTTTCCATGGACAATGTCATCTTGTGGCACAAAACCAATAATCTTCTTATAAGAGTGGATTGATAACTCCTTCCCGTTTATAAGAATCAAACCACTTAAGTTGCATCCAACGGCTTTACCAGCCAATGCAGAGAGTAGACTTGTCTTTCCTGCTCCTGATGGACCCATCACAGCTGTGATACGACCTGGTTTCATGCTTCCCGTCACACATCTCAGCAGATGCTTACCACTTGATTTCAAAGTAAGAGTTAAATCTTTGAAAGAAAGCTCAATGAGAGTCCTCTTCTTCATCTCAGAGTAAGTAGCCATGTTAACTATTCCTGAAAAGGTAAGGTCTCTATTCTCTACCTCCCTGGCCTTCTCCTTCTCGATCTGATTATACGCATACCTCAAGATTTGGCTCTGTGATTTCTTGATTCTGTGTTCTTTTGCTTTCTTTCCTCCTGTTATAACACTTGGTCTTTCTATAGTTCCTGCAGCTGCACCATCCTCAACCTCAAAGCTAGGTTGCACAGTAGATGAACTCGCTGGACTTGAAGAATATTTTGGCAAGTCTTCCACCTCAGAAGAATCCCCACGAGCCAACATCTGGTAAGTTTCTCCATCGTTATTGGGTTTTTTACCAGAGAACGTTCGAGTTATTTGCTCACGGATCTCAGTTACATGCTTCTTAGCAGCAGTTCTAGCAACTTTCCATCTCTGGTTGGCTTTAGCTTTCTTCACTGCTGCTTCCCTTGACTTAGCCTGCCTCCTCTCCCTCGTTGTTAGGATTTGATCAGAACAGTTGTATATAATGAGGAGAATAGTAACCACACCACACTGCACCAAACACATTGAAAGCCATTCTATTTCTCAAAAAACTTGTGGATACATTCATTAATGACTAATAATATAACCGAAGAAAAAAAAACTTACAATAACCATAACCCCTAATGCATGCATGTTCTGATTAGCAGTGTTGGGGTTGCAAGAAGTTAACTTAAAGCAAGCTGCAAGACAAGAACTAGTTAAAGAACATGAAGAGACAAGGCAGATTAAAATGGTAAACATAACTCCCAAAGACTTACGTTTCTCAGATGTAGAACCCATACGACAATAGTGCCTGAATCATACATAAGAGTTAGAGCATTGGTAATAATAACACAACTTTGATGATTATTTGTCACAATAGAACGGAGTTTGAAGGGACAAAGGTTGAATACCCACTGTCACAAGGTACTTTCCGAGTGGTCGTTGGACAATATGATCCAGCGGAACAGAAGACTTCACCGCTGCTTCTGATGTCAGCCCATACATTTGCACCTCCACAAGTGTGGTTTGGTCTTCCTGGTGGTAGTTGATAAGTATACCTACATAGATTTTAACATCTTATCCACAATAACATCACATGTTTCATATAACTCATCTAAGAAATACAAAACAAAACAAAACTCACGGTTGACATAAGCTTGTTGTCTTGTTAAGGGTAGCTAAGGGGCAATGAGCACCAAGAGGGCAAGCTTTTTCAAAACAGAACAGAAAATTTAGACCATATGCTATATGAAAGGGGCTTAGAGATATCAATGAGACAAGAGAGTTTTTGGATTGCGTACGTATCATACAAGTGAGTCCCCTGGGGCAGAAGAAGCCTTCACAGCAAGACATACAGTTCCTTGTTCTTTCTGGAAAGTCTTTAGAGTTTTGCAGATCAACTTGTTCGTTTGGATCAACACTGCAGACCCAGCCAGGCTCACAACCAGAGACCCATGATGTCAAGTTGCAGTTCCCATTTGGTTGCAAGTAGCCCGGGTTGTTCGACTTAGAGAAGAATGCATTTAAATAGAACTTCATCTCTGCTGCTGTGCAGATACGCCTACCAATATCACCTGTTTCCATAAACCAAAACAGAAGTCTCAAAGATGTGAAACATGTGTCAGCAGATAAGCTCCAAGAACCATAAGTGTAGTTCCCATACAAGAAGCTGGTTACCTCTGGTCTTCTGAATGCAAGAAGACAGGAAATCCAAGTTGGTGGAGAAATTAAAAGCTTTGTTCCAATCAGCATCCCTGACAACAACACAAGGATGACCTCAAGACATTTTGTTAACTAAAAACAGCACATTTCACCGTATCAAAGCATCAACTATACTTAAGAACATCCATGTTGACTTCTTTAAGTAGTGATGTCAATAGCTTACGGGTCTTTGACGCAAAACTTGGCTCTAGTGGCGAGTTCTTGATTAAGTGCAGCAGTGCTATTGGAGAGTCTACGGTAAACCATCTGTGTAACCAGGGGAAGAACAGCTGGATTGTTGAAGTCATTTGTGTCCTCAAACTGACCATAACAGACATAACAGACCAACCAAAGAACTAACAGCACCAATCTGAGATTAGATCCGTGTTTGAGCCAGTTTACACTCATCTTGAGATTCAATTAACCTTTAATAACAGAGAATGAGAGAGAGATTAGCTAAATGATCAGATGCAAAGCAGCCATTGACAAAACAAAACAAAAAGTAGCTTCATTTTATCAAAAAGAGAAGATTTTTTCAAATCTTTTATATGTAAATGTTGAGACATTGTGATTTAAGAGGGAAGAGAAGTGAAGAGAAGTTAGTTTCTTATACAAATTGTTAATCTTGATTTTGGGTTTAGTTAAGAACATTTTAACACAATCTAAATTCAAGAACTTTTTTTTAACAATCTATATTCAAGAACTTGAAAACCCAGAAACTCAAAATTGCATCTTTTATTTTCTTTGATCACAAAACTTAAAGCATCCTAATTTCAACACAGGGTATGAGAATGAAACAAGGATCACCGGTTTTAAAAAAACTTACTTAATAAGGCAAAATGGGAGCTGAAGAATCAATGAAAACTGAATTTGATTGGTGTTCTTGGAGAAAGTTATTTTAATAGTAATGTAGGAAAGCTATTGAGATATTTTGTGAGTTTTAATCTGCTGCCATCATTGACTCTTAGACAAGAAGGAGAAGAAGAAGGAAGATAGTGGGTTTAATGATTCATTAGGACATATAGACCTCCTCCTTATAATTACACTTAACAGAATAAGTAAAGAGTACCAATCTTTATGGTCTGATTTTAGGTAAATATTTATTTTATTTCTTAATTTAGTCAAAGTTTCTGTAAATATAATGGTAACGATATAGGAAAATAAATTTATGGTGTGGCCATTAATTGGTAGCTAGCTAGATACCCTCCCATTTAAAATTGTTTTACTAGTTGCATAAGTGATTACGAAACTCCCTATAATTTCGGGTTTTTTTTTTATTTATCATTATTGTCAAATATACATATTAATTCCTTATTCAAACCTAAATCATAAATATTAAAAATATTGTAAAATAACACAAGATGGAAAATAAATATTTTAGTTGTTATAGTCTATGTTTATCAGTTTACCGTTGAGTTTACTCTTTTTAATTTTTTGGACAGTTAAATTAATATAATTGTTTTGTTTTGAAAAAAGGGTCCAGGTTCTAATTTAAACCATAAAGTATATGAAAAAACTTCATCAGTTGGATATAATAGGTTCACAATGGACATTTTCAAATTTAGTAAATATAAAATTTACACCAATTGAGTGGTCAGTGTTTTCAACAAACATTAATTTAAACGTTTTTCAACAGATTTATAATTTATTATTCTACGTGGAACTAATTCAAAGATGTATAGTTTAATAGTGTTTAGAATCTCTTATCATGAGTAGTAGTTTATATGGGTCTTGTCGCTTTCAGATTGAGTTTAATAAACCGCTTTAAAGGATTTTAGTTTCAATTTCTTAATTTGACAGTTTCTTACATTACTTGTATTGACCAGTTTTATTTGTGCCTCAATTTATCTGAGTCAATTTTGGTTTTTGACAGAATTTTCCTGGTCAAACAATTTACAAATTTGTGACGCAACCTGTAATTGACTGCAGATTTTTTTTTATCAACTATTGATTTTTTTTATCATTAATATCCTAAACGACCAATAGAAAAATTGGTTATATGTCATCATGAGAAATTTAGGACATATTGCAAACTGTGATATATGTTACAATCAACTGGTCACATAATCTTTTAATGTTTGGTGGTCCAAATTAGATGCAGAAAAGAACAAAGAAACTCAAATTGTTTTGAACATCAAAAGGTACTTTTATTTGTCTGAAAAAAATTATTGGAAAGCAATTTTGGCAACAAAAAAAATATGCACTTCTATAACTTTTATTTTTTTGCTAGATATATTATTAAAATCTATATTTTTTACAGTTGTATAAATAAATTAAATTTTTTTATTTGTAACTACAAATGAAAACTGGACTATCTAGTAAGCTTGGAAACAACTAAGCCCAATTAATAGAGGCTTACCTGATCAGCCCTTATACAGGCCCAGTCACAAGCCTAACCAAATAATCCATTCAATAGTAAAAGACGAAAAAGCCCCTTCCGCGCATCTCGAGATCTCGTCACAACGGCCGGGTGTAAATACCATCAGCTTTCAAGGGTATTTTGGGAAAAGACATTTGAAACTCCCAATGCTCGCTCTGTTCGCTTGCTCTCTGTCATTACCCTTTTCCTCCATTACACATTATTATTCTCTCTACAACTTGTCCTCTCCTTCCTCGTCTCTCTCTCTCACTGTCTCTCCCTCCAGCTACTCTCATCCTCTCTCTCTCTCCCCTCGAGCTTTAGACCATTTAGTTTGGTACAATAAACAGACAGATCTAGTTTTTGGTGAGTATTTATTATTATTATTATTTATTATTTTCTCCAATCAGAGTGTTGTTGGTAACTTTCATGTGGGTTTCTGTTCTGGTGAATGATTCCATTCTATTATTAAGTGTTTTTATTTTTCTGTAATTTTATTATTCTTACAAATGCTAGCTTCATGCAGCTTGCAGTGGGCCTAATCACCATTGTTGTTAGCTAATACCAATAATGTTCATTTTTTTAAAATTTTAAAATTGCTTTAATTGTTTTTATGTGTTCACTATATATATACATTCTCAAAAAGGGTTTAAGTACTTACTTCTTTTACAGCAAAAAAAAACAAGTTTTTTTTTTATTTTCTCATTTGAGTTGTATGTTTTTTCCTGTTCTTGGGTTTGCTTTTTATTTGGTTTAAGTCTGCAGGGTTTTAAGCAGAGGTTGGTTTTGTCTGATTCTCAAGTTTCTTTCTTCAGGTTTACTCTTATGTTGAAGTGAGAAAGAGAAAGTAGAAGAGACGCTTTGAACTTTCGCAAAGGTACAACCTTTGACTTTATTTGGTACAATCTTTGACTTTATTGGTTTGTTTCTGTGATGAAACTTTGCTTCTGCAAATTTTCAAACTTTGATTGTAAAGGGTTTCACTTGTTATCTTCAAATCTCCAGGTCTCATTACCACTCTTCTTAAGGGTCTGTTTGGTTAGAGACATAGCATTTAGATCGCTGCTGCTAGTGCGTTCAGAGTCTGAAACCATTATAAGAGATAGGTCGTGGGTCTTGTGTGTCTGATTGTATTAAATGTGTTTGGTGGGGTTTTGTAAGGCTTTAAGGTTGTCCTGTTGTTTCAAATGGTTAAAAATCAAAATTTTTACTCAAGTTCATTTGGTTTTAAGGTTTCACTATAGTATTATGTATGTATAATTGTACTAGTTTTCACATAGGGCTTTTGTAACATGGTAAATACAGATTTGTTTTGGTTCTTTCAATGTTTCTTTTTCAGAGAGATAGATTTTTATTCTGCATTAGTCATGTGTTTTTTGCAGAGATTGTGTAGGTGTGCAATCTTTTATTATTATTTTGTTCTGTAGCAGCACATTTTGACTAAATAGCCCCCACAGATTTTTAAAAAAAGAAAGAAAAATAGCATTTTCTATGCATGAACCATGAAGTCTTCACAACTCTTGCTGAATAATTTAAAGCAGTATCCATTGTATTATTATGCATCTAAATATATATATGTACAGATCTCTCTTTTGTTAAATAGATATTTTATGAGGGAAACATCCTTTTACTTTGAGCTATTTTCACATAAAGCAAGTCCCTATTTGGAGAATATTTCATAAAGAAGCTTGTGGCCCTCCATTAACGGTCCTTGATCCAAGTATTAAAGCTTTGTAGCTCTTTTTCTTTCTGTATCAAAACATTCATCATTACAAGTTTTCTCTCCTCTCCTCACCTTTGCTTTTTACTTCCTTTTGTGGTGCTTTTCTTTGTCTTGTCTTGTTTGTTACTGTGTTCTTGATACTATTGTCTCTCTACTAAGCTCCTTTGTGATGGATCTGCAGATGGAGACTGTTAAACCAGTGGTTGTTGGTAAATTCAGACGCACGTTTGCTAAAGTTCTCAACATTCATAAGCTAACCGGTGTTGCTCCAGAAGAGGAAATGAAGAAGACAAAGCTTGATTCCAAGAATGTTAAGTTGTCTGAATCTTTCTACAAGCTTGAGGAAGAGTATGAGAGAACTCTTACACTTGAAGCTCTTCTTGCTAAGCTTTTCGCTACGGTCTCTTCCATCAAAGCCGGTTATGCGCAGCTGCAGCATTCTCAGTCTCCTTATGACGCAATAGGAATTCAAAAAGCAGACAACCTGGTGGTCTCCGAGCTGAAGACTTTGTCTGAACTGAAACAATGTTTCTTAAAGAAGCAAATCGATCCGAACCCCGAAAGAACACTAGTTCTTGCTGAGATACAAGAGCTGAGGAGTTTACTGAAGACTTATGAGATAATGGGGAAGAAGCTTGAGTGTCAGTACAAGCTTAAAGACTCAGAAACTATCTTTCTGAGAGAGAAGCTTGATGATCTGACCAAACAGAACAGGTTAACAGAGAAGAGACTTAACCAAAGCGGACAGCTTTGCAACCCTTTAGAAAATCTTCACCTCTCGGCTCTAAATCCGACACACTTCGCTGCTTATTTGCAACACACAGTCAAATCCATCAGAGGATTCGTCAAGCTAATGATAGAACAGATGAGACTAGCTAAATGGGATATCTCCATGGCTGTGAACTCGATCCAGCCCGGTGTCTTTTACTACAAGCAAGACCACAAGTGTTTCACTTTCGAACACTTTGTCTCCACTGTAATGTTCGAAGCGTTTCATCTACTACACTTCTCAACCTCAAGAAGCTTCAAGAAGAAGGAGAAACAGAGCGAAACAGAGAGGGAAGTGTTCTTTGAGAGGTTTACAGAGCTCAAGTCGATGAAAGCTAAAGACTACTTGAAAGCAAGACCTAAATCAAGATTCGCTAGGTTCTGCAGGATCAAGTTCTTGCAGCTTATACATCCTAAGATGGAGGAAGCTTTCTTTGGACATCTGCATATGAGGAACCAGGTCTCTGCCGGTGAGTTCCCTGAGACGAGCTTGTGCTCTGGGTTTCTTGAAATGGCGAAAAGGGTTTGGCTTCTGCATTGCTTGGCTTTCTCTTTTGAGCATGAAGCTGAGATCTTTCGAGTACACAAAGGTTGTAGGTTCTCTGAAGTGTACATGAAAAGCGTTGCAGAGGAGGCGTTGGAGGAAGCAGAGCCACGTGTGGCGTTCACGGTGGTTCCAGGGTTTAAGATTGGCAAAACTTTGATACAATGTGAGGTCTATCTCTCGGACGGTGGTGGTCCTCAAGGGTGATTTGATAAGTTTGGAAAGTTATGGGGTTATTCTGAAAGATAGGAAAAGTTGTGGGCCATTGGGTTTGATGTAGCGAAGTAGTGTGGTGTTGTTGTAATGTTTTCTGTGTCTTTTGAGTTTTGTCGATATTAGTTCAGAGGAAAACAGAGGCATCTCTTAGCTGTTGTCCATTGAATATTTATCTACTTTTCTATATAATATGTAAATATTTTATGATTTATAAGTTATTGTTTAGCTTTTTTATATAATATGTGAATATTTTATGATTTCCCAAATCTGTATTGTTTAGTCTACTAATAATGATGTCAACGTAATATGGGAATGTTGAAATTGTGATGTCTGAAATATTCTAGTTGTCCAAAAGATGAAATGCATTATTTCTTTTTGATTTTGTTACATATAATATTTTTGTTTATATATAATTACATTTAGCATTAGCATTGGATCCATTTCTTGATTTATTGCTGGTCTATGAACCATCCAGCATTATGTCTCCATGTCTTGTCACATGCATCGACCACCAATTTTTCTTTACAGTGAAACGATCCTTGTTTATCTGCTAACCCAAGATTATTTGGGGTTTCTGTTGAATTTTAAGGGTGAAAAGTTATTTAAAGTATTTCAATGGTTAAAGAAACGTTATTAGTTTATGTATTTTAATTAAATTATAAATTAATATAATATTAAAAAATAAAATAAAATATGTAGATTTTTAAATTTAATCAACAGATTTTAATTAATATTTATAAATTTTAAAGTTTTTGAATTTTTGTAATTTAATAAAGAAATCAATATAAATCCATTCAAATCCATAATGCAATCTAATCCATTAGTATATATGTACAATTGAATAATACGTGATTGAGTAATACATGATTTGAATTTGAATTTATAAATTACAGAATCAATAACACTAATTTTAGTTTAAGTTTTCAAATCCACTAAAATACATCAACTAATAACTCTCACTAATTATCATAAATTAATAGAGAGGTTGACAAAGCATTAGCATATGCACTAAGCTTGTTATTATCCAATCAATAATTATTAAAAACATATTTAGAATAGAATTGAGAAGGTGTGCGCTCAAAATATTATTTGTCTAATGCTTTCATATGAAGCTTTTAATAGAGTATTTATATCTAAAATAAATAACTATATTTTTAATATAATTAATTCATTTTATTTAATAATATCGTAAAATTGTATTATATTCAAATTATTTTTTTTTAAATATTCCTACAAGAATAATACTTCACCTGTAAGATATAATTAACTATATATAATAAAATATGATTTATTATTTTTTACAACAAAATATAATTAAATATATTATTTAGAAAAAAATTTATATATAGTATACTAATTTTACTAGGTGACTTTTACATGCTCATGCACTGATATAAATATTTAAGAAATAAATAATTATAAAACAAATCATACCATTTGCATTTAAATGATTTTGTCATATATATATATTATTTTAAATAATATTATTTCATTTTTTAGTTAGACATATGATTTTGTGTTAAATATTTTGTCGGTTGATTACCATCAAAATATAGTTTATTGCATATACTTCTCAGAATTAACTATATTTACTTTTTTGGGAAAACTTAACTAACTATATTTATCGTGATAAATAGGTTAGACTTTTGATTAGTTTGTTAGTTGCATTTAGTTTTGTTTATTATCTTATATTTTAAAAATATTTTAGTGAAATTATGTATGATTTGATTGGTTTGGTTATTTTCATTATGTGTAGGAATTCTTTTGAAATAAACCCAATTGTTTTTCTTATTTAGAGACTAATATTAATATCTCTTTAGAACTGGTTAGATTGAATTCTAGATATAATAAAATTTATATTTGTCATTTTAGTGAAAATAGAAAATAACGTGTTGATAGGTAAGGAGTTGAGTAATCAAATCAAACATACAATTTATTATATTTTCTAAATATTTATATTTATTTATTCAATTTTATAAAAATTATAAATAAATTAAAATAAAAATATTAAGCAAAAAATCATTTTTAATAATGACATAATATAGTATTTTTAGCTATTAAAATATCTCAAATTTTGTTATATATATTTTTATTAATTGATGAATATATATTTATAGCACATAAATATTATATTTACCTTTTCTGATATATTTTATGATGTTTAAGATCAATTTCGATTTTTAATTTCATTTAAAAGTTCTACATCAAAATTTTGTTTTTCAACTTTTAGTTTATGAAGTAATTTTTTTTACTGTTGTCAGTAATTCTTATCTATAGTAACTTTATATAGTATTTTTAGTTCATTAAAATATTAGTTTATGTTAATTAAAATATTTTTCTTTAGTTTATTAAAGATATTGGTTGATATAAAACATATTTATAGTACTTTTAATACATCTTCTGTTCTTTACGTGTATGTTTTAGAGAAAAATTTATTGATTTTTTAAAATAATGTATTTTTATTTTTGAAAATCAACTATATATAAAATACATCATGTTTTTATTTTTCAAAAATATTTCCTTTTATGTGTTACTGGAAACCAATTTAAAGGAAAGAGTTTAAATTTAAAATGAAGAAAATATGTCCACGTTTTCTATAGTTTATAAATATTACCATTTTATATATGTGTTCTGAAAATCAATATACAAAAAATATTTTGGACATCAGTATAAACAAACTCAAGTAAGATTCTGTAAATCAAACTGATAATTTTGTATTCGTATGAACGATAAAAGATGGTTGATAAAAGATGGTAATTATTTTTAGCGTTTATGTCAAAAGAGAAAAATTTAAATACAAAAGTAAATAAAAAGATTATTAAAAAGAACTTTTTCATAATAAAATTTATTATATATTTTTAATATTACAAAGATATTATTAAAATTAACTATTATAAAAACTAACGTAAACACAACATGACACGTATGAATCTGTTTTTTCAAACAATATTATAGAGATATTATATTTTTTATAATAATTATTTAATGATTTACCAATCAACTAATTAAATATATTATGGAAATATATTTGTAATGTCTGATTGTCCATGTCTGATGGACCTTTTACGGCTATTCATTTGGTCTATGGTTTCATTCTATGCGACGTGGTGTTAATATTTTAAGAGTTCAAATTTTTTATTTATTGATATGCAATCATGACATTATATCATATTTTGGTTTTGCATAATATCGTGAATCAATTTTTAATATGTCATCTATTCTTACACTATTATAGTTCAAGCACGTTTAGTTCCTGATTGTTTTTAAATATATGACTGAAAAATTAAATATATTTTAGTGATATATATAATTAATTTAATTATTTTAAATTTTTATATATCATAAATAAAATATTATAATATTATTTTTGTAGCATATTATTTTTATAATGTACTGTTATTATTTTAGCATCAACTCTATCAATTAGAACGATATGTGAACACGATGGGAAACATTGACGCGTAACGCGCTGTTCAAAGATTTTTTTGGGTCTTTTGATCGTTTTTATTAGGTTTAGAAAAGACATTTCGACCAGCAATTAAATATTGATGAAGCTACATTTTCTGTACTAACGCGTCAATATTTTGTTTGGACACCACAAAGGCGGTGGCATCGAAAATTCATCCAAGAAAATATTGTTATTATATGTTTCATAATTTTGTATGTATTGATATTCGATATTCATTTATTATATAGTTTATTTTAAATTTAGTCGATGTTTACCTGTGCCAAGAATCTAAAAATCAGTTGACCAAATCTTGCAAACTGGTTTCATGGTTTGTCTATAGAATAGTTTGTCAAAACGATAACTCAAAACTAAAATTCGATTGTAAATCTATACTCAGTATTCAATCAAATATAAAAATAATCTATTGAAAACATTGATACTGAAAAGGTTATTTCATTTGACTAATTAATTTTAGCATACCCTTTGTTATTGTTTGAATTTGATAAAGACACAAGAAATTTGTTTATCTAGTTCTTTTTACCAAGATACCTCGAAAGAAGACGATATTCTTAAAAGTATCAATAGAATCAAGTGGTTTGAAAAAAACAATGAAACAGATAAATTACATGGGTCTATTTCTTTTTGCATTGTTTTTTAATCGAATATAAAATTAATCAAACCAAAACAACGTTTTACGGCCAAAAATTCATCTAAATTGATGTTTTTATATTCTCTTTATATCCTTTAAAGTTTGTTTCAAAATTTCTATTCACCAAAGGAAATCATTCATAATTCCAAATTATTATAAAAAAAATTAAACCTAACCGTTTTATCAGCAAATATGAATATATATATATATATATATATATATATTACATATCATATTACATAAAAATTAAAGATACAAATCACTGAAAATATCCGCATAAAATTGAAAATTACCAATCAAAACATTACAAATAATTATTTTAGTTTAAAATTTTCAGAATTTGAAAATTTCCAAAATTGATTTTTCAAAATAAAATACGATTCAGCATCAAATAAGACAAACTAATAAATAAATAAGTAAAAATGGAATTAACTTATATAGATGCTAAATTTGCGAAAAATTAATAAAGAAAATTTGCCAAATATGATTCAAAATTTGATTTTAAATGCAAAAGTATATCCAAAGATCAATCA
The DNA here is from genome assembly GCA_905132765.1 of Moricandia arvensis. Taxonomy (NCBI): domain Eukaryota; kingdom Viridiplantae; phylum Streptophyta; class Magnoliopsida; order Brassicales; family Brassicaceae; genus Moricandia; species Moricandia arvensis. Next base: position 86,756 of record CAJHQP010000222.1, on the reverse strand, counting down.
AATGAAAAACTAATCCAAAAACCTTGTGAAATTACAACCAACCCTTATGACCAAACAAAAAAAATATAATTTATTTTTACGAATATAATTCTGAGAAGTCTTCTGAGTTTGTGTAAGTCGTCTAGACGATGTCTCATATAGTTGATCTTAAAAATAATTTATAAATTTTATAAAAAAATATTTTTCAGGTGAAAAAATTGAATTCATGTAATTATAAACATTTGTAAATGATATAAATTAAGATATAGTAAAATTGAATTATTTTCAACATAGATGAGTGAATGTAGTGATTCATGGTATTATTTGGTTTAGGATTTGGTAACATATGTTGTAGTATTTTTTTGTATTCTTAGGATTAATTTTTGGAAATTTAACATTTTTATTCAAAAATTGAATTTTTACCTATATGTATTTAGTTATGTATATATTAAATACTTTTTAAGTTGATTTAATTATAATAAAGTGTTTAGTTAGTTAATTAAGTTTAGAGTTTATATTTAAGGTCTAGACGACTTTCAGAAAGTCATCTGATGAATAATATGTATATTAGACGACTTTTGGAAAAGTCTTTTAGGTGAATAGTAATTTTAGGGTCGAAAAGACTTACTTAAAAGTCTTCTAGAAAACTTACTAAATCAAAATATTTAACTTTATTGGAATTTGTGTCTCCTTATATAAAATAAATTTACACACTTTCTTTTTTTCTCTCAAATGGCTATACAAAATGTAATGTTTATCATTCTAAAACTCTTTAATCTCTCTCTAATCCTTTTGAACTTAAAAACATCGAACTTTATATTAATTTCTTATTTTTTATTTCATGTCTCTTTCACTGAATTATTTTGTTTTTGTAGATTTTTCATGACATAGTTCTCATATTTCACTTCTTTAAAGGTAAATTGATAAATCATATTTTTTATTTGGTAACCCATTGCTGCTTAAAGATCTTATCTTTTGAAAACTTTATTTGTTGTTTTAAGTTATTACCTTATTTTAAAGTTTTTCTATGTTTGGGAGCCATTTGAATACTTTTGGATATGCAAATTTTTTCATATTTGAGATAAACTTGGAAGACTTCTAGGGAATTTTTCTCAGAAGTCTTTTAACAATTAATGAACTAGAATTGGCGAAATTTTCTTCCATATCTCTTTTTTTCATAATGGATCTGAGCATTTAGATAAATCTCCATGGCAGAGTTTTGGTAAGTCTTTGGTTGCTTAAAACTCTTACCTTTTTCTCAAACTAAAACTTTTTATTATTTTATCATTTTTTTCTCATATCTTTCTCACTAATTCATCTTATTTTACATATTTTTATTATATTGTTCTCATCTTATACTACTTTAAAGGTAGATCTATTTTTTTAAATATGTATTTTGTGTGTTCTTTAAATGTAGACATCTCATCTTGCATTCATTTTCTCTATTTTGATGCCATTTGAACGTTTTTGGATTTGCAGGTTTTTCAGATTTGTGTCAGACTTTGGAAGACTTATGGGAAGTTTTCTCGGAAATTTTCTAGACGACTTCCTGGAAGACTTTCAGGAAGTCTTCTAGACGACTTCCAGAAAGTCTTCTCCGACGACTTATAACATATAATGTGCTAGAAAAATTCTAGAAAGTCTTTTGAGAGAGTCTTCTCTCAAGTCAAGTAGAGTCCAAACTTGTTTTTGTGGAGGAATGATATATAATAATTTTTTTATGGTCATTTTGTGATTTGTAGGTGTAAACTTTTAATTGTGATTTTTTTTGTAAATTAAAAAAGATATTAATGAATTTTTTTTGGTAAATATATTCATATCTATATTGTTATCTTGTAAAAAATACATGACGTTATTGTAGTTATTGATACAATTTTAATAGAAAAAAATAATACAAAAATAGTCAATTTTACTACAACTAAAGGAGAAAAATTCTCAAGAAAACTTAGCCAAACTGAACATATCAAATATTACATAAGTTCAAACATATAACAGTTTTACTTGAAGACTTATGGGAAGTCTTCTGAAAGACTTCTAGGAAGTCTTCTGTAAGACTTCTGGGAAATCTTCTAGAAGACTTAAATTTAAAGCGATAATTGAAATATAAGCGGGGAATTTAAAGCGGAAAACTGAAATATAAGCGGGAAATTAAAATTTAGGCGGGAAACTCAAATTTTAAGTGAAAATTGAAATTTAAAATTTCATGAATGGTAAAAAGTATATCTTATGATCTAAGAAGGTACATTGAACTATATTTTCGAAGTTACTTAACACTTTTGAAAGTTAAAAAATATAATTTTAAGTTACTTAACAAGTTTACAAAAACTAACGTCGAAAGTCTTTTAGCAGACTTAAACGAAAATCTTCTCAGATTAAGTAGAAACATTAATAAATGTGAATATTGGTAAACTCATAATTAAAACCAATTAAGTTATGAATTTCATTCAGGAATCCAAATATCAATTAATATATATGAATTAACAAAAGAATATTAAAAAGTCTTTATAGTTTTAGAGAAAATGAAATTTTATTGGAAGTCGTCTAGAAGACTTCCAAGGAAGTTGTCCAGAAGACTTCCAAGGAAGTCGTCCAGAAGACTTCCAAGGAAGTCGTCCAGAAGACTTCCAAGGAAGTCGTCCAGAGGACTTCCAATGAAGTCATCCAGACGCCAGATGACTTACACGGAAGTCGTTAAAAAAGTCATTTTTGCAATTGAAAATTTATAAAGGAAGACTTCCAGAGAGATCTACTCAGAGCAGACTTCTTTGGAAGTCTTCCTTTGTAAATATTGCATTATTTTGTTTTGCAATTAACCAAATTGTGCTAGAAATTTGACTTTTTCTTGACGACTTTCTTGTATGTCGTCTGGATGAAAAAAAATTTAAATATTTAATATTAAATGGACGACTTATATACTTTTGCAATTAGAAAATAAAACTTCAATATTTAATTTTAATTAGACGACTTACATGTAAGTCGTCTGTCAGACAACTTACATGTAAGTCGTCTGTCAGACAACTTACATGGAAGCCTTCTGTGATATCCAAAGTTTGACAAGAATATCGAAAACAATTTCTGAAAGACTTCCGCGTAGGTCGTCTGTCTGTCGTCTAATGGACGACCTATCGTCTAACAGAGGACTTACATGTAGGTCGTCCGTTAGACTTATAAAAATATAATCAGATATGAAATAATATTTTTAAACAACATATAAAAAATGAAATATATCTATCTAAGAAAATTTTGCTGCATTTTCATCTTAAAAATGAATTTATGGCACCAGGTAAGAATAATGGAATAAAAATGCCATAAATATAAGGTAACCACCGTATCATACATGTGTAGTGGTTATTGTCATTTATCTCTAATCTGTTAAATGATTTAAGATGAACCCATGCATATTTGGTAGAAACTCCGATTTTACTTATTTTATAGTTTATAGATTTAAGAATATCTTATTTAATTTGACCAAAAAATATCTTATTTAATACAATATAAAAAGTTATAATAATTAAAAAAATGAAAATTTTCATGAAATAATATATACTATCGTATATTTATTAAGGCTATTACAAATTATATTAATATTAATATGTATAAATTCGGACATGTAATTATATATTGTGAAAATGTGGCTATCAAGGACCATATATATATTAACTGTTCATTATAAACTATGTTATAAAAAGTTTTTGGTATAGATTTCTATATTTTTTAAATAATAATAATCAATGAAATGTATATAGTTGTTGATTTGTTTGATATCTATTTTTATGTATGGTCGTATATATATACTTAATATTTATTTTTTTCGTAAAAAAATTAAAAAGAACATGGAGTCGTAAAGTTGTAATTCACGCGAGCATAATTAAAATGAGAGAGATATGGTTCACGAACATGTGAAGACCAATTATCTCTCCTTATTAAACAATAACTGAATTAAAATGATAAAAATATATTAGGAAATAATCGGTGATTGCCTATAAATAAATATCTCCAATTTGCTTTTTGACGATTTTTGGTGGTTGGGTTGGTTGACTATGTTCCGGTAGCATCATTTTCAATTAAAATTATGTGAACCTACATTGCCTAATCCACAAGCTTGGAAAAGTTTGATGAGATTAGCATATTTAACAAGATCTTTCACTATTACACATACATATTGTTTTGTCACCGCTTGTTTTTCCTTTGTACGAAGGTTACAACAGTCCTTTCTCCAATACTTTTTATCGCTAGGAAGAAGGCGCATGCAATAATCAAGACTTTCGAAGCAAGTATCTGCCAAGTTCTTACTCTTGATTGTAGCCGGGAATGATGACAACAATATGACGAAGACGATGCATATTAATTGAATGGTCTTCATTAACTTTTGATTAATTAATACACAGTTAAGATAATTAATTAGCCTTGAGAAAGTTGAAATAATTTAGTTTTGGGAACATGTATGTTTTGAAGTCTTCAAATATCAAAATGGATATAGCAAAATGTGGATATATTGAAAGTGGGAATTACAAAGTAATCTTCAAAATAAAAGCATGACTTGTTCAAATGACCAATTCAAGAGGAAGTGAATAAAAATAGAGTTTCTGATGAGTGATGAGTAGGTGTATTTAGTGCCCCATGCAAATATGCATGCATCTTGATTTGTGAAGCAGCTTGAATATTATCGACAATCAGGTAGAAAAGAAGTTTAAGTTAAACTAAAATATCATTGTGATCACCTAGTAGGGGTCTAAGGGGTAATAGGTTTGATTCCCGTTGGGAGGGGTCTGCTCTCCTAAAGAGAGTTAATTTAACATTGGTGTGGTCCTTGCTCTAGGGAGATATACGAGTCTTGGACCCAAGACTTCCTAGACATTATCTCTATATATATATATCATTGTTTTGGTCGATCGAATCATATAAGTTGTCCCTTTTAATTTAGGCTCAACACACAAAGGTGAATTATATATAAACCACAATATATCAAGAGATAGTACATGTTAAAGGTAAGATTGCAGAAGCAAATTTACCCAAAAGGATTTGTTTAATGGGAATGAGACAATGTTGATTATCATGGAAAGCATCGAAAACGACAACAAGTGCATCAGCAAAACTATGAACCTGGACGTTGTTCTCACCTTAGCAAACTAACTACACGCCGTCTACGTATTTCATTGAATAAAAGATATGGAATGACCTAATATGATTACAATATATATGACAATTAATGAGAATAAAGATTTAATAAAAAATTATATATAATTTTATCAATTTTGTTTAGTTTTCTATTACTAAAATTAAGTAAACAATTATATTAACTATAAAAAAATTAGATTTACGAATAGATAATATTTTGAATATTTTTTTTTGTAAATTATTAAAATTGTTAAGAGTTTCAGATTACAAATTTTGTCATCAGTGATTTATTATTTTGCTATAATAAGATAGAAATGATTATAAAACCATATGAATATGAATTTTCATTATATATATATATATTTGTTTATTATTTTAAAAAATATATATATGTCTATTTTAATATCTTTCAAATTAAATTGTATACCATATAAAATGTATAAAAATATTTTAATTACAAAATTTAAGAATTATGTTTCATATTTAAATTATTAAAGAAAATATTTTTCTAAGTTTAATTTGATCAAATCATTATAATATATTATACATATCTTTTGTTACATCTTTAAAAAATTTCTAACAACTTGTTTATTAATAAATATTTTATAAAATATCTTACTCCGCGTAGGGTGCGAAGTATTACTTAGTGGTTTTATATTTAAAAAAATATAAATAAATAAAAAAACCAATCTTATACTTGTAAAATTGTAAGCCGATATGTTATAATATTTTTAAAACATTATACTACAAAATGAAATGTATATATCTAACAACGTTTTGCTGTATTTTCATCTTAAAAATGAATTTATGGCACCAAGTAAGAATAATGGAATAATGGAATAAATAAGATTACTCTAAAATGTTAACAATGAAGTGGAATTATATTTTTTTCTCATTTACTCTCATTATTGTGTAAACAAAACAAAGATAAAAATATATATTCGATTTTACTCCACATTAAATAGATTTAATGAGAGTAACAATATTTTTTATTCTTTTCTCTGTTTACCACTTCATTTTTTCTTCTCATTTATCCGCTTTTATATTTCTCCATTTTACTCTATGAATGACCAATCAAAGCAAAAGTTGCATTAGACTAACTTTTGGACTAAAAGCATCCCCATTAACAATAATTATCGATTCTACTATTAGTTGGTGTTAGAAGTCTCAAAGTACTAAGATTAAGAACAAAAAATATTAATGGTAATTTAGAGTAGACAACCTTTTCAATTTTATTTACTTAAAAAATAAAAAAAACATAGAAACAAAAGAACATGGAACTGTAAATTTGTAATTTACGCAAGCAGAAAAAATGGGAGATAGATGGTTCACAAAATATGTAGAAAACTGATCCCCTCTCCTTATTAAACAATAACTGAATTAAAACGATAAGAATATATCAGGAATAGTCGATGATTGCCTATAAATAAATATCTCTAATTTGGTTTGATGATCCTTGGCGGTTGGTTTGGTTGACTCTGTTCCGCTCGCATCATTTACAATTAGAATTAAAATCACCTACATTGCCTAATCCACAAGCTTTGAAAAGTTTGACTAGATTAACATATCGAGCATGATCTTTCGCTATTATACATGTACATTGATGTGTCACCGCTTGTTTCTTCTTTGTACGAAAGTTACAACAGTCCTTTCCCCAATACTTTTTATCGCTAGGAAGAAGGCGCATGCAGTAATCAAGACTTTCGAAGCAAGTATCTGCCAAGCTCTTACTCTTGATTGTAGCCGGGAATGATGACAAGAGTATGACGAAGACGAAGCATATCAATTGAATGGTCTTCATTTTCTTTTGATTAGTTAGTACCTCTTTAAGATAATTAATTTGCCTTGATAAAGTTGAAACAACTTAGTTTTGGGAACATGTATGTTTTGAAGTCTTTAAATATCAAAATGGATTGAGTAAAATGTGGATATATTGAAGGTGGAAATTACAAAGAAATCTTCAAAATAAAAGCATGACTTGTTCAAATGACCGATTCAATAGGAAGTGAATAAAAATAGAGTTTTTGATGAGTGATGAGTAGGTGTATATAGTGCCCCATGTAAATATGCATGCATCTTGATTTGTGAAGCAGTTGAATATTATCGACAGTCATGTAGAAAAGTAAGGTAGGCCGGTCTGGTGTCACGACCACATGTGTCAAGGTGGAGCTTTCAGAAAAATCGAAGCTTAGAAGCAAAAGGAGAAATTTGCATAATTGACCAGGTCGGAACTTCATGCTTGGACATGTAATGGTTCATGTATAGTTACAGCTGGAGAAACTTGTCATGAGTTTGAGTTTGAACAAGGAGAAGCTGTAAGGGATTATCTCAGGAGCATCACAGGCGTGGATGATGAGAGGTATGGTTAAAGGCTGACATGAACCACAAACAGTTGCAGAAACTTGGTTATTCCCAGAGACATGGTACTTCTAAATGTTATTTGATTCAGGAGGAGCCACTGAGATTATTGATGTCTTGCATATTTCCATGTTTTTGTCCATCCATTTACATGCATTTTGATCATGTAGACTAGGGTTTAGTCATTTCTAGATTGCATTTTGCACACATGACTTCTTATCAGGTTCTGGAGTATTCCTTGGAGTTATTGAAGATGGTTGGAGGCTTTTGGAGCCAAAAAGGAGAGCTAAAGGCGATCATAGGACGAGCAGAGCTGGAGCTACACCTCAGAGCGACTTCATCATGTCGCTCCCACTCCCAGCGACCTCTAGAGCGAGGTATCATGGTCGCTCGGCCCTGTCTCGCTCTGTTGCATGTGAAAGATCTTGGAGCGACCTGCCAGAGCGATGTACCAAGGTCGCTCCGTGCTAGAGCGACCCCCAGAGCGAGGAGTCAAGGTCGCTCGCGCTTTGCTGCCTCTCGAAACCACGCCTGGAGCGACCTCTCGGAGCGATGACCATAGGTCGCTCCCACCTGCAGCGACCCGGCCAGAGCGACGTGCACAGGTCGCTGCGTGTTCCTGTTCAAACGAAACTCAAATTATTTTAAGGACCTTTTGGTCATTTTGTTTCAGGGTTACACATTTTCTAAACCTAAGTTAAGTACCTCTGTAAGCTGTTTTTGGGGGGATTATCTTTTGTTCTTGAAGAAATACACAAAAACCTTTAGGAAAGTTCATCTTCTAATATTATTGTTTCTTTACTCTCTTGTTCGTTCCTTGTTTATTCTATCACTCGCATGATTAAGCTTGAATCCAGAATGGATTTGAGAGGAATCATGATGATTAGTGAGTAAACCACTTTAGGATTCATGGGTTAGGGAGACCACGGGTGATTAGGTTAGATCTAGGATGTTTTAGTGTAGATTTCTCTTGTTCCTTGCTAGTAGAGTAATCGTAATGCATCTTTTGAGTTGGCCACTCAAGAGTTGATCTTTAGGCATTTCCCACTCACAAGGTGTTCGATGAAATGCCTGAGTCAACTCTCCCGAGCTTTTAACATTCTTTACCAAGGACACTTGTTGTGAAGGATGTTAAAATGGCTAGTAGACTTGTTCTTAATGATTACTTCCATAACATTCAACCGAAGACATTTGATGCTTGAGTTATGTTAGTAAATGAACATCCATCTAGACATAGAGTTTGTTTAGAATTGTGTCTAAGCCTAAGGTTGATAGCTTAATTCATCGCTTGCCATCCTTAGTTCAAACTTTAATCACCCAAAGTCTATTTCCCTTCACCCATGAGTTCTCTTTTATTCTAATTGTCAAAGTCATTTCATTAATCACATCTAGAGTCTATTATTGCAATTCAATCTTAATAGTAGTTCAAAAAGCCCAATCATTCGCATTGATCGCACTTAGATTAAGCTAGTACTTGCATTCTCGGTGCTTTTATATCCCTCAGAACTGGTTCGACAATCTTCTATACTACAGCATTTGCCTTAGGAGCCTTGAAAACTCCTAACATCAATTATATGAGGAATGATGCATCATGGATATATATAATCTGATCCCAGGTGGAGTGAATCATTTTTTTTAAAAGATGTCTTGATTGGTTCATCTGAAGGGTAAAAGTTCCAGTTAGCAACTTGGTCAACTCAAGAGAGTAAAAGCTGAAAGTGAACTCGATTCCATGATAAGAGGGTATCGTGGATATGTTCAAAGTGTCAAGGCCAAACGTGTCAAGATTAGTTAACAAGTACAAGGCGCATTGTAAGGAGTTTGTAAGAGGAGTCTTACATAAGGTAACTTGTAGGCGAGACAAGTGAAATGACATATATATCATGAGTACATTGTAGTGAAGTTGATACATAGGAGCCAAGTATGATGCAAGAGGAAACGTGGTGAAGTACTTACTTAAAATGAATCATTGAGTTGTTAAGATGAAGAATGGTGAGATGAAACAAAGTAAGAAATTGTTAGAAGACATTGCACGGGTTGCAGGGAATCGTCTTACAGTTTGTCCATCTCAAGAAGGGTAAGACTTGTTCTCCACAAGCAGGTTCATCTTCAAGTCATGGAACTGAAGCTTCATGAAGGTCTAAATGCAAGGAAAAATCGATTGCATTTAAAGAAAGGAACATATGGAGTTCTGGATACATGTTCGCATCACAGGGGAATATTGAGACAGTTTTCTCAGGAAAGTCCATTAGATAATGGCCAGATACTCAATGATGGTCATGTACGCATCATGCTAACGGTGTGTTCAATGACTAACATGCATGTTCAAGTCGTTAATGGTAATGCACATGTTTTTGGTTTTTGAAGACATCTCAATACAATAAGGGTATTGAGAAAATGGATTCACATCTGAGTAAAGGAGGGATATCAAGGATTCTAGATAAGATATCATAGACAACTCGTGAAGGAGAGCCAAGGCATATCATAGTCTAATGGGTATGAGGCTCAATTCATTCAACTAGCAGTGGGCTCTAAATCTGTTAGTAAAGGTTCTGTTGTTGCAGAACATTTTGATCAGATGGTGGAGCAAAGATATTTGTGTCGATAGTCGTCCTAATCATGTGGTTTTAGGCGGTATATCCTGCTAAGTGTGCAGCGGTACAAAGTGATGCTCAAATGCAGTCTGTTCAAGTACATCAAGGGTAAGTCAGAGACTGTTTCAGAGATATGGGGCATGAGTGACTTCAAGGTTTGCGGTTGATTCTAAAGGGTTCAGTGTGACATTAAGGTTCTACTAAAGCATGATGGTTTGACCAGGTTTGTGTCGAAAGTCTGTTTAGCAAGTGTATAACTGGATGACATGTTTTATTAGAAATAATGGCGGTACAAAAGGTGTTCAAGGCTGGAGTGTTTTAAACAAGTAGAGAATCAGAGGTTGTTTCAGGGGTAAAGCGTATATGGTTCGAAGGTTGTTGCACATAATTAAGGACTTTGATTCAAGTTTCAATGCGCATGAGTGGAATCGAAAGACCAAGGAGGAAATCAACTTGCAGAAAAGATGTTCAGGTTTCTGTTCAAGCACTTGAACATGTTCATGATTTTGACAGCCAAGTTGTGTTGTTGATAAGTTCACGAAGAGTAATAAGATATGAAGAAACACGACGTCAATGAGGAATTGAGCTTGACACTTGGAGTGTAACAGTTGTGTTCGCAACTCACGACACTAGATGAAGGTAATGGAAATTCAGAATGATAATAGGATTGTCACATACCTTTCATCAGGCGTGATGTCTATTTTCATTGATGGAGCTAAGTGGATTTAAGTGTATAATATACTCAAGCAGTTGTGGTGTATAAGTGTAAGCTTATGCATGTTTTAAAGAAGATCATGAAGAGACTTCAAGCTTGGCTCAAGGTAGAGCTGAGAGAAGTGAGAAAAGATAAGAGATAAGAGAAGACAAGGAGATTAGAAGATGAGCAGGCTTGCTCAAGCATCATGAGGTGTCGGCAGAAAGGAAGGGTTATGGACTTGGACCAAACAAGTGGAGTTTTGTGAGGTTTGGTCAAGCCCATCAGACGTGTTCAACTTGGGTCGGACTTGCACAAGTTATGCGCAGACAACTTATGGACCTAATCGATGAAGTCCATTAGCTTAAGTGCTGACATAATAAAGAAGGAGAGATCACGACAGGGATCTCTAAGCCAAGTGTCTGGGATCTTTGGAGGGCTTTCATAGCATCTCTTAGAGAGATAAAGTAAGCTAGAGATGATATGTATACTAGTCTTACCTCTTAGCCATGTAGTCTCTTGTATATTCTCTAGGGTTTGTATATCCAGGACATAGAGAGTTATGATCTTGTAAACCACATCAGAGGTGTTTTCCGATACTTCATAGTGGATGTTGTGGATCTTGTATCCACCCCAGATGTAGCGGTGCGGCCGTGAACTGGATGAAAAATTCTTGAGTCATGAACAAGAATATATGTGAATCGTATGAGTAGGTCCATGGACAAATGTAATTTTGTAACAAAATGATATTAGAGCTTGCTAGTGTGATTGCTTGGTTGGTAAAATACCTTACAACATCCGACATGCCATAATCGAAACCTCCAAAGCTCCTACAGCGAGAGAGACATAAGGTGGCTTCCCGAGACACCAAGGAGACGACGACCATTCTGGATCTACACTCACCACACCAGTCCAAAAACAAAGGGAAATCGAAGACTGCACCTCTGAAACCACACTGATGAGCTAACAAAACTTCTCCACGCGCCACCGCTCTTGCAAGGGGCTTAAGGGACCCCTTCCCTGCGAAGCCCTAAAAGCCCACAACACCAATATGATCAACACCATCTCCGTGTCGGAGCTCCACCACTCAGAAAACTACACCAGATCTGTTTTTTTCTGTCGATCGAAGGCAAAACCCAGCGAGTCGCCAAGAACAAAGTCACTATCAAGGTAGAGAGAGTGACTGGAAAACCGGTGTTGCAAAAAGGAAAACAAGATAACTAGGGAGAAGGATGGCTCCTCCGGGGTTATAACTTATGTTTTTGAAAACAAAAATTCCGAACCCATTACAACGTTGTCTAGAGGATTTAGTACGTACACGTACACATTGCTATCTAGTAAGTTGTTAAAACTAAATGGGCTTTGGGTATCATATCGCTTTTAAACAAAACTAATGGGGTTTGCTTTAAAAATGAAAACCCTAATTTGTATATGACGACCTTATATATATATAAGCTTTCTTCTTCGAGAAATCATGACAAAATGATTTGGAGGAGGTACTCTCTAGAAAAATTGAAAACAACTTGCAAGAGATGGTTCATCGAGAAAAAAAAGAAGTTATGCAAATCGATGAGGGAGTCTATGTTTTTTTTTTTTTTTTTTGAGGGAGGGAGTCGATGTTATTTATTTGTTTTACGGTTTATTCAATCTCCGAAGATCTCCATGGCATCCACAAAAGCTGCTTCGAGCCATCTATATATCAAGTTTACCTCTTAACTTAGAAGTGTAAAGTATTTGAAAAATATCTAATATATTACACTGTGAGGGTTTAATATTATGTTGCATTGAGAGAAACACTAGGCTTGTGGTCTGGATCGGTCTAAGGAGAAGAATCAAACGCAGAACTTTCCCTCAATGCAACATAATATCAAACCCTCGCAGTAAAATATATTAGGTTTCCGGCTAGAATTTACATTGTTGGAGAAAGGATAGGTGTAAACAATTTTATAAAGAGATTAAAATACCATAATATAATCTGTATCCTCAGCCACTTGTCCTAATTTATGTTCCAAGCTTGGTTTGCATTCACAAGAAAAACATTGAGAAGGCATAAGAAAAAACATTATCCCTTACATGAATTAATTATGTGCAAATTTCTCAAATAATCTTTTTGAAATTTAGACTTTTTTTTATTTTAATATTTTTTATTTTAAAAACTTTAATATTCTTTTTTCTTTAATTTTAATTTTCACCTACAAAACCCTAGCCCATAATTCTAAACCCTAATTCTAGAATGTTATTTACACTCTTCTTTTAGTTGAAACACGACACTTATATACTAAAAGAGCCGTGTACAACGATCACAACAATCTAGGTTTTTTTACTCCACTGTTGTAATGAAGAAACAGAAGCAACATGTCTCTGAGGATGACCTAATAGAATACTTTGATCCGATCCCTAATATCATCACTACAAGAAAACACGAGTTTTACTAGGACGGTATTGCCTCGTAATTTTCTAGTAAAGGACACTTTACTAGGAATTTACGAGGAAACGCGTTTCGTAGTGACACGTTCATCGTAAAGCTTATTTCCTCGTAAATTCCTAGTTAATTTACGAGAAAACACTTTCCTCGTAAAGTCGTGGATAAAATTTCCTCATAAAGTCCTCGTATCCATCCTTGTATGATCGTAGTACACTTTTTCCTCGTAAAGGCGTCGTAGAGTTTTACTAGGAAAATACTACGAAAATTTACGAGGAACCTACTTCGAAAATTTACGAGAGTTTTACTTCAATCATTTATGAGGACCTTACTTCGAAGTCTTTACTAGAAATTTACCTCGAAATGTTTTTTCTCTATAAAAAAATAATAATTAAAATAAATATAAATAATATATTTTTGAAAATTAAAAAATCTAAATTATAAACTAAAAACGAAATAACAAATATTTTATATATAACTAAATATTTAAGTTTTAAATTCATAATATACAATTAAAAAAAAAGCTACGGATGCTGCTCGTGAAATTGACGAACGAAGTCGTCATCCCGAAACTCCCCCTCGTCCATGTTGCTCGTCGACGGTTGTGACTGTGGCGGTGGATGATGTTGGGTTGGAAGCGCTCCGGTTTCTCGTCTGACACGCAACATCTCCGCCACTATCGGGTTCCCAACTGCCAAAGCGTCTACGATTTCGGAGAGAGAACTCACATAAGATTGCATCGCCTGCAACTCCGAGCGCAGCTGAACAGTGACATCGTTCTGTTCCTGAGCATAAAACGATATCGCTGCGCGGACATCGTTAACGGAACCAATCCCGACGATACGTCTCTTTTTCCTAGGGGCGACCTTTAAATAAAAAAAATGATTAATAACGTTAAAAATAAATTAAATAAATAATAAAAATTAATTAATAGTAATTCCCTAAACCATGCAGGATACTCAGGATCGTCATAATCAATCTGCAAAAAAGTAGAATAAAACTACACATTATACTTACTTTGCATAATATATGCATAAAATTTAAATTATAATAAATACATGTTTCCTCAACCACTTGATAAAGTGTTGATTTTTCCTTTTGTCTAACTCAGTTGTCGATATACCAGGTATTGCTTCTTCGACTTGAGTTACAAATTGGCTGTAAAATATTATGTTATGTTATTTAATCAATTAAATATATAAATATATAAGTGTGTATGTTTATATGTTTACCTTTCAAAATAACCAATCAATGGATGCTCGCAATTGAGAAGAATATAAAGGTGTGCACTATGGACGTCTTCATCACTCGACCACCAAAACTCTTTCAATTTCCCACCCATTCGCCCAATTTGACAAAAGATGTCTGGAACATCTTCTTCCATATATGTAGGCACGACACCACCATCATCATATCTTCTTGGAACTCATTTCCTTGGACGTACTTTCGGTGCAAAGTAGTACGACGTGAAATGTGATGTTTCTTCCATCAAACTTCCCGCAACAATAGAACATTCAACTTTTGCTAGGTTTTTGGCTTTTCCTTTCAAAGTTTTCATGGCCTTTTCATACTGATACATTCATCCATAATGCACAAGTCCACGAAGTAATGCCTCATACGGAAGGTGGACAACTAGGTGTTCCATGACGTCAAAAAAGCAAGCAGAAATAGTTTCTCCAAGTTGCACATTAAGATGGCGATGTTTTCATGAAGTTGTTGGACAACTTCCTCTTTAAGAGTGCGGGTGCTCAGATCCCTAAAAAATGCTTCAATTCCTTACAGAAACAAAAAAATTAAACACATTACTATATTCATATATATATATATATATAAAGAAATAAATTAATGTTTGCGTTGTTTATATTAATTACATGAAAGTGCTTCATGTACTTTTGGAGGTAGTAGCTCCGCAAATGCAAATGGAAGTAGTCGCTGCATAAAGACATGACAATCATGGCTCTTCATCCCGGATAACTTTTGCCCTTTCTCAACACATCTTGAGAAATTTGAAACATACCCATCAGGGAATTTCACTTCTGAAGCCACCCAGTTGAACAACTCAGACTTTTTTCTGATGACAGTCTGAATATCGGAACTGGAACTTGCCCATTGCTTTTTATATGTAGCTCACTCCTTGAGCTGATATTGGGTAAGTCCAACCTCGATTTTATGTTGTCTTTTGTCTTCCCTGGGACATTCAATATAGTGTTCACGATGTTCTCAAAAAAGTTCTTCTCTATGTGCATCACATCGAGGTTGTGACGCAAAAGAAGATCTTTTCAATATGGCAATTCCCAAAATATACTCCTTTTGTGCCAATTGTGCTGTACACCATAAGAATCAGGCATATTACTGAGAACATGCCAATTCCCACCACGAGGAGCTGTTTCCAGAGCACCGTAGTGATCGATTTGCGCTTCGATTTGTTCTCCAGTTAAGTATGGAGGAGAAGTGTCTCTGACAACCCTTTTGTGCCTGAACAATGTCTTGTTTCTTCGGTATGGGTGGTAAACGGGAAGAAATCGACGGTGACAATCGAACCAAGTAGTCTTCCTACCATTCTTCAACTGAAACGCATCTGTCATTCCATTACAATATAGACAAGCTAATCTCCCATGTGTAGTCCATCCAGACAACATCCCATATGCAAGAAAGTCACTTATGGTCCACAAAAGCATCGCTCGCATCATAAAATTTGTTTTCGTAGAACAATCATATGTCCTCACCCTTATAGACCACAAATCTTTCAACTATTTTATCAGTGGTTGTAGAAAAATATCGAGAGATCTTTTAGGATGCTTTTGACCAGGTATTAATATGGTCAAGAATAGAAACTCTCGTCGCATGCACATCTCCGGTGGCAGGTTGTACGGTATAAGAAAGACTGGCCACAATGAATATTGTCTCCCTGACATTTCTAATGGACTAAATCCATCAGTGCATAATCCAAGATACACATTCCGGCTATTGCTAGCGAAATGTGGATGTACATTGTTAAAATGTTTCCAAGCTCTTGCATCTGATGGATGAGTCATCTCTCCATCCGTCTGAGTATGCTCGGCGTGCCATCTCATCTCTCCAGCAGTCTCCTCAGATTGGTACAATCTTTTCAATCTATCTGTGATTGGTAAGTACCACATCCTTTGGTATGGTACCCTATTGTGCCCTCGACCTTGCGGTTTGAATCGTGGCTTCTTACAAAATTGACGTTCTTCTAACTTCTCATCATTTCCCCAGTAAATCATGCAGTTGTCGATGAAAACGTCTATCATCTCCGAAGGCAACCCAAGACTATATACCGATTTCCGAATCTCATAATAAGATTCAGCAGACACATTGTCTTCTGGCAAATACTCTTTAAACAAGTCTGTCCATGCATCCATACAATTTTCAGGTAGATTGTGATCGGTTTTAATACTCATCATTCTAGCAGCCAACGACAATTTTGACAGACCTTCTCTACAACCACTGTAAATTGGCTCATTCGCAGCTTCTAACATTTCATAAAACTTTTTTGCATCTAAGTTAGGTTCTTCAACTTCATCATCATCATGAGTTACAAATGCATCACCTACCATATCATGAACCCTATCACAATCTACCATTTGTTCCTCCTGGTGATGATAGCTATTTTCATTAAGCAAATGATTAACCGGTTCAACCTCAAAATTGCTATTACTACTGCTAGCTTCATTCATACAACTAGCATCTTCTCCATGTTGATACCAAATATAATAATATGGCATGAAACCTCTATTTATTAAATGCTTCCAAACATTTTCACGAGGGCCTAATTTTGTATTGCAGCATTTTCGACAAGGACAAAACATCTTACCACTTTCATGCGTGAGTGGGGTAGAATCTGCTTGATGCATAAACGTCTCCAATCCTTCGAGAAATTCTTTTGTCACTCTCCCGTTATTATCTCTGTGTGAATACATCCACTTCCGCAACTCAAAAATATTTCCCGGACCGGACATTTTTTTTTCTTTGATCAAGCTTATAGCTGATTTTTTTTTGGTGTGTTTGAAATGAATCACAAATGGTGGTATTTATAGAAATTTTTGAATCTGAATATTTACTAGAAAATTAGGAGGAAAAGTAGGTACAAAACACGTTTTAGATTTAAAAATTGGTATTTTATAGCCAATTCCTCGCTAATTTGAAGTAAAATAAATTTTCCTCTTAATTTCGTAGTAACTGTTTACTAGGTATTTACGAGGAAAACATTTTACTAAGACATTACGAGGAAAAATTTGCTTCCACGTTATTTCCTCGTAATTTTACTACGGCTTTACGAAGAAATGTGTTTCTCGTAGGTTTACGAGAACTTTACGAGGAAAATCATTTTCCTCGGAAATTCAAAGTAAAATCGTAGTATATTTACGAGAAAACATTTTCCTAGTAAAATTTCCTATCAAAAGCCGAGTTTTCTTGTAGTACATCATCAATATCTTGTCGAGATTGACGACCACATCTGTGGTCAAGTGTCGCCGCGGATCCAAACAATGGTCGTCCAAATTACAATCAGTTGTTCACGATCAGTTCCCCTGTGGATCCAACTTGTCCTACTCTTCACCTAAACCTCAAAACCCGAATAAAAATTTGTCCCTTGTAGCCACTCGTCATCACATGACAGAAACCTCTCGACACTAAATTAGTCTGTAGTAAACATCATACAGATAGATATTCCCGGGCTGTAACCACACCCAAAGCGCAGAGAATTCTTTTGGTTTTGATCCCATTGACAAACAGTTCAAGGTATTGTGTTTCATATATCCCTTATATATTATTTGAGAAATATTACAACTTGTGAACTATAACATGTGTCATCACTAGAATAACTCTTATAATTCTTAGAAAATTATTTGGTCCATTTAAATTTATAATATACTTTTCATTAAATACCAAAAAAATAATTATTAATCAATAAAATATATTCTTCTTAATTTCTTTAAATAAAAGTTAAGGAATGATCTAATATGATTAGAATATATATGAAAATTAATGAGAATAGAAATTTGATAACAATTTGTATATTTTAATCAATTTTGTTTAGTTTTATATTATTAAATTAAACTAAACAATTATAATACTATCTAATAAAATTAAAATTTTCATATAGGTAATATTTTGAATAATTTTTTTTTATAAATTATTAAATTTTTCTATGGTTTCAGATTTTTTTTTGTCATCAATGATTTTTTTGCTATAATAAGATACAAATGATTATAAAATCATATGAATATGAAATTTCATTTAATATATATATATATATATATATATATACTAAAAAGAATATATATATATATATGTATATATATTGGTTTATTTTATATAAACTGTATACCATATAAAATGAATATAAATATTTTAATTTCAAAATTTAAGAATTATGCATCATATTTAAATTGAAAAAATAATATTTTTATAATTTTATTTTGATCAAATCATATAATCTATTATACATATATATATATATATATATATATATATATTGGTTTATTTTAAATAAACTGTATACCATATAAAATGTATATAAATATTTTAATTTCAAAATTTAAGAATTATGCATCATATTTAAATTGAAAAAATAATATTTTTACAATTTAGTTTGATCAAATCATATAATTATACCAGATAAACTGTATACCATTATACGTATCTTTTTTACTATTTTTAAAAATGTTCTAACAACTTATTTATTAGTAAATATTTTATAAAATATTCATCCGCGTAGGGCACATGTTATTACCTAGTAGATTATATATTTTTAAAAAAGTATAAATAAAAAAAAAACAATCTTATACTTGTAAACGTGTAATCAGATATGAAATAATGTTTTTAAAACAATCTGTTAGAAAATGAAATGTATATATCTAAGAAAAACTTTTCTGTATTTTCATCTTAAAAATAAATTGAAGGCACCAAGTAAGAATAATGGAATGAAAATGCCATATATATATGGTAACCACCGTATCATACATGTGTGATGGTTAATGTCGTTTATCTCTAATATGTTAAAAAATTTAAGATGAACCCATACATATTTGGTAGCAAACCCCGATTTTACTTATTTTATCGTTTATAGATTTAAAAATATCTTATTTAATTTGATCAAAAAGAATACTTTATTTAATTAAATATAAAAAGTTATAATAATCAGAAAAAATGAATTTTTTCATGAAATAGCATATATTATCGTATATTTATTAAGGATATTACAAATTATATTAATATTGTTATGTATAAATTCGGACATGTAATTATATATTGTGAAAATGTGGTTATCAATGACCATATATATTAACTATTCATTATAAACTATACTATAAAATGTTTTTGGTATAGATTTATATTTTGTACATAAGAATAATTACTGAAATGTATATATTTGTTGATTTATCTATATATATTTTTATCTATGGTCGTATATATATAATTAATATTTATTAGTTTCATAAAAAAATTAAAAAGAACATGGAATTTGTTGTGAATGAATTGTTTATTTCATGAATAGGGAAGTCCCTTATATAAGAGTTACAATGGGAATATTCGGGTATCAGAATATACCAAAGAATATACCAAGAAATAAACTTATACTAAGGAATAAACCTCTTCTTATGTTCATCCACATAATGTAATTATCTACAACACTCCCCCTTGGATGACATATCTATAGAGCTCGTAGTGTGCTTAACGTTGCCTCATTAAAACCTTTCTAGGAAAACCAAAACCCAGGATGGGAAAAAGGAAACCATAGATAAGGAAAAAGAGTACAACACACAACTACTCCCCCTGATTTGGAACTCCTTAAAGTTCCTGCAGCCTGCGCATGCCTATCATCTTGATGAGCTTCTTGAAGGTCGCTGTAGGCAATGACTTGGTAAATAGATCAGCTGAGTTCTCGTTGGAACGGACTGGGACAACTAGGACCTCCCCTGCCTTTTGTAGCTCGTGGGTATGAAAGAACTTGGGTAGGATGTGCTTGATTCTGTCTCCTTTGATGTATCCTTCCTTGAGCTGAGCTATGCAAGCTGTATTATCCTCATACATGATAGTCAGCGCCAATGCTCCTGTAATCAGACCACTATCCATGCCAATGTGTTGAGTCATAGATCTCATCCACACAAGCTCTCTGCTGGCTTCGTGTATGGCTAGAATCTCAGCATGGTTGGACGAAGTTGTTGCAATAGATTGCTTCATAGATCTCCAAGAGATCGCAGTCCCACCATGGGTAAAGACATATCATGTCTGAGATCTTCCAACATGGGGATCTGATAGATAACCTGCATCAGCAAAGCCAACTAAAATTTCTTTGGATTGGTTAGTATAAAACAACCCAAGATCTTTCGTTCCTTGCAGGTAACGAAATATGTGTTTAATCTTATTCCAATGCCTTCGTGTTGGACAAGAACTAAATCTTGATAGGAGGTTGACGGCAAAGGATATATCTTGCCTAGTGTGGCTAGTCAAATACATCAGAGCTCCAATGGCACATGGTCTAAGTTCATCTCTTGGTTGCTATATGAAAGATTGAGCTAGAATCGATGTCCGGACATAGTCATGGTCGGCTTGGACCTGAGGTGTGGGGTAGATGGCTTACCACGGCCATTCCTCATTCTATTATATATGGTAAGGGCGTGTTGATCACACATATAAACATGGTATGTCTAAGGATTAACCAATGACCTGAACCATTTAACTTTTCTATGGACAATATAAAACACAAGGAACTTCTCTTGTAAGAGAGAATATATATGTATATGGACTGATGGTTCTTACAGAACACTTTTACTAAGTATCACTTAGTCCATCATCTAATGTACATCTGTTTTGTTCAGTCCATAAACAGCTAGAAACAATGTTGTTCTTGAGAAACTTCTTTCTCATCTTTCTTGGTACCTTTATAATCTTTATCCAGTGAACCATATGCTACTTAATACATCCTTAGATGTCAATCTAACCTCAAGTTTCTTATGACCAGATTTTATCAATTCGAGTTTATGTAGTAGCTTCCACCACATAGGAGTAAATCTCCTTATAGTCTGTTCCTTAGTCTCTGTGAGTGTCCTTGTGTAACAAGCTATGCTTGAATGATTTAAGTAGGAACATGAGCACCTTTAAGGCCACGTGGTCATGTCCTATCTCTCACGATTTTCTTTCTCACAAGACCTATTTATCACTGGTTTATGTCTGATGGCGTTTATATGGCCAATACGCCCATCACTCTTATATACTCTTATCCCACGTCCCTTATAATGTTTATGAGTACTCTTATGTGGGTTCATGATCCTCGCTAATATCTTTATGATCAAGTGCTACTTATCTTGCGCATTCTTACATCATTGGTATCGATACCCTTTCTGCGTTCCATTGTATTCCAGACATGATTCAATCGATTTGAGATCTTGTTATCTAGGACCTTCAATACCTAGTAGCTTGGCGTCCCAAGCTACATGGTCATGGTACCTTAGATGTTTAGCTGCGCAGCCTTTTCTCAATGTCTGGACTGGTTTCCCTTAGTGACCTCGGATTTGTCTATATGCACCTTTTCTGTTCTTATCCGAGGTTCCTTTTCTTTTGGAACTTATTGGTCTATCATGTATAGACTCTGTAGCAACTTGATTGTGTCTCCCTAGGACATCAATTTCGTGGTGCAAACTGGTCTATATATATATGACTTAGTCATTTCATTCGGGTCAAAGTGTCTGGCATCTGTTTAGCTAGCTTTGCATAATCTTTATATATTTTACTTTGGACGTCTTAAATCATAATCCTGGTCCGAGGATCTTGCCTAGACAATGATGGTTAATATCATTCTATCATTCTTTAATTCTTTACCAGCTTATAGCTTTCTCCTTTTAATGTTGGATAAACATATTACTATCTCTTGCAATCTGTGTTCTTGGCCACTTATTAGATCACCTATGTTTGGCTCAACATACTTTCAAACACGTGGAGAAAAACATTATTTATCCAACATATATTCCCAATTCTCTTATGAGGTTTTATCTTAGATGGCACATATGTCTGTGGTGGTTCAGATTCTCTTATATGTATGTGTCTGGTTCATGACCCTTAATTTGAGATGGGAATATCTATGCTTACTTATATGGCCTGATGCTTATCAATCTTGTACATGTAATTCCATGTGTCCCCAAGCATAAGGTAATAGCCTTATGTGGTATTCATAATTTATGGTTGCAGACAATGTACCACGGATTTTGTAGTATGTTCATGGACTATGGTTTATCCTTTCTCCCCCTCATGGACATACCATCACGTGGTGCTTGGGACAATAAAGCTTTGTAAGTTTCCCTTGTGCACATGTTACACAACGTGAGATCCAACAGGATAACTCTTCTGTGCCTTAAAAATCATTATTGCATCAAGTTTCATACATGGATAGCTAGTCCAGTCATGCCATTAAGTTCAAAATTTAGTGGGCCAACCTTTCTGGTTGCCATGGCTTTAAGCCTTTATCATACTGATTTTTAGCATAGTCTTTATCAGTAGATCTTTTAGGTATAGTCTTAACCACTTTCTTATAAGGCCTTAGGCGATTTTCTGATGATCTGAAGGATCTTTTGTTTCTTTTGCCCATTGGTCCAATCTGGAAACCATTTATGCTTATGTCTTTAAGACTCAATGGGTCTTTAGATAGGGTGAACAAATTCGTGACCTTTAAGGCCATGCCTTGGCCGTGGTCTTTTATAATAGATAAACTACCATTTTCTTAGTCATTTTATCAGAAATCATTTATATTTTCATAAGGCTTCGAGGCCTTATAATTCAAAGATATATTGGTTGGTCGAGTCATATAGCTCGAATAGTTATGAATTCAACCACATAATCAATCAATCCAAGAATTTAGAACTCATGCAACCAAGATAAACAATTAATGAGTATTAATTAATTAATGAGCAT
This sequence comes from Moricandia arvensis, assembly GCA_905132765.1. Lineage (NCBI taxonomy): Eukaryota > Viridiplantae > Streptophyta > Magnoliopsida > Brassicales > Brassicaceae > Moricandia > Moricandia arvensis. The sequence goes on along the minus strand of CAJHQP010000222.1, from coordinate 63,661 downwards.
TAATGAGCTTAAATTCATAATGAGTTTTGAATAATCACATTCTGGTGACTAGACTTTTCTTTGGATTTTTTTTTTTTTCAAAACTTATGATTCTTTTAAAGTCAAGTTTTTAACTTAAAACTCTCATATATATAATGGTAATGAAACGTAATAATAAAATTATTTGAAATAATATAAAAAAATAGGTATTAGCAGAAGCATCTTATTATATCATGAAATAAATAATATTCTCTAGTAATCATTATATGGACTAAATCCTTACTTTCATGCTATTTAACAAGGTTTTCATCTAATCTATTAAAATAGTAAATTATTTTAATAATAAAAATCTAATTAACCTTGTATATAAAGCATGAAAAAATAAATAACTTACTTAATAATAAAAGTGCAATCCAACTGTTCATGTTTCACGGTTGGTTATAGTCTCACACGATATCTTCTCTTTTAAAGAGAGTAAATAATCCTGAAACTCTTAGAATTTGCTCATATAAATATGGCTATTAAGTTAGTACATTAATATAAAACATGTGCCCATATAAACTAATAATCATCTTAAACAACTTGAATCATTTTTCTTTTCAAACCAGATGATCCCAGATATATAGTCTCTATTGTAGCATAAGTTGATAATCAATAATTAACCAATTAGAAGAGTAAGCAACAAGCCAATAGGACCAATACATAATGAAGCGATTTTAAACTATCAACACTATATGATTATCTATTTATATACCGATAAATATCAGGCAGGAAAATTTTGACTAAACTATTTTTTTTTAATTAAACCAATTATTTATAAATCAAACGATTTCAGTATCACGAATTTTTTATTTTATTTTTGGTAAATCGATTAATGCTTTAAAATACTAAATAAACTATAATAATACGATGTATTATCATAAATATATTATTATATTAAAAATAAATAATACTTATCTCAAGGGAGAAGTGAACTGACGAGTGGAGATCGGAGACCTCACAACAAGATGGCCAAAGTACTTTGCAAAACTCTTGTCTTGTATATAAGTATACTTAATCCTGAAACTCCAAAATTTGCTCATAAAGTATGGCTATATATTAGTAACATCAATATATAATCCAAAGACACTTAAATTACAAATAATTTTCTAAGTCTATAAATTTCAAGGAGATATGAATATATCATAATTCATAAAAAGTAGTTTTCCGGTAATACCATTAAACCGTAAATCGTATTAAGCAAAAGGTACTTCATCAAATCAATGTTCTAAATAATTACACTAAAGTGATACGTAGATAAACAATAAAATATGTAACCATGTCATATCTGATACATATATTATAAATCGTTAAGAGTTATTGATTCATCTAATCGTTAAGAGTTATCAAATTCTTTTGGCGATTTTAAAACCAAACAATCAAACCAACCGAAAATTATATGTCAAATTTTATTAGTGATTCTCAATTACTCAAAGCATGAGTCCATATAAACCAATGATAATTTAGCATGATAATTTTGACCAAACGAATTAAATCAAACAAGCATTGGTGGCCTATATGAGCATGAGCATCGTTCAATAATAGAGAGACAAGCAAATAGATAACACAAGTTGTAAGGTACTTTCAGTTTGAGAGAATTTTCTGATCCAAACTATTAAACAAAATAATGTATGCATGCGTATAATCAGACAGATCAATATCATTGTCTAGCATATTATTAATATACTAAACCGATGAATACCAAACCAAACAATAAATCATGAATCATTTATATATTCATTGCAAAGAGATTGACGACATGATATGTTTTAATAATTGGATAGCATCCTAATCAAAGCATCAAAGCGATAAACCAGTAATCATGAGCCAATCAATTGTAAAGCATAAAGATACTTATCTTGATGATTGGGATGAATTACGACAGAGACGTCATCTGTTTGTTTTGGAACAAAGCAATGTTAGAAACGTCAAAAAATGGAGACAATGCCGATTAGGGTTTTGCGAAAGTGGTTAGGATTTTAGGATATGCTCGGTGGCTAGGTTTTTTTTTCTTTCGATGGTTTTTTTTCTAGCTTATGGGTTATCAGAGCAAGTCGTGATGATAACGTGTTGTGAATGAATTGTTTATTTCATGAATAGGGAAGTCCCTTATATAAGAGTTACAATGGGAATATTCGGGTATCAGAATATACCAAAGAATATACCAAGAAATAAACTTATACTAAGGAATAAACCTCTTCTTATGTTCATCCACATAATGTAATTATCTACAACAGAATTGTATATTTGTAATTCACGCGAGCAGAATAAAAATGGGAGAGAGATGGTTCACGAAGATGTAGAAAACCAACTTTATCTCTCCTTATTAAAAAATAACTTAATTAAAATGATAAAAATATATTAGGAAATAATTGATTATTGCCTATAAATAAATATCTCCAATTTGGTTTGATGATCCTTGGCGGTTGGGTTGGTTGACTAATGTTCCGCTCGCATCATTTACAATTATAATGATATGAACTTGCATTGCCTAAACCACAAGCTTGGAAAAGCCTACTGGGAGCGGGGAGCCGACTGGTTTAACTTGCATTGTTTTGTCACCGCTTGTTTCTTCTTTGTACGAAAGTTAAACCAGTCGGCTCCCCGCTCCCAGTACTTTTTATCTCTAGAAATAAGGCGCATGCAATAATCAAGAGTTTCAAAAAAAGTATTTTCCAAGTTCTTACTCTTGATTGTAGTTGGGAATGATAACACGAGTATGACAAAGACAATGCATATTGATTGAATGATCTTCATTTTCTTTTGATTAATTAGTACCCGTTTATGATAATCAATTAGCCTTGAGAAAGTTGAAACAACTTAGTTTTGGGAACATGTATGTTTTGAGGTCTTTATATATCAAAATGGATTAAGTAAAATGTGGATATATTGAAAGTGAGAATTACAAAGCAATCTTCAAAATAAAAGCATGACTTGTTCAAATGACTGATTCAATAGGAAGTGAATAAAAATAGAGTTTCTGATGAGTGATGAATAGGTGTATTTAGTGCCCCATGCAAATATGCATGCATCTTGATTTGTGAAGCAGCTTGAATATTATCGAGAGTCATGTAGAAAAGAAGTTTAAGTTAAACTAAAATATCATTGTGATCACCTAGTAGGGGTCTAAATGGTAATAGATTTGATTCCCATTGGGAGGGGTCTGCTCTTTTAAGGAGAGTTAATTTAACATTGGTGTGGTCCTCACCCTAGGGAGATATACAGGCCTTGGGACAAAAAACTTCCTTGACATTCAAAAATATATATATATATATATATATATATATATATATCATCGTTTTAGTCGATCGAATCATATAAATTTGTTCCTTTTTATTTAGGCTCAACACACAAAGGTGAATTATATATAAACCACAAAAGGAATCAGACAATGTTGATTATTGTGGAAAGCATCGAAAACGACAACAAGTGCATCCGCAAAACTATGAACCTGGACGTTGTTCTCACCTTAGCAAACCAACTAGAGACCGTCTACGTATTTCATTGAATAAAGAAATGACCTAATATGATTATAATATATATAACAATTAATGAGAGTAAAGATTTAATAATATATATATATATTATCTAGTTTGTTTAGTTTTATATTACTAAAATAAAATAAACAGTTATATTAATTATATAAAAATTAGATTTTCATATAAGTAATATTTTGAATTTACAATTTGTTTTTTTATAAATTATTAAAAAAGTTAAGAGTTTCAGATTAAATTTTTTTGTCATCAATGATTTATTTTTTGCTATAACAAGATACAAATGATTATAAAACCATATGAATATAAAGTTTCATCTAATGTATATATTCAGATTAAAAAAAATATTTTTTTCTAAGTTTAAGTTGATCAAATAATTAAAATATATTATACATATCTTTTGTTATTATTTTTAAAATGTTCTAAAAACCTTATTTATTAGTAAATATTTTATAAAATATCTCACTCCGCGCAAGACGCGGATTATTACTTAGTAGTTTATATATTTTAAAACAAATATAAATAAACAGAAAAACCAATCTTATACTTGTAAAAGTGTAAGCATATATGATATAATATTTTTAAAACAATATACTAAAAATGAAATATATATATATATATATATCTAAGAAAGTTTTGCTGTATTTTCATCTTAAAATGAATTTATGGCACCAAGTAATAATAATGAAATAAAAGTTTCATAAACATAAGGTAACCACCGTATCATACGTGTGTAATGGTTGATTTCATTTATATCTAATCTATTAAATGATTTAGATGAACCCATGCATATTTGGTAGTAAATCCCAGTTTTAGTTATTTTATAGTTTATAGATTTAAGAATATCTTAATTAAGTTTACCAAAATAATATCTTATTTAATACAATATAAAAATTTATAATCATTAAAAGAAATTTATAATTTTCATGAAATAATATATATTATCATATATTTATTAAGGATATTAGAAATTATATTAATATTATTATGTATATAATCGGACATGTAATTATATACTGTGAAAATGTGGTTATGAATGACCATGTATATATTAACTTGTTCATTATAAAATATATTATAAAATGTTTTTGGTACAGATTTACATTTTTAAATAAGAATAATCACTGAAATCTATATATTTGTTGATTTGTTCGATATCTATTTTTATGTATGATTGTATATATATAATTAATATTTATTTTGTCGTAAAAGATAATATTGATTTAATATAGTATCTAACTGAATTAGATATTATTTTATTTTCAAAATAAATTGTGAGTTGAATAGATAAGATTACTCTAAAATCTTGGCAATGAAGTGGAGCTATATTTTTTTCTCATTTACTCTCATTACTGTGTAAGCAAAACAAAGATAAATATACATTCAGTTTTACTCCAGATTAAATAGATTTAATGAGGGTAACAATATTTCTTCATCTTTTCTCTATTTTCCATTATATTTTTTTCTTCTCACTTATGCGTTTTTATATTTCTCCCTTTTACTCTATGAATGACCAATCAAAGCCAAAGTTGCATTAGACTAATTTTTGGACTAAAAGTATCCCCTTTAACAATAATTATGGATTGTACTATTAGTTAGTGTTAGAAGTCTCAAAGTACTAAGATTAAGAACAAAAAATAATTCTTAATGGTAATTTAGAGTAGACAACCTTTTCAATTTTATTTACTTTTTTTGAAACATTTTTAGTTTTATTTACTTAAAATATAAAAAAACTACATAGAAACAAAAGAACATGCAATTGTAAATTTGTAATTCAAGCGAGAAGAATAAAAATAGGAGAGAGATGGTTTACGAACATGTAGAAGACCAATTCCATCTCCATATGAAACAATAACTTTATTAAAATGATAAAAAATTATTAGGAAATAATCGATGATTGCCTATAAATAAATATCTCCAATTTGGTTTGACGATCCTTGGCGGTTGGGTTGGTTGACTAATGTTCCGCTCGCATCATTTACAACTAGAATGATATGAACTTGCATTGCCTAATCCACAAGCTTTGAAAAGTTTGATGAGATTAACATATCTAGCATGATCTTTCACTATTATACATGTACATTGTTTTGTCACCGCTTGTTTCTTCTTTGTATGAACGTTACAACAGTCCTTTCCCCAATACTTTTTATCGCTAGGAAGAAGGCGCATGCAGTAATCAAGACTTTCGAAGCAAGTATCTGCCAAGTTCTTACTGTTGATTGTAGCCGGGAATGATGACAAGAGTATGACGAAGACAATGCATATTAATTGAATGCTCTTCATTTTCTTTTGATTAATTAGGACCTCTTTAAGATAATTAATTTGCCTTGATAAAGTTGAAACAACTTAGTTTTGGGAACATGTATGTTTTGAAGTCTTTAAATATCAAAATGGATTGAGTAAAATGTGGATATATTGACGGTGGGAATTACAAAGCAAATCTTCAAAATAAAAGCATTACTTGTTCAAATGACCGATTCAATAGGAAGTGAAAAAAAATAGAGGTTCTGATGAGTAATGAGTAGGTGTATTTAGTGCCCCATGCAAATATGCATGCAACTCTATTTGTGAAGCAGCTTGAATATTATCGACAATCATGTAGAAAAGAAGTTTAAGTTAAACTAAAATATTATTGTGATCACCTAGTAGGGGTCTAAGGGGTAATGAGTTCGATTCCCATTGGTAAAGTCTGCTCTCCTAAGGATAGTTAATTTAACATTGGTTTTGGTCCTCGCCCTAGGGAGATATACATGCCTTGGGACAAAGAACTTCCTAGACATTCAAAAATAAAATATCATTGTTTTGGTCGATCAAATCATATAAGTTGTCTATTTTTGTTTAGGCTCAACACACATAGGTGAATTATATATAAACTACGATATACCAAGAGATTGTACATGTTAATGGTAAGACTGCATAAGCAAGTTTACCCAAAAAGATTTGCTTAGTAAGAATCAGACAATGTTAATTATCATTGAAAGCATTGAAAATGACAACAAGTGCATCAGCAAACTATGAACTGGGACGTTGTTCTCACCTTAGCAAACCAACTACATGCTGTCTACGTACGATTATACAAAACAAACCTTATTTCATTGAATAAAAGCTACGGAATGACCTAATATGATTAATATATATATATGACAATTAATAAGAATAAAAATTTGATAATAACTTGTATATAATAAAATTTGATTTTTGTAGGTAATATATTGTATTATAAAAACAATATATAAATTATTAAAATTGTTAAGAGTTTCAGATTAAATTTTTGGTCATCAATGATTTATTTATTTGCTATAACAAGAAAAAAAATGATTATAAAACCATATGAATATGAATTTTCAATTAATATATATATATATATATATATTAATATCTTTTAAATTAAATTGTATACCATATAAAATGTATATTAATATTTTAATTTAAAAATATAAGAATTATGTATCATATTTAAGTTAATAAAATAATATTTTCTGATTTTAATTTGATCAAATCCTTAATATATATTATACATATCTTTTTCCTATTTAAAAAAATTAATAACAGCTTATTTATTAATAAATATTTTATAAAATATCCCACTCGGCGCACAGAGCATATTATTACTTAGTAGTTTATATATTCTTTAAGAAAAAATATAAATAAATACAAAAAACAATCTTATAGTTGTAAAAGTGTAAGCAGATACGATATAATATTTTTAAAACAACATATTACAAAATGAAATGTATATATCTAAGAAAGTTTTGTTGTATTTTCATCTTAAAATGAATTTATGGCACCAAGTAATAATAATGGAATAAAAGTTTCATAAACATAAGGTAACCACCGTATCATACGTGTGTAATGGTTGATGTCATTTATATCTAATCTATTAAATGATTTAGATGAACCCATGCATATTTGGTAGTAAATCCCAGTTTTAGTTATTTTATAGTTTATAGATTTAAGAATATCTTATTTAATTTTACCAAAACAATATCTTATTTAATACAATATAAAATTTATAATTAAAAGAAATTTAAAATTTTCATGAAATAATATATATTATCTTATATTTATTATGGATATTAGCAATTATATTAATATTAATATGTATAAAATCGGACATGTTACTATATACTATGAAAATGTGGTTATGAATGACCATGCATATATTAACTATTCACTATAAACTATATTACAAAAGGTTTTTGGTATAGATTTACATTTTTAAATGAGAATAATCACTGAAGTTTATATAGTTGTTGATTTGTTCGATATTCTATTTTTATGTATATTTATTTCTTTCGTAAAAATTAATATTTTTATTATAGTGTATAACTGAATTAGTGATTTTATTTTCGAAATAGATTGTGAGTTGAATATATAAGATTACTCTAAATGTTGACAATCAAGTGGAACTATATTATTCCTCATTTACTCTCATTACTTTGTAAGCAAAAAAAAAGATAAATGTACATTCAATTCTACTCCACATTAAATAGATTTAGTGAGAGTAACAATATTTCTTCATCTTTTCTCTGTTTTTCACATCATTTTTTCTCACTTATGCGTTTTTATATTTCTCCATTTTACTCTATGAACGACCAATCAAAGCCAAATTTGCATTAGACTAATTCTTGGACTAAAAGTATACGCTTTAACAATAACTATGGATTGTACTATTAGTTGGTCTTAGAAGTCTCAAAGTACTAAGATTAAGAACAAAAAAATTCTTAATGGTAACTTAAAGTAGATAACCTTTTTCAATGTTATTTACTTCAAATATTAAAAATAGAAACAATAGAACATGTAATTGTAAATTTGTAATTCAAGCGAGCAGAATAAAAATGGGACAGAGATGGTTTACGAACATGTGGAAGACCAATTCACTCTCCACATTAAACAATAACTTAATTAAAATGATAAAAAAAATTTAGGAAATAATCAATGATTGCCTATAAATAAATATCCCCAATTTGGTTTGATGATCCTTGGCGGTTGGGTTGCCGGGAAAATGGTCGATTTCCGCATAAACTAATTGTTCCCGGCTTTTTCATACACGAACTTTTAGTCTATGCCGAAACCCACATGAACAATTATGTTTTTTTAATTTCATACACGAATTTTTAGTTTAAGCCAAAACCCACACGAACAACTCTGTTTTCTGAATTTCATACACGAATTATCGGTTTTAAACTAATTGCTACAAAATCATAAACGGTGTTAGTATCCATTAACAAATGGAGAATCAGTTTAATTTGGGTTAAATAAAATGAACGTAATGTCGTTTTGTTTCACGACACAGACCAACGACGTCATTGTGTCTTTGGATCGTTTTAAGGTTTCCAATGTGATGTCTTTTATACGACGCCGTGAAACCAAAGATAAAAACCTAATCCTGAATTTAAGAAGAACAACAAAACAACGTCGTTCCTTATTTTGTTAATGAGAAATTACACTAAAACGACGTTATGTTCGTTTTATTTAAATTAGAAATTAAACCGTCAAACGGATAAAAATACCGTTTAGGGTTTTGTGACAATTAGTATAAAATTGATAGTTCATGTATTAAATTCAAAAAATGGAGTTGTTCATGTTGGTTTTAGCATAGACTAAAAGTTCGTGTATGAAATTAAAAAGACGGAGTTGTTCGTGTGGGTTTCGGCATGGACTAAAAGTTCGTGTATGAAAAAGTCGGGAGCAATTAGTTTATGCGGGAATCGGCCATTTTCCCTTGGGTTGCCTAATTGTGAGACCCGCATCTCACGTAATAATATAATAATAATATAATTGTCTAAAATCCCAATATAATAATTATACATAAAATCCAAACATCATTCAATTCAAATGTTACATAAAACTCGAAGAAATATCGATAATATTATAAAATAAATCTGAAATAAAGTGAAGAACAATCCCAAAAGCACCGGAGACCACGCGCCGACGCGCGTGAAGCCCACGCGCCGGCGCCGGACCGACGCGCCGCCGCGCGTGAAGCCCACGCGCCGGCGCCGGACCGACGCGCCGCCGCGCGTGTGGTTCACGCGCCGCCGTGCACCGCCGTTGACCGCCGCCGTGCACCGCCGTGGACCGCCGTTGACCACCACCGTGGACCACCGTTGACCGACGCGTTGACCGGCGTTGACCGGCGTTGACTTTTTGACCCGCAGTTGACTTTTGCCCGTTTGTCCGTTTTGACCCGTTCGAAAGGCGTTCTGACACGATTTTTCGATCTGATTTCAGATTTGGAGTCCATTTGAGCCCTAGGAGCCCACAACTACCACTTTCCCACATTGCTAAGGTGAGGGCTACTCCGTTTAAATCCCGAACTAGTTTAATACTACTATTATGGAAAGTCTAGTTTCGAAACATGTTCCGTCTCTGTGAATCGAGTCTGCATGAGAGTCTTGCTTGTTTATTATTATTGATTGTTAAATCGAGAATAGGATAATAGAGGATTCAACGGTTGATTGGAATGATTGATGTTAAAACTGTTATATATAAATATATAAATATGAGTCCATGTGTGGAGATTGCGGGGGTACAAAGACGTTTGTACTATCGACGCCTTTTTAGAGATTGCGGGGGCACATGACGTCTGTGCTAGCGACGCCTATGTTTGAGAGATTGCGGGGTGCAAAGACGTTTGCATATCGACGCCTTAGAGATTGCGGGGGTACAGTGTGGACTACTGTACTAGCGACGCCAGGTTATATACATATATCCGTATGAGGAAATTGCGGGGTGCAAAGTGTAACTATGTACTATCAGCGCATTGGTTGTAGTTTGTCTAGTGCACTAGACATATTGTTTGCTCTGTGAGGTGTAATAGGCATCGTGTTTGTTTCATGCTAGATCTAGGCCTACATAGTCGTAGTGTTATGTACTGAGTCAGTGGTTTGCGGTTTAGCATCCCATACCTCACTGAGCGACTCCCCTGTTGCTCACCCCTCCTTTTCCCCTTTCAGGTGATACTGACGATCAGGATTGATCACGATGGGCTGGTGCTTTTGGGATTGTTCTTCACTTTATTTCAGATTTATTTTATAATATTATCGATATTTCTTCGAGTTTTATGTAACATTTGAATTGAATGATGTTTGGATTTTATGTATAATTATTATATTGGGATTTCAGACAATTATATTATTATTATATTATTACGTGAGATGCGGGTCTCACACTAATCCACAAGCTTGGAAAAGTTTGACGAGATTAGCATATTTAACTAGATCTTTCACTATTACACATATACATTGTTTTGTCACCGCTTGTTTCTTCTTTGTACGAAGGTTACAACAGTCCTTTCCCCAATACTTTTTATCGCTAGGAAGAAGGCGCATGCAGTAATCAAGACTTTCGTAGCAAGTATCTGCCAAGCTCTTACTCTTGATTGTAGCCGGGAATGATGACAAGAGTATGACGAAGACGATGCATATTAATTGAATGGTCTTCATTTCCTTCTGATTAATTAGTAGCTCTTTAAGATAGTTAATTAGCCTTTAGAAAGCTGAAACAATTTAGTTTTGGGAACATGTATGTTTTGAGGTCTTTAAATATCAAAATGGAATGAGTAAAATGTGGATATATTGAAGGTGGGAATTACAAAGCAATCTTCAAAATAAAAGCATGACTTGTTCAAATGACCGATTCAATAGAAGTGAATAAAAATTAGAGTTTTTGATGAGTGATGGATAGGTGTATTTAGTGTCCCATGCAAATATGCAAACATCTTGATTTGTGAAGCAGCTTGAATTTTATCGATAGTCATATACAAAATTAAAAGTTAAACAAAAATATCATTGTGCAAACTTTTTTCTAAGCATGTTTTTATGAACTCTTTAGGAAACTAACTACACGCCGTCTACTATTAGCCAAAACAAACTTTTTTTCTTTTTTTTTTTCTTTTTTTTTTCTTTTTTTTCTCTACCATTTAAAAAATTTCTAACAACTTATTTATTAATAGATATTTTATAAAATATTTCACTACGCCCAGAGCGCAGATTATTACTTAGTAGTTTATATATTTTTAAAATAAAATATAAATAAATACAAAAACCAATCTTATACTTATAAAAGTGTAAGCATATATGATATAATATTTTTAAAACAATATATTAAAAATGAAATGTATATATCTAAGAAAGTTTTGCTGTATTTTCATCTTAAAAATGAATTTATGGCACCAAGTAAGAATAATGGAATAAAAATGTCGTAAACATAAGGTAACCACTGTATCATACGTGTGTAATCGTTAATCTCATTTATATCTAATCTATTAATTGATTTAGATGAACCCATGCATATTTGGTAGCAAACCCCGATTTTATTTATTTTATAGTTTATAGATTTAAGAATATCTTATTTAATTGAACAAAAAGAATATCTTATTTATTACAATGTAAATTTTAATAATAATTAAGAAATGTATTTTTTTATGAAATAATATATATTATCGTATATTTATTAAGGATATTAGAAGTTATATTAATATTATTATGTAAAAAATTGGACATCTAATTATATACTGTGAAAATGTGGTTATGAATGACCATGTATACATTAACTGTTCATTATAAACTATATTATAAAATGGTTTTGGTATAGATTTACATTTTTTAAATAAGAATAATCACTGAAATGTATATAGTTGTTGATTTGTTTGATGTCTATTTCTATGTACGGTCGTATATATATAACTAATATTTATTTTTGTCGAAAAAAACATAAAATTTATTTAATATAGTATATAACTGAATTAGATATGATTTTATTTTTGAAATAGATTGTGAGTTGAATATATAAGATTACTCTAAAATGTTGACAATGAAGTGGAACTGCATTTTTCTTATTTACTCTCATTATTGTGTAAATAAAACAAACTAAATATACATTCAATTTTACTCCAGATTAAATAGATTTAATGAGAGTAACAATATTTCTTCATCTTTCTCTGTTTCCAATTCATTTTTTCTTCTTACTTATATGTTTTTATATTTCTCCCTTTTACTCTATAAATGACCAATCAAAGCTAAAGTTGCATTAGACTAATTTTTGGACTAAAAGTATCCCCTTTAACAATAATCATGGAGTGTGTACTATTAGTTGGTATTAAAAGTCTCAACGTACCAAGATTAAGAACAAAAAATTCTTAATGGTAATTTAGAGTAGACAACTTTTTTCAATTTTATTTACTTAATCAATAAAATAGATAGAAACAAAAGAACATGGAATTGTAAATTTGTAATTCACGCGAGCATAATAAAAATGGGAGAGAGATGGTTCACGAACATGTAGAAGACCAATTCCCTCTCCTTATTAATCAATAACTTAATTAAAATAATAAAAATATATTAGAAAATAATCAATAATTGCCTATAAATAAATATCTTCAATTTAGTTTGACGATCCTTGGCGGTTGGGTTGGTAGACTATGTTTTGCTCGCATCATTTAACAATTAGAATGATGTCCACCTATATTGCCTAATCCACAAGCTCGGTAAAGTTTCACGAGATTAGCATATTTAGGAATATCTTTCTCTATTATACATGTACATTGTTTTGTCACCGCTTGTTTCTTCTTTGTACGAAGGTTACAACAGTCCTTTCCCCAATACTTTTTATCGCTAGGAAGAAGGCGCATGCAGTAATCAAGACTTTCGTAGCAAGTATCTGCCAAGCTCTTACTCTTGATTGTAGCCGGGAATGATGACAGGAGTATGACGAAGACGATGCATATTAATTGAATGGTCTTCATTTCCTTCTGATTAATTAGTAGCTCTTTAAGATAGTTAATTAGCCTTTAGAAAGCTGAAACAATTTAGTTTTGGGAACATGTATGTTTTGAGGTCTTTAAATATCAAAATGGAATGAGTAAAATGTGGATATATTGAAGGTGGGAATTACAAAGCAATCTTCAAAATAAAAGCATGACTTGTTCAAATGACCGATTCAATAGAAGTGAATAAAAATAGTTTCTGATGACTGATGAGTAGGTGTATTTAGTGCCCCATGCAAATATGCATGCATCTTGATTTATGAAGCAGCTCGAATATTATCCATAGTCATGTAGAAAGAAGTTTAAGTTAAAATAAAATATTATTGTGTTTGGTCGATCGAATCATATAAGTTGTCCCTTTTTATTTAGGCTCAACACACAAAGGTGAATTATATATAAACCACATTATATTAAGAGATAATACGTGTTAATGGTAAGGCTTTAGAAGCAAATTTACTCAAAAGGATTTGTTTACGAGGAATCAGACAATCTATTCTATTAAAACTACAGAACAATTAGTTTTTAACCCTAACATTTTCTTAATATTTACTACTTATGCCACTCAATCTTAACTAAAAAAATCTCGGTCAAGACCAGATTTGTTGCCTGAGATGTCTTCTTTTTATGGCTGGACCGAAAATCAATATTTGTTGGCCTTTGATTAGGAAATGTAACTCTCCGACAACAGTAAACCCCTCCCCCCCCAGTCCATTGCGAAAGGTTCGGGCCGTTCAGAACAGATTGATGAAGTTCTTATTCATCAAATATTGAATTCGATGTTGATTAGAGTGATTGGTTGTATCGAGCCGGACTGTCACTAATGATCGACACTTCGCCGAGACACTAGGGGATAATTATTTTAATAATCTTTATATCATATCAAAGAAAAAAATTACATAAAACTTTAAAATTTTGTGGATAGTTTAATAAGTAAAGTTATATTTAATTTTTGACTCAATGTAAAGCTAACCTAATCACGTTTCTAATTATTGAATTATAATTTAAAATTTATTTGCGAAAAAATAATTTATTTGGTGATTAGCATTCGATTCATTAGGTTTAATAAATATTTTTTATATGTTAAATTTTTAATTAAAACAGAAAAAATATAAACTTTTATTCTTAAAAAATAGTATAAATATTATTATTTCAAAAAAATGAAAATAATTTAAATACAATCAGTTTAGAAAACTAAAATGAATAAAAATATAGCTGTTTACTTTATATTTTTAAAAATTTAATGAACTTAAAAATAAATGTAGTAAAAAATTATATTAAAATAAAATACTTTTAGAGTTATTATTTCTGCGTATGGTGCAGGAAATCATCTAGTGATCGATACTTTGCCGAGACACTAGGGGAATGCAGTCGCTGGACGACACGTGACATGAATTTAGGGCTTATCTGGGAACTGTTAAGTATTAATTTTCCGAGTGTAATGATGACGCCGCCTCATTTTGTGTGATTTCTTTCTATAAAAGGTCGGGCCGATTCGTTCAGTGAGACAATTTTGCCTTTTACGATCCGTAGCCGTTTCTCGTCTCTTTCTTCTTTCTCTATCTACCGTTTTGTTGAAGTATCTAGACGACAAGGTGATAATGATGGCTCTTGTTTTCAATAATTCGTGCAAAGGGAAGGAAAACGTGGATCGCAATGAAGCGAATTTAGAGAACGAAACTGCTAATATTGATGAAACAATTTTCGAGGGTGAGCATCTGAAAATGCAACGCCAAAATCTTAAAGAAACCGTTTTGGGTTGTGGCCATGGGTTCGATCTCCGCAGGGTGAAACCGTTATGGGTTGTGGCCTTGGGTTTGATCTCTACAGGGCGTCAAATGTTTAATCTGTGCTCCGTTAAACGAGTATGAAAGTGAAAATATGATTTGTGAGTCTTTAAGAAGACGTTTTTAATTGATTGATCAGATAAATACAATGGGGGGGGACAATCACCAGTAAAGATAAACCTTGGTTTTAGTCATCAGTGTTGTGTGCTTAATTTTAGATACCTTATCTTCTCTTCCCCTCTTCTCTTTATATTTGTTGTTACGAAGTGCATCCCGGTCGTGACCTAGTTCGGTTGGGCCGCATTGGTATGGACCGTGATTCCATAAGCAGAGAGATGTTTTCTTTTCCTAATTTGGGCCAAAAATCAATATTTGTTGGGCTTTAATAGGAGAGTGTACAACACTCAATTTCTCAACTTCTCCATCTCTTAAACGAACTTCTCGATCCTTCTCCGTCTCTGCGACTATGGCTTCACCTACTAAGAAGTTATGAAGATGCTTATCGATGATGTAGTTTCTCTTAATCATTACTTTTGTTCGTGCTTTAGGTATTCATTCCTCTTGCGCATGGTATGGAGCCGTTTTAAGCGGTGGTGATGATCGATGTGTTGCGGCGAGGCGAGGCGGATGTAACGGTGTCCTCCGTGGAGAATCAGGTTGTCGTTGACGCATGTCATGGGATCAAGATGGTTGCCGATACTGTTCTCTATAATATCGCCGACTTCGTTTTCAACCTTATTATATGCTCCTTGTACGTCTCTGAACTCTTGATCCATCTCGTGAACAGTGAACACTTAATTTTCCTATTAAGGAATCTGTAACAACCCGCCCTGATCCAGTTTGGCCCTGCAAAGAAGTGACCCTAACCCGCACCAACAACCTACATGGGAGAGCTTAGGGTTGAGGGTTAGGGTCGGTGCTCTACAGAACCAGTCTGAATCCCACAGGTTGGAATGTTACATATTCGATTGAAGTGAATCATTGCTATGCCTTTTGGGCAAGCTCTATGGAGCTTGAAACAATTTTTTTTGTCGATTAAACTTCTCCATCTCTGAAACGAACTTCTCGATCCTTCTCTGTCTCTGCGACTATGGCTTCACCTACTAAGAAGGTTTTGATTTCTCTTGCACATGGTATGGAGCCGTTTTAAGCGGTGGTGATGATCGATGTGTTGCGGCGAGGTGGGGCGGATGTAACGGTGTCCTCCGTGGAGAATCAGGTTGTCGTTGACGCATGCCATGTGATCAAGATGGTCGCCGATACTCTTCTCTCTGATATCACCGACTCCGTTTTCAACCTTATTATGCTCCTTGTATGTCTCTGAACTCTGGATCCATCTTGTGAACAGTGAACACTTAATTTCCCTATTAAGGAATCTGTAACAACCCGCCCCGATCCAGTTTGGCCCTGCAAAGAAGTGACCCTAACCCGCACCAACAACCTACTTGGGAGAGCTTAGGGTTGAGGGTTAGGGTCGGTGCTCTACAGAACCATTTTGGATCCCACAGGTTGGGTTGTTACATATTCGATTGAAGTGAATCATTCTTATTCCTTTTGGGCAAGCTCTATGGAGCTTGAAACAAAAAAAAATTGTCGATTAAACTTCTCCATCTCTGAAACGAACTTCTCGATCCTTCTCTGTCTCTGCGACTATGGCTTCACCTACTAAGAAGGTTTTGATTCCTCTTGTGCATGGTATGGAGCCAATTTAAGCGGTGGTGATGATCAATGTGTTGCGGCGAGGCAGGGCGGATGTAACAGTGTCCTCCGTGGAGAATCAGGTTGTCGTTGACGCATGCCATGGGATCAAGATGGTCGCCGATACTCTTCTCTCTGATATCGCCGACTCAGTTTTCAACCTTATTATATGCTCCTTGTATGTCTCTGAACTCTGGATCCATCTCGTGAACAATGAACACTTAATTGCCTTATTAAGGAATCTGTAACAACCCGCCCCGATCCAGTTTGGCCCTGCAAAGAAGTGACCCTAACCTTCACCAACAACCTACGTGGGGGAGCTTAGGGTTGAGGGTTAGGGTCGGTGCTCTACAAAACCAGTCTGGATCCCACAGGTTGGGTTGTTACATATTCGATTGAAGTGAATCATTGCTATGCCTTTTAGGCAAGCTCCATGGAGCTTGAAACAATTTGTTTTTGTCGATTAAACTTCTCTATCTCTGAAACGAACTTCTTGATCCTTCTCCGTCTCTGCGACTATGGCTTCACCTACTAAGAAGGTTTTGATTCCTCTTACGCATGGTATGGAGCCGTTTTAAGCGGTGGTGATTATCGATGTGCTGCGGCGAGGCGGGGCGGATGTAACGGTGTCCTCCTTGGAGAATCAGGTTGTCGTTGACGCATGCCATGGGATCAAGATGGTCGCCGATACTCTTCTCTCTGATATCGCCGACTCCGTTTTCATCCTTATTATATGCTCCTTGTACATCTCTGAACTTTGGATCCATCTCGTGAACAGTGAACACTTAATTGCCCTATTAAGGAATCTGTAACAACCCGCCCCGATCCAGTTTGGCCCTGCAAAGAAGTGACCCTAACCCGCACTAACAACCTACTTGGGAGAGCTTGAAACAATTATACACTGAAGTATAAATGATCAATGCACATATATTTTCTAAAATTAATTTGGGGTTGAGTAACCATTTAAAAAATTTGAGGGCAGAGACGAATGTTTCATCTGCTCAGGACCAGCTTTGGTCATTAGTTGTTGTCTCAGTTTATAATGCTAGACTTCTCTTGTATCAGTGTGATATATTGGTTCTGATACACTTATGAATTTGATAGCTAATTTTCTCTACACCCTTGGTATGTCTTCTTCTATCAAACTTCACTTCAAACCCACATATTGGGAACTGACAGATCCTAGAGACCAATTTTCGTTGGCAAATATACATGTTAGTCGTACGACAATAAACTTTATTTATTAGATAAATTTCTAATTATTAGATATGCTGGGATAAGTAATTTATTATATGTTATTAAATATGTTAGCCGTATAACAATAAATTTTAATTGTTAATTTTAAAATACATGAAAAAGTAATTGTTAAAATATCAGAATTTTCCAAAATATTTTACATTAGATATGACGGATAAATTAATTTTTAAACAATATTATATATATATATATATATATATTAGCCGTCGAATAATAAATTTAAAAATTAAAATAAAAAATAAATTTTTATAAACTATTAGATACGTCAGATAAAAAAGCTTTATATTTTATTAAATATGTAGCCGTATAACGCACCTAAAAGGTTAATTCAAAAATACATGTTAAATGATAAAATGTTAAATGATAGTAAATATGTTAATGGTTTAACAATAAATTACAAAATTCTGTGAAAGTATAAATATTGTTATATGTTAATAGATATGTTACCAGTTTTTTTAAATATGTGAACCTACTTGATTTTATTATGAAACTAGCTTAAAGTACTTATATCCAGTTTAAATATTTTTGTCAACCTACTTGATTTTATTATAAATCCATAAACATAGATTCAAAGCTTATTTACAGACCCTAAGTAATTAGCACGGTTTAAGGGAATACATATAAAAACATGCGTTGAAAATAATTGTAATAGTAATGTTACTAACAATGTTTTACCAAAAAAAATTAACATAATGATTTGTGTGGTTCAATAGTGGAGCGTAGAGAAGTTGAGGTAATAACGCTTTAAAAATTAATTGTAAAATATGTAACAATGTGTTCAGATATTTAACTAATTATTAGGTAATTTTTTGGTAGGTGATGCAGATACTCTTTATATTTCTACCTTTTACTCTATGAATGACCAATCAAAGCTAAAGTTGCATTAGATTAACTTTTGGACTAAAAGTATCCCCTTTAACAATAATCATGGAGTGTACTATTAATTGGTGTTAGAAGTCTCAAAGTAAGATTAAGAACAAAAAATTCTTTATGGTATTTGAGAGTAGACAACCTTTTTCAGTTTTATTTACTTAAAATAAAAAAAATACATAGAAACAAGAACATGAAAATGTAAGTTTTTGTAATTCACGCGAGCGGAATAAAAATGAGAGATAGATGGTTCACGAACATCTAGAAGAAAAATTCCCTCTCCTTATTAAACAATAACTTAATTAAAATGATAAAATATATTAGGAAATAATCAATGATTGCCTATAAATAAATATCTTCAATTTAGTTTGATGATCCTTTGCGGTTGGCTTGGTTAACTATGTTCTGCTTGCATCATTTACAATTAGATTTATAGCTACCTACATTGTCTAATCCACAAGCTTGGAAAAGTTTGACGAGATTAGCATATTTATCAAGATCTTTCGCTATTATACATCTACATTGGTTTGTCGCCGCTTGTTTCTTCTTTGTACGAAAGTTACAACAATCCTTTGCCCAATACTTTTTATCGCTAGGAAGAAGGCGCATGCAGTAATCAAGACTTTCAAAGCAAGTATCTGCCAAGCTCTTACTCTTGATTGTAGCCGGGAATGATGACAAGAGTATGACGAAGACGATGCATATTAATTGAATGGTCTTCATTTCCTTCTGATTAATTAGTAGCTCTTTAAGATAGTTAATTAGCCTTGAGAAAGTTGAAACAATTTAGTTTTGGGAACATGTATGTTTTGAGGTCTTTAAATATCAAATTGGAATGAGTAAAATGTGGATATATTGAAGGTGGAAATTACAAAACAATCTTTAAAATATAAGCATGACTTGTTCAAATGACCGATTCAATAGAACTGAATAAAAATAGAGTTTCGGATGAGTGATGAGTAGGTGTATTTAGTACCCCATGCAAATATGGACGCATCTTTATTTATGAACCAGCTTGAATATTATCGACAGTCATGTAGAAAGAAGTTTAAGTTAAAACTAAAACATCATTGTGTTTGGTCGATCGAATCATATAAGTTGTCCTTTTTTATATAGGCTCAACACACAAAGGTGAATTATATATAAACCACGTTATATCAAGTGATAATACATGTTAATGGTAAGACTTCATAAACAAGTTTACTCAAAAGGATTTGTTTAAGAGGAACCAGACAATCTAATTTATTAAAACTGAAATACATTTAGTATTTAAACCTAACGTTTCCTTAATATTTACTAGTTATGCCACTCACTCTTAACTAAAAGAAAAATCTGGGTGAAGCCCATATTTGTTGGCTGAGATGTCTTTTTTTATGGGTAGACCGAAAATCAATATTTGTTGGGCATTGATAGGGAAGTGTAACTCTCCTACAACAGTAAACCCCTCTCCCCAGTCCATTGTGAAAGGTTATGGCCGTTCAGAACAGATTGATGAAGTTCTTGTTCATCAAATATTGAATTCAATGTTGATTAGAGTGATTGGTTGTATCGAGCCGGACTTTCACTAATGATTGATACTTTACGGAGACACTAGGGGATAGTTATTTGAATAATCCTTCTATCATATCAAAGAAAAAAAATAATATAAAAATTTATACTTTTGTGGATAGTTAAAAAAAGTTAAGCTATATTTAAATTTGTTACTCAATGTAAAGATAAACTTAATCACATTTCTAATTTATTGAATTGTAATTAAAAATTTAATTGCAATAAAATGATTAGTATTCGATTCATTAACTAAAACAAACAGAAAAAATATTAAATTTTATTCTTAAAAATAGTATAAATATAATTATTTCAAAAATAAAAATATTTTAAATAAAATAAAATTAGAGAATTAAAATGAATAAAAATATACCTGAATACTTTATATTTTTAAAAAAAATAATGAACTTAAAAATAAATGTAATAAAAATATATATTAAAATAAAATACTTTTTAGAGTTACTATTTTTGCGCATGGCACATGAAGCCATCTAGTGATCGATACTTCGATGAGACACTAGGGAAATGCAGTCACTGGACGACACGTGGCATGAATTTAGGGCTTATTCGGGAACTGTTTGGTATTAATTTTCTGAGTGTAATGATGACACCGCCTCGTTTTGTGTGATTTTTTTCTATAAAAGGCTGAGCCGATTCGTTCAGTGAGACAATTTTCCCTTTTACGATTCGTAGCCGCGTCTCGTCTCTTTCTTAGTTCTCTATCTATCGTTTTGTTGAAGTAACTAGATGACAAGGTGACAATGATGGCTCTTGTTTTCAGGAATTCGCGAAAAGTGAATGTGATGCGACCCTGACCAGCATCATGGAACAACGTATGAAAATCAGGTACGAACCAGCTAGGTAACTGATCATAGCTTGGTTTAATGGGTTGTTTATGGGTCTTATCAGTTTTATTCATGAAGTTCTAGACTGAGAGAAACTAATGGACTTGATATAAAACATGGGAGCCTTGTTATAATCAAGAAATCAGTGTTTGGGATTGTTCAAGAAAGGCCCAACAAGAATCTACAATTCATGGTCGAATAATATATCAATCTTTCGGTAATTCAACGATCGTCGACCATGCGAAAGGACTCGACCAGCCGAAGAGTTATTCGTTCAAAACCTTCCAACTTTGATCAAGTCATCATTTCTGGCCAAGTATTATATGTCTAAGAGTTTGTTAGTTTATGTGTTCAAAACCTTTTGTATTCCAATCTTTTGTATTTCATATATATTATATAAAGGTTTGCTTTGTATTGTTTCAAATCATTCAACATTTTTAATCAAAAACTTTTCTTTTTTATTCTCGTTGAATCTTTTGTTCCTAATCGAACATTGTAGCTACTAAGTCATCGGAGTGAATCATATCTTCGGGCTTAGGAGTTGGAATATCAAGGGTCTTCCGCAGCCCTTGTGCGACCATTCGATCCACGTCCCTTGATCATTTGTGTTTTCTAGCTCATTCGGTGCAAGGCTTATCCAATCCACCAACCTTATAATGATCCTTCAAATCTAGGGAGTATCATGTGGTATCAGAGCCACTCTAAGGTTCAGAGCTCTTCACAGCCAGACATTCGTAACTCTAAGAGATCAATTGTGTCTTTTGGACTGTTGAGAAACCATGAAGAAAAGGCAGCACGCAAAGCACAAGAAGAAAATTTTCGAGAATTGAGGTACAACTCTTCATCTTCTAAGAGATATGTGTCTTTTAGACTATTAAGAAACTATGAAGAGGAAGTTGAACTTAAAGCACGAGAAGAAAATTTTCGAGAATGGAGGTACAACAAAACATACAGCCGAGATGATAGCACAATATGAACGTGACCAAGAGGAGAAAGCCAAGAAGTCACGACCTGAGAGAGACAAATGAAAGAAATCACTTAGCAAAGAAAGTACACAAATCTTCCTTGATTATGGTTCAATAGGAGTTAAACCGAGCTGTCAAAAAGCCACAATCGAAACAAGTTGTAGAAACCTTAGTGGGGGTTATTGGTTCTTGTATTTTAATGGATTTGGAAATTTAAACTAAATCAATTGTTATTGGTTCTATGATTTTAAAATTCATATTGAAATCATGTGTTATTGATTTAATGATTTATAAATTGTAATTTAAATTAGGTGTTATTCAATCATTCGGAATTACTAATGAATTTGATTTCATAATAGATTTGAATGGATTTCTTTGTTAAAAATACAAAGACACAAATCCGAGAAAAAACTTATCGATTTGTAAATACTAAATTAAATTTATATGTTAGATTTAAAAATCGTTATATTTTACATTGATTTGTAAATCGTTATATTTTACATTGATTTGTAAATACTATATGGATTTTTAAATACACTAAAATACATCCCCTAGACATTATTTGTGAAGTGATTTGTATATGTGTCACTACCACATTCACTTTCAACAAAAAAAGATGACATGTCTTGGAGAAAATATGACATGGCACTAGCCTAATTGTGACATGTACAAATTTCCTTATAATTTTTTATTGTTTTGACAAAAACATTTAAATATGGTAATGACTATTAACTCATATATCTTCATTAATGTAGACTTTCTATATAAGTATTTATTTTGGTAAGACTATTAAAATATATTAATTACTAATAATTCATATATAATTATTAAATTAATATATAGATCATATTAATAAAAATAAGATAAATATAATTACGAAAATTATTTATGTCAACTTATATATCATATTTTCTATAAATATATACAATGTACTAAAATTAATTAGAAGTATTCAAATACATAACTAAAGCAACACTAATCAAATATATTTTTTGATAAACAAATTATTAACATTTTATTTCTTGGTTCATTGTATTACTTAAAACTGATTTTTTTTTCAATTTAACATACCTTAACTATAAACAAACAAAATCCAAAATATATTATTATTTATATTTTATATATATATATATATATATATATATATAACTAGGTGATTAAAGATGTATTTAAAATAATTATTAAATATAATATAAGTAATTTTTATTTTTATATGTAATTTTAATTTTAATGAAATTTAAATAAAATCAGAATTAAATAGTTAAATAAAATCAAAAGACATAAGATTACAAAAAATATGTTTATGATCTTTTTTGAACTATTAAATTTAAAATATAATTACGATGATATCCAAATATAAATTATATTTCAAATAAAATATACTTAAAATAATTATTTTTGCGCATGGCGCAGGAAAACACCTAGTAAACCAATAAATCTATAGTGTTGGTGATGATCATTAGTGTTGTGTGCTTAATTTTAGATACCTTATCTTCTCTTTATATTTGCTGTTACGAAGTGCATCCCGGTCGTGAGTCGTGACCTAGTTCGGTTGGGCCGAACTGCTATGGACCGTGATGTTATGGGCCGAAAATAGATATTTATTGGGCCTTAATAGGAGAGTGTCTCCTACAACACCCCATTTCTCTGAGACGAACTTCTCGATCCTTCTCAGTCTCTGCGACTATGGCTTCACCTACTAAGAAGGTACGAAGATCCATGCTTATCGATGATGTAGTTTCTCTTGATGATTGCTTTTTGTTCATGCTTTAGGTTTTGATTCCCGTTGCGCATGGTACGGAGCCGTTCGAAGCGGTGGTGATGATCGATGTGTTGCGGCGAGGCGGCGCGGATGTAACGGTGGCCTCCGTGGAGAATCAGGTTGCCGTTGACGCATGCCATGGGATCAAGATGGTCGCCGATACTCTTCTCTCTGATGTCGCCGACTCCGTTTTCGACCTTATTATGCTCCCTGTACGTATCTGAAGCTAATCACTGGTTTATCCTTGCCGTACATTGTTGTTGATCGTTGTTATACCTTTGTTATTAGTTGTTGTAGTGCTAGATCATAGCTTCCAGATTTTGATTCTGATATAGTGTTGAGGAAATTGATTGCTAGTTTTGTTTCTTGTGATGTGTTCTGGTAAAGGGAGGACTACCTGGGGGAGAGACTCTAAAGAACTGTAAAACTTTGGAGAATATGGTGAAGAAACAAGACGCAGATGGACGGCTTAACGCTGCTATCTGCTGTGCTCCAGCGTTGGCGCTTGGGACTTGGGGTTTGCTAGAGGGGAAGAAAGTATGTGTGCAGTGATCAGTGTTAGTTTTTTTTTCTTTGTTTGGAGTTTTGTATTTGGTGTATAAATCAGATGTGTGTTACTTGTAGGCGACATGTTACCCAGCTTTTATGGAGAAGCTTGGAGCAACCTGCGCAACAGCTGTTGAGTCGAGAGTGGAAATAGATGGGAGGATAGTGACCAGTAGAGGGCCTGGAACCACTATGGAGTTCTCTGTCACGCTTGTAGAGCAACTCTTTGGGAAAGAGAAAGCTGCTGAAGTCTCTGCACCATTGGTATGTCTTCGTCTATCTAACTTCACTTCAAATCCACGTATTGGGAACTAACAAATCTTAGAGATCATTTTTCGTTGCCAAGTTAGTCCTCAGCAAAGAACGGTTGTTTATCTAGCTGACAGTAGCTGTTTATAATTTGATGCTCTGTAATGGCATCCTACTAATGTTAGAGTTGCAACTTGATGTCAGTGACATAACCTTTTTCTACCTCATTATTGGCAATAATTTATTGCTATGGTTTCCTTGAATCTGAGATTTGTAAAAGGCTAAACCTTCCAGCATTTGTTCTTCTGTCTAGTGCTCATTGACTGTTTTTTGAGAGATTACATGCAACTGAAAGCTATAGGATATAGAGTTCATATTATCTTCCTTTCATCAAAGCCTTCGTGTTCATCGAATACTCGCTTCATTATGTGTAGCTCGCTCCCCTCTCTTGAAAGCCGAACACAAGGAAAAAAACTAGGAGCTGCAACTTGATATCTAGCTGTTTATAATTTGATGCTCTGTAATGACATCCTACAATGTTAGAGCTGCAACTTGATATAAGTGATGTAACCTTTATTCGACCTCATTATTGCTGTGATTTTCATGAATCTGAGGTCTGTAAAAGGCTAAAATTTCCAGCATTTGTTCCTCTGTCCAGTGCTCATTGGCTAGTTTTGAGAGCTTACATGTAATTAAAAGCTATAGGATACGTGAACTTCATATAGGTAGTTCCATGGTATCATCTTACACTCTTCTTCTCCTTTTGACATCAGGTAATGCGTGCCAACCCTGGTGATGAGTACACTATTACCGAGCTTAACCAGATAAAATGGTCGTATGACAATACCCCACAGGTAACTTACTAATGCCGCCTATCTACTTGGTTGACACCCTTAACTTTTGCAAAAAAAACTTTTATTCTGATGGTTTCAATTAGTAAAGTGAGATGATTTGGTAGCTAAGCTACTTCAGGTGGTTAGGTGATGAGTATCAAAACGAAAATAAGTTGACTGGAAAAACGGCGCACACTTTTTCAGATGAGCTTATAATCAGTTTTATTTAACATTCTTTTGTACACTAAGAGTTAGTGGTTTTCCTTTTCAGATTCTTGTACCCATTGCAGATGGCTCGGAGGAAATGGAGGCGGTTGCTATCATTGATGTACTAAGACGGGCAAAAGTGAATGTTGTGGTTGCTGCGCTTGGTAACAGTTTAGAAGTGGTAGCATCTCGTAAAGTCAAGCTAGTTGCGGATGTCCTTCTAGATGAGGCTGAACAGAATTCGTATGATCTGATTGTGTTGCCTGTGAGTGCTAACATCTTTAAATGACTAAAGAATACAATGTCAAGAAAGTTGAATTAACCATGGTGATGGTGGTGAACTTTTTTTAATTCACAGGGTGGTCTCGGTGGTGCTGAAGCATTTGCCAGTTCGGAGAAGCTAGTGAATATGTTAAAGAAGCAAGCGGAATCAAACAAACCATATGGAGCTATTTGTGCCTCTCCTGCTCTGGTCTTCGAGCCACACGGTTTACTCAAGGTACAAATAGCTAATAGTAGAGACTCAGATGCGTATGATCATTACCTTCATAGCAACTTTAATGGATGTTTGTATAGGGTAAGAAGGCGACAGCTTATCCAGCAATGTGCAACAAATTGTCGGACCAGAGTCACATCGAGCATAGAGTATTGGTGGACGGTAATCTCATAACGAGCAGGGGACCTGGAACCTCGTTGGAGTTTGCACTCGGAATCGTGGAGAAGTTTTATGGTCGCGAGAAAGGACTTGAGCTCGCAAAGGCAACACTTGTGTAAACTCAGCCAAGTGAGTGTCTAACGTTTAATAAGAAAATTGCTTTAGTATGAAGCTATCGATGAGTAGCCCTGTATTGTAGTGTGCTTTGTGCTGAGTGTGATGCTTAATAATGTCTTATAAATAAAAAAAGGGTACTCTGTTTTTATCAGAAGCTTCTTTTTCTTGTGGTCAGTGTTCTGTCAGTTGTCACTCTAGTTTGTGTAAGAGACTGAGAGTTAGTTTAATGAACTCTGCATGAGTTAAAATAGCACTCGTTCTATGAAGTAAATTTCTCCTTTAATCGTTTAGATCTTGACCTTTTCAGCCCAAACTTGTTTCACTGAAGCTCTTATCTTCTCCTTGGTTTCATCACTGCAAGAGATAAACTTTCTAGCCTCAGTGTGGTGTGTAACAGTTACACACTGACACTACATGTAAACAAATGAAGCTACTACCTATGTGGTTGTTGATGCTCAGACATCTTATCTCGAACCTGAAAAATATGATAAGAGTTCAATTTTGCCATATGAGTGTATCTCATGACATCACCTTGGGATTTCTCAAAGCTTCAATAGTTCTCTGCTTCATTCATCTTCGAGTATCTGTTTAAAAGGTTGATCAAAGTCACTTCACAGAGTCCTTCGAGTTGCCTGCCTGATTACATATGGATTGGCGTAGATGGTCTAAAGATCCAGTTTAGTTACTATTTTACTCATGTTTTTTCTCGAAAATGTTGACATGTTTTCAAGTCTTGTGCATAAAATTAAACTCTGGAAATTACAGTAAACTCTTTGTTAGCTGTGTATATACACTGAAACAATAATCATTTAAAGATCAAACATATTTTGATAAAATGCATGATTTAAGTCCTTTTTTCTTATATAGATTTTCAAGTCTTGTGAATAATTTGAAAAATAAAAACCCTTTGTTAGCCTCTATGGTTAAAAGCGTATAGTACTACTACTGAAACAAAATTGAATCATTAAAGAGAGAGAAGTTCACACTTTTGCTTATATGATGATGTCAAATATGATTGTTATTAACAAAAGAAAAGTTCACCAACTTAACATTTAAAACTTGCAAAATCAAGAAAACGTATCAGACAAATATGAACAGAAAATCAAACTTCTCTCGGGTCTTGTCCTTGAGACGCACCACCAGCAAGAAGCACCTACCTAGCTTCTTCAAGATCAACGACCTGTGACAATAATAAGAGAAGCAAATCAAATCACCTAAAATAACAAGCTACAGAGGTCTCACAAGTTATTCTTCTCGAACACAACCTCTGTCAAGAACATTATTTGGTTTTGATGATGACTGCATGAACTTGACTATAAGTTTTCAAAGTGAGAGAAGAAGCTAGCTAACTAGCTGCCTTTAGAACACTCGTCATGGTGGTGCATAATAATGGTCTTGGTGTCCGAAGCTAAGCCACAACGTAACAGGCTGCATAATATGCTTCCACGAAAACAAAATCCGGTTCAGTCATTGATTATTTCTAACCCTACAAACAAGCAAACACAAGAGAATACACACACACAAACAAACAAACACACATATAACAAGAAACAAGCAACAAACAAGCAAGAAAAAATATTTGAAGAAAAGCTTTGTAAACGCTGAGAGGGGAAACTGCTATAATTGCCGGATTGATTAGGAAACCACAAAGTGAAGTGAATCCATAAGTGTAAAAAAAAAGGTAAAAAGGAGTATAAGGATCAATCACGACCACTGATAAATCAATGACACGACCTGCATCCAATTTGTTTTTTACATTTTCTGAATCTCAACCCTAAGTGTGTCTCTTTATCTCAATCCATTAATATAGAAATCTCCCCTCAAAACATAAACAAAGCTTTTCTCAAAACATTTTACAAACAAAGAATTTAAAAAAAAAACAAGTTCCACACACAGAAGTGGTGTCGATGAGAGAAGTGTATTACCTCCACGACAACTATGTCTACTTCGCAGGCGATTGTGTCTGTGTCCGTGGATCAGATCCACTGTTTTTTTTTCTTTCTGGGGAGATATGAGTAGTAGGAAAGAGTTCATCTTTATTTTTATTTTTTTTAATCAACTTGGGAGGTCAACCTTTATTTATAGATAAAAAAGTAAATCTGATACAACGGATACTTCTCGAAAATCAGTAAAGGAAATTAATTTCCTTTTCACTTTAATTAAAGACACAAACGGCTACTTCCGATAAATAAATTAAAAAAAAAATCAAAAATGAAAATCTTCTTTTCGCTTTCATTTAAAAGCTAACGGCTACTTTCCCAAAATAAATAAGAAATAAAAAAAGATTTTTTTTGCTTTTCACTTGAATAAAAAAAAGAAATATATTTTCTTCTTTTTAATTTTGGATAAAAATATTATTTTTTTATAAACTTTTAATTACATCTTCTCTGAGCTACTTTCCATCAAGGAGTCAGGTGTTTTTCAGCGACTTTCGAAAATTTTGTTTGAATTTTACAAAAAAAAAAATTTTGATCAAAGAATCTTACAAAACCTTAAATGCTCATATATACAAGGAAAACAAAACTACAAAACATGATATCGCCACATGTTTTTTTATTTTTTTTTAGTTTTTCGTTTACTTTATAAAAAAATTACCAATGACGGGTCGCCACGTATTGTAGGGCTCATGGAACAGTAACAATACAGGTTCACTGGGGTGAACTTCCATGATACAGGTTCATTGATGGTGATTTGGGGTGCTCTAACATTACCTACAAAATTAGAAGTTGAAAAATCAGTATATTTTATACGTAGAGCCGCTAATATTTAAAGGGAGCCAGCTAAACCGGGTCCGAAATTTGGATCCGAGTAATTGGGTCACTAATGGGCCTCCTTTATTTCAATCATTCCTTTGAAATTGCAGTTTTATTGGGTTTGGTCTTATAAAATCATCTCAAGAAGCCCAATTTAGGTAGATAAAGCCATAAGGCATGGCCTTGAATGAGCCTACTTCTAAATTGCAATTTAGTTAGGCTGGGTTTAGCTTTTTTTTTGGGTCACATGCTGGGGTTAGCTTAGATGTGGATTATTGCTTCATATATTTTATATTTTATGTGAATTTGAAAATTCATACTACATCAAGTGTTATCAAATATTATTAATTCTATGATTTTAAAATTTCTGTTACAATGTGTTATTGATTTTATAATTTATAAATTATAATTTAAATAATATGTTATTCAATTATCCATATTTATTATTGGATTTGATTTCATAATAGATTTGAATGATTTCTTTTGTTAAAAATACAAAGACTCAAATTCGAAAGAAAACCTAAATCTATATATAAAATTTGAAAATCAGTGAATCTCAAGTACATAAACCACGCCATCTGCTTAGGGTTTAAATAATGGGCCTTAAAATGGGCTTAATAGATTTCATTTATACCCTAAACTGCAATTTTATTGGGCTATGTCTTATAAATATCTAGCCTTCCTCTTATTTCACTCACCGATCTTCAATAGATTTTTTTTTTTCGTCATCGCTGTCTCCGCCTCGGTTAGGGTTAAGGATTTGAGGCGAAACTTATCTTCTACACAGAGATCTCCGATCATGGACATGTTGAAGAAGCGAAGGCTCGACGAGAACGGCAACGGAATCCTCAATCTCAACGACGCACACATTAACACCTTCTCGACTCGATTGACGCCACACGACGCGAGGAAGCTCATCGAACGCTTCTCCACCGATCAGCTCCTCGACATCTTACAAAACGCCGTCGCTCGACACCCCGACGTACTCGATCTCGTTAGATCAACCGCGGATGCCGACATCACGCAGAGGAAGCTCTTCATCCGCGGCCTTGCTGCGGAGACCACGACGGAAGGTCTCCGATCGCTTTTCTCAACTTACGGAGACCTCGACGAGGCGATTGTGATTCTCGATAAGGTTACCGCGAAGTCGAAAGGGTACGGGTTCGTGACGTTCAAGCACGTTGACGGAGCGCTTCTCGCTTTGAAGGATCCTTCGAAGAAGATCGATGGGCGTGTGACGGTGACGCAGCTCGCTGCTGCTGGGAATCAAGGTGGTACGAGTGTGGGGAGTCATGTTTCGGATGTGTCTATGAGGAAGATTTATGTGGCGAATGTGCCTGTTGATATGCCTGCGGATAGGTTGTTGAATCTGTTTTTGGCTTATGGGGAGATTGAGGAAGGTCCTTTGGGGTTTGATAAGGTTACTGGTAAGTCTAGAGGGTTTGCTTTGTTTGTGTATAAGACTTGTGAAGGTGCTCAGGCGGCGCTTGCTGATCCTACTAAGGTGATTGATGGAAAGCATTTGCAGTGTAAGTTGGCTATTGATGGTAAGAAAGGAAAGCCACCAGGTGGTGGTGGGCCGGGTAAAGATGTTGTTGCTGGGCCTGGT
Source organism: Moricandia arvensis (assembly GCA_905132765.1). Taxonomy (NCBI): domain Eukaryota; kingdom Viridiplantae; phylum Streptophyta; class Magnoliopsida; order Brassicales; family Brassicaceae; genus Moricandia; species Moricandia arvensis. The sequence continues at coordinate 32,685 of CAJHQP010000222.1, read as the reverse complement.
CAGGGTCATGGTCATGGTAATGGTAATGGAATGGGTGTGGCTCCTCCTCCTGGACCTTATGGTCCTGGTGGGTTGGGTGGTTACAGTGGATACACAGGAGGACCGCCACCGCATCATATGAATTCCACACCATCTGGACCAGGTGGATATGGAGGTGCGTATGCTGGTCACTATGGTGGATATGGTCCAGGTTCTGGGGGTTATGGTCTTGGTACGGGTGCTGGTTATGGTGGGCCTGGTGGTGGAAGTGGTCCGTATAGAATGCCACCTAGTTCGATGTCTGGTGGTGGTTATCCTGAGAGTGGGCACTATGGGCATTCATCAGCTTCAGGATATCCTGGACAGCATCAGCCTCTTGGTTCCTCTTCAGCTCCGAGAGTTCCTCCAGGAGGAATGTACCCCAACGGTCCACCGAATTATTGAATGGTGAGATGGTTCTTCCTTAAAATGAGTTATTTTTATTTCTTGATCTTGCTAGTGTTATTTTGTGCATAAGCATGTCCTTGCATTACGTAGTCTTCAGTGGGTTCTTATGTCCTTTGTTTGTTTGCTAGAGTTCTCTGTTTTTTTTTTTCTTTCTGTCGTGTGTCATGAGTACCTGTATATTGTTAGTATCTACAATTGTTTAGTTGCAGTATAGTGTCCATTTGCTCCACACTTTGCTTGGGAATTGTTGATTTCCGTTTGGAGATTATTTTGTTTGTTGATGCTAATGACCAAGTTAAATTGTGAATGGATGTTTGATTCAGGTTTGTGACAGGGCGAAGATGCTTTTATGTGCTTAATGGTGATTACGTGATTGCAGCTTCTTTAAAAATCTCTGGATTGATGAATGTATTGCTGCTTTGACATATGTCTCTCTCTGCACTTGAATTGTTTGTGCCCTTGGCCTCTGAAGTCTGAATGCCTAGTTACTCTTTATGAATGATTAGACTAGGATGTCTTCCTGTATTTTGATTTTTACTTTCATAGACATAGTTGGCAGATTGGTTTTGTTTGTCAGATTAGTGAACTTTCTATAATATTGATGTTATTTGTCACTCTATCTTGTTTCTTGGCTACTCTTTCTTTACTCTTCTGGAACTTTGACAGCAAGGTTCTACTTGACTGTGATCAATAAAGTGGCACCAGAAAGTTTTCTTTGTGAATCAATTCTGATTGGTTGATTCATAGGTTACACTCAAAATCTGTTGAACATGTGTTGCTTGTAGCAGCTTGTTATTCTTGGAATTGTATTCTGCCTTTTCCTGTTTGCAAACCAGACATGATAGAAGTTTCTTGGAGAGTGTGCAATTTTGAAGATTGTGTTATTATAATTAACAAAGAAATTCTGCTTAAAATGATGAAAATTTGATTCCTCGTGGTATGTTATTTTACCAAATGAAGAGAGTTACATTCCCAGGATCGTTTTGAGGTTTTGTTTCTGAGATTTGTCCTTTCTCGTGTTGATATGTGGTTCTTTTGGAGTGATTATTTCTTTTATTTTGTGGTCACATTAATCGAGAAGTTTGTTAACATATTCTGTGAAGACAAAAGACTTGTGATCTGATCTCTCGCTTCTTGTCCATAAACATACTAGTCTTGTGTGTCTGTTCGTTAGGAATCATTTGTTGACACTAACCTGTGACCACTTGGTCTTTTGTTTCACTATTCTTTCTTTTTTTCGTTTCTTTTTTTTTTTGGTTTTTCCTTTTCTTCATTTGGCGATATAACGGTGCGACCGAGGAGCTGCGGCAAATATGGCCATATGGGAAGACCGATGGTGAAATCGTTTCTTTTATACATGTATTAATGAGATGTGTATGCATCGTTGTACGTTACTAAACCTATTCACGTTCTAATAATATAGCCAGACACACTCTCGTGCTTTGTCAACCAATTAGAGTTTAATTAGAGTTTTTGAATGACTTGTAATTTTTAAATGAAGTTATTTTGATTTTTTGACATAAATTTTAGATCTTATAAGAAAAATTATGATTCAGTAATATGAGATTAAATCTGGAAGTTAATTACAGTGAGTAGTATGTGTAGTTCTGATTAATTTGGAAATAATCATTAGGTTTTAACTACAATATTTTGGCCTTGTTAAACCATTTCATAAATTTTTTGATAGCAATTAGACAAATGTTAACCCAACAAAACAATAAAAAAGACGCGGAGGCATTAAAGTAGATAGATAGATAGATAGAGAGAGAGAGAGAGAGAGAGAGAGAGAGAGAGTCACAGCTCTCATCATAAACTAGCCTCGAGTGTGTGAGCTTCACCACATAAACAAAAAAAAAAGTTCACCACATAAACAAAAAAAAAAAGCATCTCCTTAGATTCCTCTTGAGAGTAGACCCTAGAGCTTCCATCTCAAAAATGTTCAGATCTATGCTCGTCCGATCCTCTTCCTCGGCGAAGCAATCGCTTCTCCGCCGCAGCTTCTCCTCCTCCTCCGTCCCCGAACGCAAAGTCGCCATCCTCGGCGCCGCCGGTGGAATCGGCCAGCCTCTAGCTCTCCTCATGAAACTCAACCCCCTCGTCTCCAGCCTCTCCCTCTACGATATCGCTAACACACCTGGAGTCGCCGCTGATGTCGGTCACATCAACACCAGATCTGAGGTATAACCTACGATCCCACTGATCAATTGCTAGATTTGGAATCTCTGAGATTTATCATTGATATTTGAGTTTTTAGGGTCCTACGATAATGATTGACTCTCTCAATTGCTAGATTTGGAATCTCCCAGATTTGTCGTTGCTTAGATCTGAGTTTTTAGGGTTATTGAGATTGGATAATTGATGTGAGGTTTTGTTTTGACTTATGTATAGGTTGTTGGATACATGGGAGATGATAACTTGGCTAAAGCTCTTGAAGGTGCTGACCTTGTTATCATCCCTGCTGGTGTTCCAAGGAAGCCTGGTATGACTCGTGATGATCTTTTCAACATCAATGCTGGTATTGTCAAGAATCTCTGCACTGCCATCGCCAAGTACTGCCCTCATGTAAAGAGCCTCTCCCATCTCACCTCTTTGCAGTTCCAATCATATCAGAGATTGTGATATTAGTATTAGATCATATCCCAGTCTAAGATTCATTATACCAAGATGATTTTTTAGGTGTAAAAGTTATATCCTTTTGTGTGTGTGTGTGTGTGTGTGTTTTAACCAGGCACTTGTTAATATGATTCACAGTATACCAAGAGCATGATTTTTGGGTTTTTTTTTTACGTGTAAAGATTTCTCCTTTTGTGGGTTTTTGTATCAAATGACTGACCTTTGGTATTACTCTTTTGTGTTGAATCAGGCACTTGTTAACATGATCAGCAACCCTGTGAACTCTACTGTTCCAATTGCAGCTGAAATTTTTAAGAAGGCTGGTATGTATGATGAGAAGAAGTTGTTTGGTGTCACCACTCTTGATGTTGTTAGGGCCAAGACTTTCTATGCTGGAAAGGCTAATATCCCTGTTGCAGGTTCGTCTACTTGTCTTTTTCCCTCTTTTGTATTCATAAGTATTCCTTAGCTGAGTTCTTAAATATGCTTGTTGTATCTACAGAAGTTAATGTTCCTGTGATTGGTGGTCATGCTGGAATTACAATTCTTCCACTCTTTTCTCAGGTTACCTATCTCACTTCCTCTACATGTGGTTGAATGTCACTGGTTTAGCTTTGTTTGACTAAGTCACTCTGTTTTGTAAACAATGTAGGCCACTCCTCAAGCCAACTTGTCAGGTGATGTACTCACCGCACTCACCAAGCGTACCCAAGATGGAGGTACCGAGGTCGTTGAGGCGAAAGCAGGAAAAGGTTCAGCTACATTGTCAATGGCGTAAGTATTGTGCTCTACCCTTTTCGTAATTGTTTCTTGAATCTGTTTTTGGTTCTTAGATTCTGTATTCTGATCATTGTCACAGCTATGCTGGAGCACTGTTCGCTGATGCATGCTTGAAAGGACTTAACGGAGTTCCAGATGTTGTGGAATGCTCATACGTGCAATCCACAATCACTGAGCTTCCTTTCTTTGCCTCAAAGGTAATCCTCATAGCTTAGCATCAATCAAACTCACAATGTGCATTCTCATGACTCAGAGGATGGATGTTGATGGTTTGGTGATTATGATGATTCAGGTGAGGTTGGGGAAGAACGGTGTAGATGAGGTTCTTGATTTGGGGCCACTCTCAGACTTTGAGAAGGAAGGCTTGGAAGCATTGAAGCCAGAACTCAAGTCTTCAATCGAGAAGGGAATTAAGTTCGCCAACCAATGAGTAAACCGATTTTGACTCGGTTATTTTTCCAATTTTCCGGTTATATTCTCTCCCTTCATTGGGTTGCATCAATAAAATCCATGTGTTAAAAGGCTTTTTGGGTTCATTCCCAAAGCACAGAGATAAAAGACTGTAACATTTCAACATGTAGGTTTCTTTCTTTCTTTTGGAACAATGATACTTTTGTCATAATCAGATCACAAGTGTGCTTGAAAAAATTATGATTTCTCAGAAAAGAAAGGAGTTTTATAGAGCAGATTTATTCTCGCTAAATCGTTATGAGCCAAACAGAATCAACAATTGCTTTTGCGTTGAAACCACATGAACAACTAGACAACAAATGTATATCAGTGAAAAAGATTCAATAGTTAAGAGACATGCTGCACAAGGCATATGAAGCACATGCATCCTTAACTATACGAGTCACTCAAGAAGAGGCTATATAAAGCATTAAAGCTATGCAGCAGATAAGACTAGGTATAAAAATCCAGGACATATGGTTTGAATACATGCTTCTATGGAGACTATTGGCCTATGATAATCGAAGATGTGCTTAAATTTTCCCTTGATGTTTCTGAACATGATGAGTTAAACCTTAAATTAACCACATTCATACCTTGCTAATCCAAAAAAATTGAAAACCCAATGTTTTTAGCGAGTCAGCGACTATGGTCACAACCAGCTAACTAATATTGCATATAAGCTCACTTTATCGTTTAAAGCCTTGGTTTCATTGTGTTAATTCAAAGAATTAACCTATTTTAAGCTTTGCTTTCTGCATATAATTTTCTTCTCTTCTGAAAAACTAAGAAAAATGACTGCAAGGTAGTCATGGATACTCTTAAGAAGCTATGTAGAAGTATCAGGTCATGAAACTAACTTTCAAAATAAATCTCATCATGTTTGGAAAAGGATTAGAAGGTGGGAACAGAGAGCATCTTAGTTCAATAAAAGGGGGTACACCGATCAAGAGGCTTTGGAAAGTATATATAGCGAAGTGAAACATTGACATACGGTTCCTAAAAGTCCTTAAATTTGATAAAAGAAATTGAAAACCCTTACTAAATGACTTATGGTCTCAACACCTTAGGGATGTTCCTGAGTATATAGGACTCCCATAGTTTATAAGACATCATAAAAGCAATGCTTTCTAATTTCTAACTTAGAGGATAGCTCAAAAATCCAAAGTTGTTACTTTATCCTCTACAGGAACATAAGTTCTAATCAAAGTCATCAAGCAGAAGATTATGCCTGCAACAAGAAAATTATGGTGGTCTGCTAATCATGATAAAATTGGGAGTCTCTAGATAGGATGGAAGAAGCTCACAAATCCAAAGTAGTTAGGAGAAATTGGTTTTAGATATTTAAGAGATTACAATATAGCACTGGTAGCTAAACAGAATTGGAGACTTCTACAACATCCTCAATATTCACTTTTAGCCAAGGTTAATAAAAGCTAAATATTATCACTGACTAGGTCTTATGGAATCCAATCATACTTGGAGAAGTATACGTAATGGTAATCAACTTTTCGTTCATGGGATTGAACTGATAATAGGTAATGCCTCTTATATATTTAGAAGTAGGTCTGGGCAAAAACTCGGACCCGAGTATCCAAACCTAGAACCGATCTATAGGTATCTATATAAGTCCAAAACTGGTTTAACCGAAAAACCCAGATCTAAATACAACCGACCCGAACTGAAAAGCGGATCTGTATTGAAGGACTCGAAACCAAAAATACTAACAAAACTAGAATTTTTCGTATATTCTTCAAGAACTCCTTACTATAAATATTCAAAAAAGTTAGACCCGAAATCTGGAAGGAATCGACCCGAAATCTGGAAGGAATCGACCCAAAACCAATCCAAAAATCTATAGATACCTATATGAATCTAAATTTTCCTATCCAAAAACCCGAAACCGATAGATCCGACCCGAACACCCAAACCTAGTTAAAAAAGATTAGATGTTTGAAATGAGACCATTACTTTGGGTGAGGGTGTGAAGAAGTACATTTTTGTAAAATAAATACAAGACCGAATTTGGTCCCGGCGGGGCTCGAACCCGCGACCTTCGGCTCATAAGACCAACGCTCTAACCAACTGAGCTACGGGACCTTGACAATCATATTATGCGTTAACTCTTAATAAAACAATATTTAGGGCATTTGTAAAACTGACAATACACTTTGTAATTGGATTTTGGAGGACAGATCACGAAAATAAATTTCAGATTTATATGCATCAGAGCAGCAATAGCCAAATCATCAGTAGTTTCATTTCATCCTTCTTGTTGTTTTCTTTCTTGAAAATATAAAATGTCAGTCTCTGAATGAGATTACAAGTGAAGTGTGTCTACATTCTTTTGTTTTTCCAATAGTAAACTCATAACATCCAATAATAGTAGAGAGAAGAATACATACCAAAGAAACAAGAAAACTATTTATTCACTTTAACAAGAGTGTTTCAAACACATCACCACTGACACATCTCAGAACTCTTACTTAGAAGTTTATACACTCACATAAAAGGAACCATGCGAGAACAAGCTCACTCATGTGTGAACAAACCTTTTGACCTATGACCAGCCAAACCAGTAGTCGAGAATATAGACCAGACCCAAAGAGAATGGGTAAAGCAAGTATGCTATGAAACATGTCCAAAGAGGATAAGTTGTGCGGAAGCTAGCGAAACTTCCCATCACGAGACAAACTATGAGAATCACCAACACTTCTGATGAGAAGTTCCATGTTAGTCCTCTAACGTAGACGATTGCTAAGAACACTGAGAGACATAGAATGTTGTTCATTGTCACTCCACCACATAGCTGCAAACAAAACACCAAGAAAGATAGTTTCAGTAAGGATAACAAGACAGAAAGATGGTTCAGTTCACTGAATACACCTACCTCGGAGAAAGTTAAGGAGGCGGTTCTGATCTTTTTGCGGGAGGCGAAGATGATGGCAGAGACAGCTTCACTTGAGTTGGTTGCTAAAGGCAAAGCAATGAAGGAGATGAAGAAAGATGGTATCCCTGTGGCTGCGGAGAAGTTGTTAACTGTGTCCACCAAAGGATCAGCAAATGCAGCTGCAATGGCTGCTCCTAGCAGTAGCAGCAGAGCTGCTTTAATGGTGATCCATTTTGGGTCGGCAACCTCCCCTGACTCCTCTTCATTCTCACCATTCTCATTGTCTCCCAACAGAGCATGCTCTCTCTTTGTTTGCTGCAGAGAAGAAAAACAAGACACAAAGGTTAGTTCCAGAGAGGTTTTTGTGTGCCAAGTTTGTGTTCAGATGAGGTTTCAAAAGTCTTTATTACCACATGGAAATGGTCAAGAAACTTCATTGTTCTAGGACCAGCATCAGGACCTGATGGACCAGCAGCTCCCATTGCTTGAATAAGCCAATGCTTAATCCCACGGACAAACTCTTCTTGATCCACTTGCTCATCAAGAGTCTTGTCGAAATCTTGGAGAACTTTTCCAACAGCATCATCCTTGTCAAAATCTATATCCTCAAAGCTGATCCCAATGATAAGCGCCTTAAGTTCAGCTGCTGATAAGTGTCCATCCTTGTTTGCATCAATCGTCTCAAACAACCTAATAAAAACATAAAAGTTTAAGCACATGGTACCACCAAGTAGAGTCCTTACAAAAGTTTGCTCTACTTACTTTCGAATGACATGTTCATCAGGCTGGCCTTCATCATCAAGAAGCCGTCCCAAAGCATGTTGTTTGAAGTGCTTCAAGATTCCTGATATAACATGCTTGTGCTTTGCAAAAGCAAGCCTTCTCCTTTGGATCCATGGTTGGAACACCTATATACATCATCACACACAAGGAAGAATCATCTCATAAGCAAGATGGAGAAAGCAAATAACAAAGAGACAACACACATCAGTCTAGTGGCTACTTACCTGATATACACAGTAAGAGATCAACATTAGAACCGAGAGGATCAGAGCAACCAACACAGCCAAATGTCTTCCAGAAGTTGAGTCCAACATCTGCGGAAGCTGGACAATGATGAAGGGAATAACAGATATAGCCATTATTCTTGCAGCATAGCTAGTCCAAACATCAACAGTTACACCAGAATCTATAGACACAAACACAAACACAACAGTTCACCTTTTGTATGTCACAAGAGACATAAGTTACTTTCTTGTTTACCTTTAAGATGAAAGCCTTTGGTGTCTTGGTTGTTTACAGCAATGGAATCACGAAGGTCACACTTGCCAACAACAGTGCAAGTTCCCCATATAACAGTGAGAAGCATAACGGTAGAGCCAGCAAGCAAACCCATTCCCACAGAGACTTGGGTTTGTGCAGTTGCTGCATCTCCAGAAAGTCCAGACACTGAAACAAAACACCAACACATATATAAGATTCAAGACCCATCAAGAAACAACAAAAAAAAAGAGAGCAAAAATCAAAACTTTACAGAAAAAAAGAACTTATATTGTAGTGTATTTATAAATCCGTATATTATTTATAAATCAATGTAAAATATATTGATTTTCAAATCTAACATATAAATTTTAATTTAATATTTACAAATCTGGAGGTTTTCCTCGGATGTGAGTTTTTGTATTTTTAACAAAGAAATCCATACAAATCCATTCAAATCTATTATGAAATTAAATCTATTACTAAATTCATATGATTGAATAACACCTGATTTAAATTAGTATTTATAAACCATGAAACCAATAATAACACATCATTTCAATATAGGTTTTAAAATCATAGAATCAACAACACTTGATTTAATTTGGATTTTAGTTTGGATTTCCAAATCCATTACAATACAAAAACTAATAACCCCACAAAAATTAACTAAACAAAGATTCAATTTTTATGTCTCAAACTAGGCGGGCGGTTCATGTTTGAACCGAACCGAACCAAAATTTTCTTTTGGCTAATTTGGTTTGGTAGGTCGGTTCAATTCAGCAGGTTTATAAAAAAAAACTTAGGTTAATCTGTTGGTTCAGTTTTTCCAAAAAAAAATTGTCCGAATTAACAAAAATTTAAATTTCAAAATGAATTAACCAAAATTTTGAATTGAATTAACCAAACTAACCAAAACCGTCCGAATTTAACCAAATTTTTAACAAAAAATATAACCGAAACCAAAAATCTTGTTAATTATGGTGAAAATTTTAGAAACCTAGCTACCCGAATACCAAACCAAACTTTTTCAGTTGAATTCGGCGAGGTTTTAGCCGAACCAACTACTCGAATTCCGGTTTACCCAAACTACCCGGGCCTACGACTCAAAAGATAAGAAACACAAGTTATACATCAAAGCATCATCGTCACTCACTACATGATTCACAGAACCTAACAAAGATTCACTTTTTTCATATCTCAAAAACTCAACAAAGAATCAACCTTTTCACCTACCCATAATAAGCATAGCATCAGGAAGTGCTCCAAGCATGGGAAGAAACAAACCACCGACGATTCCAGGTCCCAAGATCTCCAGCAAAAGCTCACTCCCGGCGGAGAGATACGTCGCCGCCGTGAACATGAGAAACCCATAAACCAAGATCAAAAACACGTTCCCAAGCGCCGTCTTGGTACACGGCATGAACCCATATGTCTGTTCACAAGCTTCCTCTTTCTCTTCAGCTGAAACCATCGTATTGATAACCGATCCATCGGAGATGAGAAGAGTTGAGGATGGACGTAGGGACACGTGTCGAGCGTAGGCTGATGAAGTGAAGAAGAGAAGGAAGAGGAGAGGGAGGAGAGACCTGAATCTCATGATTGATTTGAATGCAAACAAAAAAAAAAAGTTTAACACTTTGTGGATGAGTATGAAGAGATATAATACATGTATGTATATTTATATAGTTGGAGTTTTTATTACAGAAAGATAAGTGCTGTGTCTTTATGTGTGTGTATGTCGTGTGGGGGCAGTTTTTGTGGGAAGGTAGACGAAGAAGAAGGAAAAGGAAGCTGAAGAGAGCTGAGTTCTTTTACCATTTTAACCCCTGTCTTTAACTACGTATATACGTTCGATTTTTTTTTTTTTGTCAACTCGTTCGATTTTCTTCTATATACTGGATTTAGGAAAAACTATGTAAAATTTTTAGGAAAAACTATGTAAAGTTTTTAGGAAAAACTATGTAAAGTTTTTAGGAAAAACTATGTAAAGTTTTTAGGAAAAACTATGTAAATTTTTTAGGAAAAACTATGTAAATTTTTTAGGAAAAACTATGTAAGAATTTTAGGAAAAACAAAAATATTTGTTTATGTAATAAATTACTACAAAAAAAAAGAATAATCCACCACTAAAAGTCAAAAATAACTACAAATATATTTATTTAATCTAAAATTTGAATTTGATTTTTAATGAATTTTTAGATAATTATAGTTAAATTAGAAAATATAAGGTGATTTTTTTTAAAACATTCTAAAATCTTATCAAAAACTATGAAATTTAGATTTTTATTTTTATAACTAACAAACTACTTTCAAACTTTCTAGAAATAATTAAACCACTCTAAAATCTTCAATTTAAATTTGTTTAATAACAATAAATTTTAGAGTGTTTTATAAAATGACAAATCTAATAACACTAACTTTATTATTTTAATACACATCATTTTAAATTTATATTTAAATACATCTTTCTTACAAAATAAAGTCTTGGAAACTTACTTTACTTGCCTACATAACGGCCTTCTTGAATTCAACAATGAATATTGTAATAATATAATATGAGCATATGATCTCGTCATCATCAGCCGAGTTATTATGTAAAATCATTTATGTATAAAGTTTATAAAATAATTTTGTTTCTCATATAATGATAAAGTTTTTATTTATTTTATAATATCAATACTATTAGTTTTAAATGTTTTGTATTTTGTAATTAGAAAATTCTCACAAAACACAATAATATAAATCTTTCAACCAAAATAACATATAAGGAGCAAAATAACGAAAAGATCCTAAAAAAACAAATGATATTTTTATTTTACTTTATAAATATAAATTTAAATTTAAATAAAATAAAAATAAAAATCAATTTTTATTGTTTTTTTAAAATATTTTTAATTTTGAATGTTTTTTTAATTTAATTTTTTAAAAATATCAAAAAAAATAATAATATATAAAATTGATTTAATTAATTTATCACTAGCTGATTTTAAATTGAATTGTATTTACTTTTTGACATTGGAATAACAACCGTCTAATAAACTTAGAATTCTCTCTTAAAATAAAAAGCTTAGAATCGTTCGTTAGTCATTGTTACCTCATCTGATACGCAGCTACACGTGTAACATTAAGCCGATCACAAGCATAATCATATACTGTATTAGTCAGCACTTGCCGACATCATATCTACATTAAAATAAATAAATCAAAGTCTAACGTATGAGTTTTACTAAAAGGGAAAGGTTGTAAATTTATGAGAGTGATGGCAGAAAGAAAAGAAGAAATATTGCTGAGAGCTACAGATGGCAGATGAGAAACCATTGTTCCTTTATCCTCTTTCCTTCCAATGAGAAGTAAACATTCAGTAAAAAAAGAATAATTGTAAGTACTAAAAGAATAATAAACAAATACGTGGGTATTTCAACTGTGAATACTCTTTAAAACTAGAGAAATTGCCAAAAATACTAATTTTCTTATACTTTTCAAAGATATCTTAATTACTTTTATTCTTATTTTTTAGAAAAAAAACATACTTATAATTATTAGGTTAATTAATCTAAAATTTAGGGTTTAGAGTTAAGGCGTGGTGTAGGGTGAGGTAGGATTTAGGAATGTAAAATTTAGAATTCTAATTAATTATAAAAAAATTACCTCTTAAAAAATAGTGTTTTTGAAAATATTTATTTAGTAAAAGTAAAAATGAAAAGTGGTACCATAAAAGTGGTAAACTTGAAATTTTTTCTAAAATTATTTTGTTTATTAAATTTCGAGAATATCTATGTCCATAATTGCTGTGTTTATATTTTTTGTTTGTAATTTTTTTCAATTGTTTGGATTCAATTTCATCGATTATAATGGGTTAGAGATTAATTATTTATAGTTTTAAAGTAGTTTTTTTTGTTTTTTTCAAAAAATATTTTTATATGATTCTAACAAATGTCTTAAAATATACTAATCATTCACTAGACCCCAAACAAACGTCTAGTGTCTAGTATTATATGCGAACGCATAGACGTGTCTAGGTGTCCATAATATTTTTAGGTATATATATAAAAATTCAATATAACGATATTTTAGTTTTAGTACAAAAGTTTAAGCAAAATAATTAATTTCAATCCAATCAACTTTATATAAAAACATATTGTTTTAAAATAAATAAATTATCATCTCAAATGACTAATAAAAAAACTAATATAACATAAATGTAAAGATAAAAATATATAAAGTTTAACTTTTTTTCTAAATTAATTTAGTCTGATAAGTCTATAAATCAAAATAAATGTTATTTAAAAAACTTTAATTTACATAATGATATAAATTGTATATTATTTTTTTTTCTAAAAAAGTTAGTCACTTAAAATTCGCATAGACACCCGTTAAAATGGGAATCTAGAGCGCATTTTAGAACACTAATTCTAACAAAGTCGATTCCCTAAATACTATTAATTGCATATTTTTAAGAGCTATAATGTATTTTAAAAAGTAGAATTAATTTTATTTTATAATAATTTTAATTTTTTTTGGTACAAGTTATTTTTTAAGTGATAACACTAATTTGTATTCTATTGTTTTCAAAAGAAATATTTGATTCTCAAAATATTATTTTAAAATGGAAAACAAAAATAAAACTCTAATGTATGATTCGGTTAACTTTATGATTTGCTTGGGTTTAATTAAATTAGTTCTAACTCATATCGAACTAGAAAAGCCCATTGAACAAGCCCAATTCAGAATTCACTTTCATAAGGAACTTCTTTTATAGCTTTAGGGTTTATCATCATCATCTACGATTGTCGCCGGAGAGTTTCCTTTCGCCGGGAAACATCCCCGTCGTCTGAATCTCAATTCAACAACGGCCAAAGAGAAACCCTAATTGGGTGATTAAAGCAATGGTGAAAGTCGAAGTGAAACCTGAGATGCTTGAAGACATTATCAGAATCAAAGATCATAAGCATCTTCGCCGCGAGATTCGTTCCGTCGATGTCTTAGACAAGAAGTTCAAAAGAACTCTCCTTTGCGTGGCGAAACCGTCTTACCTTCTAAGTCTTCTTGAGCGAAGTAGCAGCCGAAGTAACTATCTCAAACGCTTGCCGAAGATCCTCCGTGAGCTGCTTCGTCAGGGAAACTGGAGAGAAGCAAGCGGTGTGCTTAGCGTTCTGATGCAAGGGACGACGAGAGATGCTTCTCCGACCATGAATCGGCTCAAATACGAGGTTGTTCTGTTGTTGCTTATGTCTGTTTCTTACATGTTTTTGTCTGGGTTTGTGTGTTTTTTTGTAACTTCAAAAGATGAAACTAGTGCTTTGCTTTTTTGTTGTTGCTTATGTCTGTTTCTTACATGTTCTTGCTTCTGTTTTTTGTGTTTTTTTTTTAACCTCCAAAGATGAAAGTAGTGCTTTGCTTTGTCTGTTGTTGCTTATGTCTGTTTCTTACATGTTCTTGCTTCTGGTTTTGTTTTTTGTTTTAATCTCTAAAAGATGAAACTAGTGCTTTGCTTTGTCTGTTGTTGCTTATGTCTGTTTCTTACATGTCTCTGTTTTATGTTCTTTTTTGCAGGCTCAAATACAAATTTTGAGTCACTTGCAACCTAACAAAAACAAAGCAGACGAGATTGGAAGAGTATATGATACTTGGATCGGGAAGATTGGTAAACAGCATAAAGAGGTCCCTCTTTAACTAGATTGTGTTTTAGATAAGAAGAACATGTAGTTTTCTGTGATTGAGTATTGTTCCATGGCTTGAGGAGGGCTAACATTGACTTTACCTGGTTACTTGTTCAGGAGAGGCTCTTCGTTTGGTTCGAACAAATCTGTCATTTTATCGAGCATGGGATGGAAAAGGATGCCGAGGCTGCTGCAATAGGGTACATTTTGATCATATCTTCTTGAAAAAAACTAGCTTATAAAGATGTCTGATGTTTACCCGCCTGAGGGCGGTCTGCTATGGTTTGGTTTCTTGCTGTTAAGTTAGACGAGCTTTCAACCTAAAACATAAGTGAATAGCTCATATCCCTTGTATATTAGTTAATATCTTTTCCAATTTCCGATATGGGACTTTGTCCGTAATAATTGCTTGCTTGCTTGAATTAGTTTTGACGACTTACATTCTTCTTTTGGCAGAATGATGCGGAGCCGTGATTTGGGAAATCTTCCATGGACCAATCTGTTTATAGGAATCACATTTTACAGGTTGTGGTGTCGTAAATACTCAAAGGAGTTGCAACCTGAATATACAGACTGCATGGAAAGCGTATCTAACATGTCAGAGTCAAGATCTGATGTTATGGTTGAGTGTTCAGCCAAGAACGAGTCTGTTTACTCTGTGGACTCCGGGGGTTCCGTTAGAATCGAGTCAGAGGCTTCTGTCATGAATTATGAAAGAAACTCTCATGTGTCCTTGTGTGACTCAGGGTCAGTGATGGATGTGAAGGTAAAACTGGAGGAGAGTCCTCAGCATTTTACAGGTCCACCACGAATCTATGCATCATCTGAAGAAGACGAAGAGACTTTGAAAGATGGAGTTGCATTTGATCCTACTCTTATTCAGATTCTTGGTTAGTAGTACTTTAGAGTATGACCCACAACCAGTTCTGTTGACCTCATGGTTTCTCCGTTTTTTTTTTTTGGTTTTGTTAGGGGACATGGATCCATGGTTGCTTCCTTTGAAACCGCCAGAAGATCCTGATTGCCATAGAAAGATAGTCAATGACTCTTATTATAAGGACGCAGTTGAATATATGCGGCTTACTTTGCATTCTCCTCGCTATGTATCTTTAGCTGCATTACATCCACTTGTACAGGTAAAACAGAAACTGATAAAACTAACCATTTGTGTCTATGTGACTCATAATGTCTCACATTGATTAGATGTTTCTTTCTTCTGTTATTTCCTTGTAGCTTCTATTAATTGGAGGTCTAGTGGATGAAGCGATGAAAGTGGTTGAGGAGATGTGTAACAAAGTACATGACATCAAACCTTTCAGGTAAAAAAGATCTCTCTCATCCCTATTAATTTAGTGTATATGTGTCTGCCTTGGGAAGTTAGAATATAGAAACAGAACAGAAGAGTATCTGAAGTGTAGTTTTGCTTGTTTTGCTCAATTGTAGGATTAAGGCAGCTATGATGGAGAAGTTTCATCATAACAGTGAGACACTAGCAAAATGCTACGAAGATATTTTAAAGATTGATCCTAGTTGTGTAACCACCCTGAAGAAGCTTATTGTAATGTCAAAAGAAGGTACTTATACTTAAGGTCAAACCATTGTAAATCCTTCCTAAGTCGTCTCTAACACCATTTTTTTTTAACTTACTTGCAGTTGGATATAGTAGAGAGTCTTTGATCGAAATGATAGCATTGCATGTAGAAGCTTCTTTTCCCGAGCCTGTAATCTGGAAAGAGTTTGCAGAGATGTTGATTCTCTTCTTTGAGAATGTTGATGAAGACAGAATGTCGGTGTGCTTTGATGGATCTGGAGAAGGACAAAACCAACAAACATACTCTGTTAGATACAACCAGACACCTAGAATGTTCACAAGTACATCATGGACACTTCGAGCTAGGTGGTGGCTAAACCGCCATTTCTCCGCGGAGATACTCGAGACAGAAATGTTAAAGTTAGAGACAGAAAAGACAAACGGTGCAGGAGATTTGGAGATGATGAGATTGATGAGTTACAAAGCGGCATGTGCAAGTCGTCTGTACGGACCAGAGTTTGGTTATGTTACAAAAGTGTATGGTCTGCTGGAGAATAATAAGAACAACATCTGTGTGCTGTTGGAGAATGGCAGTAGTAACAACATAGGTATGGTGGAGAATGATAGTACCAACATAGGTAGGTTAGTAAAATATAGAACCAGTTTAGAGTTATTCAACTTTTTGCATAGACACAGACGGAATTGGAACAGGATATTCAGTTTAGAATAGCTTACAAACGTTACATTTTTGTTTTTGTTTTACTAACTTTCACTGTATTTTTGTTCTTTTTTTGAAGATTAATTTTGATGTAATGTAACACTACACTGGCCCTACTAATTTTGAGGTCTCATAAAGATACATTGAACACCCAAGCAGCAGCATCTACTTTACTAACTGGAGCTATAGTTACTTGGTCCTCTTCTTCAATTACAAAATCACAACTTTGTTCAAACCATTACCAAAGCTTAAACTATATGTAGCCATTAAACATGTTTACTTAAAAAGCAAGTTACTTTAGGTTTAGGTCAACACAGATACTAAAAGCCTACGCAATTGATATTTTTTAACTTCAAATGGTATAATAAGAAACTCTATTCATCACTACTTTTATTTCTCTCAAAAAAATTTGCTATTTTTCTTTCTATATTTATGTATTCGGGAGAATTAATAACGTTCACAGGTTGGGTTTAATTTACTCAACGTGTAATGGGTTGGGGTTTGATTAGGTAAAACGTTTGTACTGCCCAGAGTTTTCATGATATAGGATTTGGCCGACCAAAAGAAAATTAAAGAAATACTATTTTAGATAAATAAATTAGAGTAAATATCACATGTTTTACAGAATTTTTCTATTTATAGAAAATATTGAAAATGATCTTAGGTCAACACAATAAAATCCTAGACATTTGGAACAAGAAATCATAAAATAGCCTGTACATTGTCTAAGTATCTCTTAGCCAAGAAACCAAATAAAAACAAGTTTTTGACCATTCACACATTGTTATGTGCACAAACAAAAAAAAATGTACAAATTTACAGAATCCTTTTGGAGCTGAAAATAAAACCAAACTCTGTTTTCTTCTCTTCATGTAAGTTTCCTTTTTTATATAAATATATATAATAAGACCCATTAGATTAAAAGAAGTCATTCTTCTTCCTATTATACGTTGCTCTTCCCCATGACCAATGCTTCTGATTTACAGATTGGGCAAACGTTCTTCACAACCAGCCATTTCTCCAAGCATTCAGCATGATACTCATGCCCACAATCCAATGTAGCAATCTTTTCTTCGTTCTTGAAGCTCTCCTGTAAAAGAAAAAATAAGAGAACACTTTAGAGATTTTAAAATAAGAGAAATCTTTAGAGTTGTGATCTTTGGCTATATTTGTTACCTGACATATGGTGCAAGGTTCAGCTTCTCTATCTTTAGTTTGTGGAGACTCTTCTGCAAGGTTGATTACAGAACATGTTCTTGTTTTCAGATGGTTCTTAACATCTTCCTCTGGCAAACCAGTGTTCACGGTTCCAATTCGCTCACTTAACGCAAGAAGCTCCTGTTCATACCAAAGGGTTATCAAATCAGTTTCAACAAAAACATAACTGTGATCACAGACCTCAGACTCATGCTAAAGCCACTTCTAACTTCTCAGGAGGGAAAAATATAAAAGGACTGGCAACTTTGATAACAACATCGGTAAAGAGTAGTGCTTGACTCACCTCATAAGACATTTCCTCAATGTCCAAACGCATATCTCGATGATGATCAATGTGATTATTTGCAGAACCACCAAGGAAGTCTCCAAACTCCAATACAGCAACTTCCTACACACATTGAAAGAGCCAAAAGACACATAATCTTGAGCCACAACGGAAGTGAAGAAGATGGGGGTAACAACAAATGACACAAGAAGTTTACATCATCAGGCATCCCCCTAAGCCGACGAACTCCTCCATGGTGTTGTCTAAGAGCTGCTAAAGGTGGAAGATCATCTCGCTGATGATGCTGGTATATCCGAAACCCTGTTGGTTGAACTGGACCCATCTCTGGACCGCTAATGATTGTGTTCTGAGGAGGAAAGTTCCCAAAAGGGACTCTGTATGAGGGAGAAGAAGCCATGGGAGGGTATAATGTGGCGCTCTGGCCTCTCAGTCCTTGTACAGGAGGAGGTGCCGGGTGATGATAGTAATGGTCCCTCGGGTTTAATGGAGAAGGATACATGAATGGTGCAGGGTTTCTACTACTAGACTCTATGGAACCAGCGACAATATTACTACCTAAAAGACCATTCAAAGATAGATACATAAGATTTTCAAGAATTTAAAAAGAGATCATGAGTTGGTAGGTACCGTGCATGTAAGGTGCGTGTGGCCAAAAGGAAGATGAAACATCAGGTCTGCCATGTTGTTGATCATACCAGATTGAGCCAGGAGGTGGGTAAGGATGGTGGCCAGCATAGTTCCCTTGAATGAAGCCGTTTGGAGCATGAGGAGGAGGAGGAGGAAGAACAGGGTTCATTGGAACAGCTCCTGGTCTGCTCCTTGCACCTCCAAAAGGAGCTACTGTCTCAGGTGTATTATTGAATGGTGCTGCTAAAGTACTTAAATACTGAGGATGTATTCCTTCAGCGTTCTTTCTTTTATAAGCCCCTGGTGTGTGATCCATAAATTGAGCATTCCTCTCGTGACTGCTAGAAGATGGTAACTGACTTGGTGGTTGAGCCTGAAATGCCACATAGGGAGCATAGTAATTGTTGGGAGCAGGCTGATGATGATGATGATTATACTGAGGAAGACCATAGAACATTGCCGAGTTGTCTTGAAGAGAATTAGGAACCATGGCTGGTATGTTGTTATTATCCGGTTGTGGAAAGCTGCCTAAAAGGAGACAAGGTCCTGGTTGTAGAGAGGCTTGAGATTGGTGGTGCTGCTCCATTTCTAAATCGACTGATCTATTTCTTTGTCCCATTTTGCTTGCTGCATAAGCCCTCTGATAGGTTTTTGAGTTATATGATAAAGAGAAACATCAGCAACCATAATGATGATGACACAACAAAGTATAAACTGAGTAAGAAACTGAGTGTTTTTTATACATCAATAAATGCAATATTAATACACCTTCTCAGGGAGTTGATACTTAAAACTAAGCTATATTACATCAATGGCACTTCTAGGTAAGAAATTCAGCTTTTATATCAATAGAACCAATTAATGCAACATTATTACACCTTCTCTGAAGCTGATTCTTAAAAAACTAAGCTATATAACATCTTTGTAAGTTGTATATGTCAACTTCTAATATGGGTATTAAGTAATGAAATCAAAGTAGCCAAAGCAATGTTCTGGGTAGATTGCATTGTGCATTCTCAAACTCATGGTAAAAGCCAAGATCATGCTCATGAAAATTTAAATAAAACTTTTCGCTGCAGAAATAAAACCAAGTTCAGATACTAAGAACAAATTCTTCAAATGCCAAAAAAACATATCAAAACTTTCACAGATTAATAAATAGAAGATAAAACTACCTCACCACCACCATGCCTAACTAAAAATCAGAACAACCACTTTAATGCAAAATTAAAGAAAAAAAAAAATCAGACCTTGAGAAACTAGAACAAGTTCAAACTCATGGTAGTAAAGCCAAGATCAATTTCATGAAATTAAAAAAAAAACAAGTTCACAAACTAAGAACAAGTTCTTCAAATGCCAAAACAAAAAATTAAAGCTTTCACACAAATTAAAAAAAAAAAAAAGAACTATCCCACAACCACCATGCCTGACCAAAAATCAGAACAATCATTTTAATGCAATAAAGAGTAAATAAAAAATCAGACCTTGAGAACATAAAAGGATAAAGCTTTGGAGATAATCAAAAGGGGCTGCAACAGAGCTAAGACAAGACACAAAAAGACTTGTAATAATCCGAAACCGTAAACTCCCTGCAAAATCATGTAATAAAAAGGTTAGATAATCATCAACATCTTAATCTTAGATGATTACAAAAAAAATTAAAATCACAAAAACCCAGAACAATGCAATTTCTTCAGATATATAATAACACAATTCGAGCAACAAATAAAAAAAAAAACCCACCAAAAATAAATAATGATTTGAATTACAAGAAGGCGATGATCGTGTGATGATTAAAGATTATGATAATTACCTGATTATGTTTAATCAGGGAGAGAGAGACACAGAGAGAGATCCAAAGAGAGAGAGAGAGAGGGACGTCGGTTTCTTCTTTGATTCTAAACTTCTTCTCCTCTCACAGTGACGACGGAGAAAGGTTTTTATTTTATTTTCTCATTTTATCCCTTTTCCCATTTTTTTTTTCTCTTCTATTTTTTCATTGGTTTCTCTTTTTTCTTCATTTTTTTATTGGTTTCTCATTGTTGCAGCTTTATTTTTATTGTTTTTTAATTCGAATTCAAAAAGTTAGAAAATGCCCTAGTTAATTATAGACCTAAAGGTCGCCGTATCCGTAAATTATGAATAGTAATCTTGTTTGGTAAAATCATGAATGATAATCTTAATAGTTATTTATTACTGACTTTTTAATTAAGTACAAAATTTTAATCTCACAATCTGTTTTTTAAGTCTTCATTAGAGCTTATTTGCTGAAGCATGCCAAGCATGAATTAAAATTCATTTATTAGTCAAGTTTAATTAATTATAAGGGATTTTGTTTCCATAAAATGATCCTTATAATCTTATATGATTTACTTACTCCCATCAAAATAAATAAATTGCATTTCTAGTGACGTGTTAATAGTTTGTAAGAAATATATTATTTTTCCGGATTGGATAGATTTTGAGCAAAGTTATTTAATTGTTTGGTTTCTCTAAACACAAAGCTTTAGGCAAGTGTCTTTAGATTACCATGTGCTTTTCTTTGTTGAACCAGCTAATATGCCCCTAGCTAACATTAGTTTACAATTTATGGATTATACTACTTGTTTTGTGAATAATTTAAACTATACAAACCACATCTTCTCCAAGAAATTTATAAAACTCATATGCGTTGTAACTGTAAGTGGTGATATTCAAATTTTGTTTTGTAATGCAGAAACAAAACTTTTGTGGGAATGGTTCTTAGAAAAAACAACACAATGACATGTAGTACATGTACTGACACCGTCGACACATCATCACTTCGATTCAACTTTTGTTACAAGAAAATAATATGTTTTATATATAATACAGTGATGGAATTGGTTATACATACATGCTTAAACTTTTGATACACATTAAATTACTACAAAATACTAAAAATAGAGAAATATTTTAGGATAGCTCTAAAAAATTTATCACAAAAATAACCTCTAAAAATCACCAAAAAAAGTTTTATTAAAGAATGTAAATATAAAATTACACCCTCATGATTAACTAATTTAGATTTATGGTTTATACTTATTGGGTAGGTTTTAGAAAATTTTAAAAATAAAAATAAATATTAAAGTTTTAAAATAAAAAAAAATATTTCAATCATTTTCTTTCTAAAGTGTTTTTGTAATATGAAAATTAAAAATAATTATTTGAGTGAATTGACCTACTAAATAATTGCTTTGTACAAATAAGTGAAGTTTTTGTTTAATAACAATGATTAACATAACAGCTTGACCAGGTCCAAACATATAACAAACAAAATAACAGTTTCACCAAATACGTAATTTATTGCACGATATTGTGTACAACAACACGTAATATTTTTTCTTCATGAATGTATTTCCATAATCTTACAAAATATTCGATTCATAGAAGGTATACAACAAATGATGAGCGCAAAACCTTGACTACTATTATCATAAAAGGCGACAATGACCAAATCATGTTCTCAAAAAGTTAAAACACGGAAACAATCAGACCACTTGGACGATTTGTTCAATGTTAATACCTACATAGATGTACGCTTTGACTCTTTCGTCCGACATGTAGTAGAATAAAATCGACATACTCTTAAGACTTAAGTAGTCTATGATATCGTTCTTAGTGTATAGGATTCACATGACAACAACTATATATCTCGAAGTCATCGTCATTAACATAAGTATTTAAACTTTTTAGGTATAATCTACTAAAAGTATAGTTTTTGAAGATCCAGGTCTCAGATGTTATGTGTCAGGTTCATGAAGTAACAGAAAAAATAATCAGGCCCGTCTCCAACATGTGTCGAATGTGCATTTGCATTGGACGGTAAAAATTTTAGACAATTTTAAATATAATTTAGGCTCTCTTTTTTTTTAATTTAGAGTTCTTTTCAAATTATATATATATTCATGCACTGGACCTTTTAAAAAATTGAGGCGGATATGGAAGTAATACATGAGTTGTTATATGAAGAAGAGTTAAAGTAGAAAATTGTGTACTGTACAAGGTTGGTTAAGCCTAGAAAATGAAAAAAATGTATAACTTAAAGAAGAAAAATTTTGACTTGAAAAAATCTGGGGTGTAAATTTTTATTTGGTATATAAAGAGGGCATACCTTATATATGAAAATAGTATACTTTGAAAATAAAGAAAACAAACAAAGAGAATTTTGTTTAGTGTTTGTGTTCAATCTCATTAGGTGTTGGCGTCTTTGGTGACATAGTTTCAAAAATTTATAAAATTGAATTCTAAGTTTTAAGAGTCATGATTTCTCCTGCAAAAAGTTAAGCTTATAATTAGGTTATTCTAAAAAATGTAATAAGAAAAACGGTATTTCATTAAATTATGTTTAAATTACACGTTTGTAAATTTGTTTATATTTGCTTTATTGTTTTACTGGATTCGGAAAGGGAAAATTTTGTATACTTAATGAAGTAGGCAAGTACTTAGCCACACACCTTAGCATTAGCCAAACCACAGAAAATGTGAAAAGAGCTGATGAATAGGCATGGGTATTCTACAGATTGAGAAATTGAAAGTATATAGCAGGACTGAATAGAGCTCGGCAATCGGGACACCAATGGAGTTTTGGTTCGGGTTTATTTGGATTTTGGATTTTCGGTTCGAATTTAGTCAAGTTATGTTCGGTTTTAGTTACATGTTTAATAGATTCAATCGGATACTAATTGGATTTCGGTTCCAAAAATATTGATTTATACTTGACCAAACTCAATATCTTTCTAATATTTTTAATAAACTAATGTAATTGGTTTCTGCATATCATATTATTGGCCTTTGAAGTTAAAAGTAAATTTGGAAGATTCATCTATCAGCCATTCGATTCTTCCATGAACTATATGTGTCAACATCAAACATATTATGACAAACCAAGTTTTTATACGAACGAGAATCATATATAATGAAACGTAAATAAATTAAAATTAACAACGAACAATTTCATAAACCTTAGAAATACTATTTGAACTTATAAAAAGATAACTATGTTTAAACTTTATAAACAAATTTATCATAACTAAACTTCAAATGCAAATGTCAAAACATAAAAACCTTGATATTTACCATATACCAAAATATATATTAGTATTTGAGTTAATTATTCATGTAACATATAATTATTATAGGTACTCTATATATTATAGTGTGTTGCGGCTACATATCAGAAATTGAGATTGGGTTTAGTATAAGTTATTTTCGGATTTTAATGTTTTTGGGCTTTTCGGATATCTATTTGGATTCGAGTTCGGTTCAGGTAAATTCATAACTCAAAATACCATAAAACATTATCCATTCAATATTTGTGTTATATTCGGATCAGTTCGATTTCACTTTTATTGGGTCGAGTTTTGTTTAGATTTTCGGATTCAGTTTATTTTTGTCCCGCGCTAGGACTGAAGATAAAAAGAGACAAATGCTGGCCATCGGGAAGCCACTTGTAAAGACAGAGATGAAAAGCTCGAAGCCAATGTGGGCTTTTCAAAAAGTACTGTAGGCCTATATATGGTCAGTGACCCAATGGGAAAACGCAGATTAAGGTTCTTTTCTTTTGTCGTCTAAAAAAAAGGTCTAAAACTTTTTTAGAAAAATCAATCCTCTTTTTTAACGTTTGGATACATAAGAATTGATATATTCAGTTTAACATTATTACCAAAAAACTGATATATTCGGTGATTTATGATCCCATTGTCACCTATGTAGCTTCTCCATTAGACTGGCAATGTATATTGCAGGGTTTTGAAAACCGGACCGAATTGGTTGGTCGAACTGGTCTGACCGTGATTCACTAAAGAAGCCGAGTCCGGTTCGGTTAAATACTCAAATTTAAAAAAACCGATAAAACTGATGACCCGAACCAACTTTAAAACTTGGTTCTAAATTTTTTTTTAACTATTAAAATTTAATATTTCATAATTAATGTTTGAATATTACTATTTAATTGATTTTCTATTTAATTATGTTTTTAAGAAAGAATGTAAGCAAATATATTTTTAGTTTTCATATATTATTCTTATTCTAACATATTCATAAAATCCGAGACTTTAGTTATAAAAATAAATAAATACGGTAATTGAACAATTAATTGTTTGATTTTTATCAATTTTAGTATTACATAGTATTCACTTGTTTATTGTATATATAATTAGATTTATGCTTATTGTTTATTTTCTAGTTAATAAAAAGAAAGAGAATACTTTTTTGGCCTAGATAATATAAACACATGATTATATATATTCAACTTTTTAAAAAATAGAAAATCTGGTTCAACCGGTTGAATCGGTCCAACGAGTCAACCAGTAGCTATACCAAGTTGATGTCCGATCTGATTTTTAAAACATTTATTTTGTTATTTTTACCTTTAAAATAGAGTAAATCTATAATAGAGATAAAATTTGATTCAATGTATTTTTCTAAAATAGTAATTTTTAAATACAAATTAAAGAATAAAGTAATTGTATTTGTTTCTTTATAAATAGAAAAATAACAATATATATTATAGAGAAAAAAAATAGAGATAGATTCGAGCAATTTTACTTTTAAATACTATCATAGAAATAAAAATATAGCAATGCGTTGGACATAGTTTTATCGAAGATGTAATAAACGCAATCACGTGTTTAGAGATGTATTAATTGATTACTTAATCAATACTTATATATTTGACATGAAACTTTCTTATGATTCTAGCATTTCACATTTTTATCAATATTCTGTTATACGTCTAGTTATTTAATTATTTGATTTGCTAGGACAAATGGAAAACATAGAACTAGTAAAATGTCTAAGAATGCGAAAATCTTTGGAAATATTTATCTTATGTTTTCCATTGAGTGAAAAAAACAATTTTTTTTTACGCATTAGTTTTTTTTAGAAAACAATGATCTCTCTTAGACACTAATTTCATCGAAATGTGGTTAAGTTCCGAAACAAAACACACGAAGATTCCGATGTTTCCTTCTATGATTTATTTAATAGAATCATTTCGTAGCCACAAACCCCCCCCAAAGGTTTAATACTTTTGGATTATTAAGCCCCTAACCCCGGTTATAATATGATATTAAGTGCAGCGTCTAATCTTTTTGAATTATTATAACTTAATTCAATATGAAATGAAGAAGAGCTTATGACCCCCCTCTATTCAGATGCTGGATTAATGAATGTATCTCCTCCCGAGGTTCTCAGTTGCAATAAATGGCGAGCTTGCAGGGTTCTTTCCAGGGGAAAAAGGTTTAAGGCAGGGAGACCCTCTCTCACCTTATCTCTTCCTATTTGTCATGGAAGCGCTGTCTCACCTCCTAGTTCAAGCTGCGAACAATGGCAGAATTCGACCGCATCCGAAGTGCTCAAACCCAAAGCTCACTCATCTATTATTTGCAGATGACCTTCTCATCTTCTCTAATGGCTCTCGTTGGTCACTAAGTGGTATTTGCTCTGTTATGGAAAAATTCAAGAGGATAAGTGGCCTGAGTATGAACCCGCAGAAATCACATGTTTTCTTTGGAGGGTATGACGACATTGCAGCTCAGGTCCTTGCGGATATTTCTGGTTTCTCCATAGGCACCTTCCCAACGCGCTACCTAGGTTTCCCTCTCAATCCTTCCAGGATAACAATGGCAACTCTTCAACCTTTCATCGACAAGGTAACAGGGAAACTTCACTCTTGGACAGCCAAATATCTATCATTTGCCGGAAAAATCAAAATGGTGGCATCAGTTATTTATGGCATGGTCAACTTTTGGAGTGCTGTCTTTGTTCTTCCTAAAGCTTTCTATGCGAAGATAGACTCTCTATGTGCAGCTTTCCTATGGAAAAACAAAACTACCTCGGCAGCTGGCTCGCGAGTTGCTTGGAAGGATGTATGCAGACCCAAATCTGAAGGTGGTGTGGGAATAAGATTACTTTGAGGACTTCCAGCTAATATTCAGGCTGAAACGAGTCTGGAATTTTTTCTCTAACTCAGGATCTCTTTGGGTTGCTTGGTTGAAAACTAATGTCTTTGGCAGGAAAAGTTTTTGGCTAACAAAAGACTCTTCAAGGCTTTCTTCCACCGTCAGAAGTATGATACATCTGAAACCTCTTCTCAATGACTTTATGCGGTGTTTGGTTAATGATGGAACAACCTGCTATTTTTGGTTTGATACTTGGACGCTTTTGGGCCCATTGAACTCAGTACTTGGGGATGGCAGCTCTCAAATACTTGGACTCAGAAAATCTGCAACAGTCTCAGAGGCTTCAAGTAATGGCTCTTGGCTCCTTCCTCCTGCAAGATCTCAAGCATCTGAGACACTACAAATAGTCTTGACAACTGTCCCTGTTCCATCGCCTCATAGGGGTGATGATCAGTACTTATGGCGCAAAACAGATGGAAGCTTTGGTCCTCTCTTTTCCTCCAAGACTACTTGGGAGTTCATAAGGCAGAAATCTACACCTGTCTTCTGGTCCAAGGTTGTTTGGTTCAAAGAACATATACCACGCCTTGCTTTTGTTTCTTGGTTGGCTATGCTGCGGAGACTGCCGACGCGAGATCGTTTAAGAAGATGGGGACTTAATGTGCCTGCAAATTGTGTACTTTGCTCCTCCGGGGTTGAAACACATCATCACCTCTTCTTCGAATGTGATTTCTCTTCAGAGGCTTATGACTTCAAAGTCGTATGGGCGTAACTAAATAATTAAATACAGTTTAGTGATGTTTCTTTAAATTCTTAATCTGTGGTGTGGGCACAAGAAGATAACCCAATCCATTCCTTAATCAAGGGCGTGAAGACAATAAGTTGGTGTGAAGTGTCAACTGTTGACCCAGCCGTTAAAGAAAAAAACACCAAACTAAAAATATTACTTAAACGGAACCTCACCTGCCGTCAAATTTTATTATTGTCTTTTCCAAATAAAAAAAAAGGTGAAAATACTGTCGGTGGGCCCACATCTCCTCCCTTAATCGTTGACCACGTGTCCTTATCAACACGTGTCATAATGATACCTCACGTTTAAATGTGAAGTGGGACCCAGTGTTTAAAGTTTTTAGCGGAAGGGGCGGCTACTTTGGGCTTTATGTAGTCAAACGCATTCATAACGCTCTTTTCAAGCGATTCCTTGTAACGGCTACGAGTGAGTGAACGGTGGTGGGACCCCCGAGACGTGTACCTCACGGGTCTTCATTAAAACGCGGTTCCTGAGCCGCGCGTCCTCGTGATTGTGCCACGTTTCCTTATTTTCCTCAGCTTTTGATCACCCCGCCCGCTGCTGCTTTTATTTAATTTCCAGATTCTAATGCCAAATCTGCTCCTCTTTCATGAGCTTTTCATATTTCATTTAACTGCCGTACCAATTTGTTTTTATAATACTTCATACGTTTCAAATAGACCTGACGTTCGAGTATTCGTTGGAAGTTGGATCGGATTTTTTTTTAAATTTCGATTCTATTTTATAACATTTCGTAGGTTTTATTCTAGCAAATTTATAAATACAAGACGAGTTTAGATATAACACATCGATTTGGGTCGGTTTTATATCACATCCGAAAATCCACGAAGTAATCATATATCGTTCGAGTCATATTATATCGGATTGGTTCGAATATACCAGAATTAAAATCTAAAATTTAAAAGCAAAAGATAAAAATATATATTTATTTATATATAATTGAGTATTTAAGGTAAATTTTAAATACCAATTATTAGATATCATATCAAAACAAATATGAAACTCAAAATTTGAAATATATATTTATTTTCATATATGTATAATACATATTAATTTAGACGTTTAAGTCGGTTTTTCAGATTTTTTTTCGGATTTTTTGAGTTATCGGGTTTTTTAGACTACTCGTTCGGGTTCGAATAATAACACTTCGAATTCGAATATGTTTGTAATACCTTACAAAATTCATTCAGCTGTTTTTACATTTCGGATCGGATACGGTTTGAGTTCGATTCGGGTTACGGATTTTACGTTCAACCTTAGCTTCAAAACATATGTTTTATATTTTAAAAATATAAATATTTTCGTATTTGAAAATTAATTTAATTTATTGAAAACCATGTGAGCCTTTTAAAAAGACCATATGACCAGTTAAATTTTATATTTGATATCTGGCTGAGTTATTTTAAATTATATTTGTAATAATATATTTCGAAAAATATATCTTAGTCCGTATGCCTTTTTATCAGAATACCATATATTTTGAGACAGAAAAGTATTAAAATTTTACTTCCTCAGGATTTTTTTTTCCATTTGTAATAATCAAGTTAATATGCAATCCACTATTTTACATATACAATTCCAGTTATTATATTTGATATTTTACCATAATATCTCATGTACTTAGATGCTTATGATCATGAATTTTTTTACTCACATAGTCTGTCCATTGAAAAAGATTCCTGACAAAAGAATCGAGGATACCATGTTTTTCATTAATCTGGAGTATCCTAATCTTAATCTTATGGAAAGATTTAAATTATTTTTTAAAGAGAAGTGAAATTCATGGACAAACACTTTTTAAATATTTATCTGAATTAAAAATAATAAATTCATATCCATGTGATCACACGATTTAATTTTAAAGTTTGTTAGACTGTTTTCTAAAACTATTTTAGTTTACTAATTAAAGAAAAAGTATCGATAGTATACTAGTAAAATATATAGTAAAATTTCACATTTTTTTATTTTGTGTTAAAATTGACAAAAGCTTTTATAATATAGCATATAAATTTTTTTAGTTTATGATGTATTAAGATTTTATGGGTTTTAAATATAAATTACTCATGAGCCTATGTAATTTTTTTTACCAAAATAGTGCTCTCGCATGCAACAAAAACAGTTTCAATATCAACAAAACTATATAACAGCTATAATGTATCTTTTAGTTATACTATACTGAGAATGAATTTAACAAAGACTTAAAAATTATATATTATAAATTATATTTCACCGAATATATCTTATTTGGTGCCTATTTGACTATACTTTCACTGCAAATAATACTAAGAACTAAGAAGTAAGAAGTAAGACATAAACATTAATAATATTTCACAAACTGGAAAAAATCGATAATAATTCTCTTTATACTTTTGATATGAATTTGATAAATATGTTCTCTCTATATCATTTTTTCTTCATATCCCACAATTTTATCCGATATAATAGTTTTATTTGTAAATATATTTTTGTTATATTAAATTTTATTTTAATCATCGTATCCGACAAATTATCATATAAATAACGTATGTTGATAAATCCGTTAAATATGTCTGATTTCTATCTTTTCATCATTGTATCCGACAAAATTTTCATAATGATTTCGCGCAGCCAAAACCGTTATTTTTATTGTAACACTTTTTTATCTAATTCATTGGTTTAACCGTTTCATTCGATATATTTTATTTTGAAGATATATTTGTATAATATCTTCGATTTTTTTGTCGTCGTACTCAATAATTCTATTAGATAGATTAGTTTACATTATTATAGCCGTCAATATTTTTTCTATACTAAATTTACTTTGGAGATTGACAATTTTATTCGATTTACTAATGTATTTTGTCGTAATATCTGATTATTTTATCCGATATAGTATATTTATTGTTTTGGGTTTATTTTCTTGACGTTAAACAATTTATGAAATACTGATAATTTTATTCAGTATAATAACAATAATCTCAGTTATAGCTGATATTTTGTTTGACAAAATAAGTGTTAATAAATTGATAATTTCAGTTTTATATAATACTATTTTCTTCATCATATTACAACATTTTGTTCAATACTTTTGCCATTGTATTTAGTAGTTTTATTTTGATACAATAACTATTTGTTGTCTATTCTATATTATAGCTTTAGCATTAACATTTTTACCAAATAGATATGCAAATGATAGATCGGTTACTCTTTATTTTGTATGTTTCTAGAAATGTGGGCATCCAAATTAAATCATTTACGGGGAATAATATATGGATTATGGAAGTTTCCTTGTAACATCTTTCTATAGATTTAGTATGGATAAATGAAACAGTCTTAAACGGTCTCATGCCAATTTGCATTACTTGATAGCCAGTAACTTTAGTTTAAATTAGTACATTTCAATTTTCCCACATTATATGTATTCACATCGTATCGTGATTTTTGCAGTCTATGTTTGAAGATAAAATTCGAGGTATTATATGCAGAATATTACAGTAAAACACATGGCTATATATATAAGTGAATAATACAGAATGAAACAAAAAATATCCGGTTCTCTGTAATAAACCGGTTCACAGGAAACTTCCCTAAAAGGAGCCTTCCCTTTACTCTCTCTATAAAAAGACAATTGTTTTCTCATTACACAAAGACTTTCACCGATTGTTTTCTCATTACCACAAGACTCTTTCACCGATCTTTTTGTTAAAAATGAAAACGAGTATCAAACCCGACCCGAACCCGGTCGAGACTACTTATGAGAAAGAGTTCCGTTACCGAGGCGTGAGAAAACGTCCATGGGGAAGGTTCGCGGCCGAGATCCGAGACCCGGTTAAAAAAACTCGGGTCTGGCTCGGAACGTTCGACACGGCTGAGCATGCGGCGCGTGCCTACGACGCAGCGGCACGAGAGTTTCGCGGCGCTAAGGCCAAGACCAACTTTCCCACGTTTCTTGAACTTAACGCTAAAGAAGGTGGTCTCGCTCGTAGTCCTAGTCAGTGTAGCACCGTCGACTCGGCCTCTCCCACGGCGGTGGCATGTCTAGAGACACTCCCGCAGCTCGAGCTCAGCCTAGGAAGTGGTGGCGGAGGCGGCGGTCATGGTTACTTCTACAACATGACACCTCAGCCGTTAAATCTGGAGCTTACGTTAGCTCCTCCCACGGCGGAGTAGACCGTAAGGTCGTTTCTTCTATATATCTATAACGTTTTGTTATTAAGTAAAATCGATAGTAGTTAAAATAAACTGACATGAGAACGTCGTTATGTATATATTATCAACGTATAACATAAGGTATATGTTCTTTCTTTTCTTTTTTAGTCGTACATGTCAATAACGTTACTAAATTGTCAAAGGTTTTAGTATATACTATAAATGATAAGTTAATAGCTAAAGGTTTGTCGTTGTCATCTATTTCAAATGTAGAAAATTAAAAAGGATAATTATTATAGTGCTTTTCTAGTCGTGTTAAAAATTTTATTTTAATAGTTGTATGTTTTATTATAGATAAATAAAATAATTGTAGTATCGTTGTCGACTTTGAAAACAATGGACCAAGTGTCATGCATACAAGCACCAGTCGTGGGAGGACCCCATCTTTGGCTGCGGCGTATGTTAGAAGAATACTTTCTTCACAGCTTTACGTCATCTTCATGGGCCCTCTAGTTACCTTCACAGTTTGGACAAACCTTTTGACTAACACTGGTTAGTTTGTGAACTCGAAGAACTAGTCATGCATGTTATTAACAAGTTTGAAAGGGTTAAACGATGACGTTTTAAGGAGGTGGAGATGGATAAGGTGGCTTCATAATGAGAGACAGACAAGGAAGGTGAGATCTGATTGGATTCTTGTCGCCAGCTCTGCTATCAAAATGTATAAGCAGTTTAGCACTATCTATCAGATCCAACGGCTGGAATTAAACTATAATTTTCACATGGGTAGACGTGGTAGTTGTTCACCTTTTTTGGGTCCACTTATCTCTTTCACGTATTCTGCTTATTTTAGGTTTTAGAAGCCATAACGACCATTAGTAAAACATTTGAAATCGTTAGCATTTTCTGAAATCTTGACATCAGTTGAAGCATAGATAGCTATCAAACTAATACTCCATCATCTACGTAGGTTCAAATTCTGGTTTAGACAGCATTTTTTTTCCCATTGAGGAATGCGAATAAAAAGATTATGAACTGATGTTTGGTTTTATCAGGGATTTTTGTAGTTAAATGGTTAGGAGACGAAATCAGGACGCCAACATATATCAGATCCAATCTACCTTTTGCGTGAAATTTGACACATTATTCCTAAATACCTATATGAATATGAATCAGTTCAAAACATACATATTGGTATCTCTCGACAATTGTTTTTTCAAAAAGTTTACTAAAATAAAATATAACTCAAAAAGATTATATGGAAATTTTAGTAATAAATATAGTTATGAAAATGTATAAAAGAAAATTTAGTTAATATATGAAAATTTATATATATTATTAAAAAGACCCTTTGATATTATT
>CAJHQP010000221.1:0-236643 GCA_905132765.1 Moricandia arvensis | reverse complement strand
AAAAAACAAGATAAGCTTTGAGAGAGAGAGCGAGGGAAAGTTGAACCTTTCTCTCTCCTTTCGCTAGGAGACTCTCGATGTTTCTCTTGGAGAAAATTTAAAATCTTCAATCGATTCAATCTGAATCAAATTTCTTCTTGATACAATCAAAGGAATCAATCAGCAACCCAGATCATATCTCTTATCACCAAATCGATCTCAAAAATAAAATATGGAGGAACTTGAAGGATTGGAAGGATTATGTTCAGAAAAACACAAGGAACCAAGCTATAGAGGAGAAGAAAACTAAGAACGGTGGTAAGACGGAGGAAGCAGAAGATGATGATTTAGTCACCGTGAACTTCAAGTGGATCAAATCCACCAGATCAGAGAAGGTGATTTTCTGGTATAATAAACAGCAATATTATAAGAGGTGGATTGTTGTTATAGATCGATGGAGACGTATAGGATGTCTAGATTTCTTAAAGCATGTACGTTTAAGTCAAAAGTGTGACACAGAACTGAAAAAATCAGTAAAAAGAGTAGAGACAGAACCTCAACAAGAAAATCAACAAGGTTTGGTGGTTCTCCTTAAACCACCAAAGGAGCCATGAAACTTTTACATTGGAACTGTCAAGGTTTAAGAAGCGCTTTGACAGTTCCATATCTCAAAGATATTAGGAAATCTCATAAGCCTGATATCATGCTTCTAGTGGAAATAAAGAATATAGATACTTATGTCTATAGTGTAGTTAAGGAACTAGGATATGCTCACTCTTTTGTTGTTTCTGCTAAAGGAAGTAGTGGTGGAGTAGTTATTATGTGGAATGATGAAATTAAGGTTCACTTTGTGGGAAATCCATCACTAAATAAGTCTGATATGTATATTGAGGATG
This sequence comes from Moricandia arvensis, assembly GCA_905132765.1. Taxonomy (NCBI): domain Eukaryota; kingdom Viridiplantae; phylum Streptophyta; class Magnoliopsida; order Brassicales; family Brassicaceae; genus Moricandia; species Moricandia arvensis. The sequence continues at coordinate 235,768 of CAJHQP010000221.1, read as the reverse complement.
GAAGTAATATATTCTGCTTGACGTACATTTATGGTAACCCAGAACTTAGGCATAGAAAAGCTTTATGGGAACATCTAATTAGAAATGCTGCTGCAGGTTTGTACCAGAGTAGGCCAAGACTTATGATGGGGGACTTTAATGACATTAAAAGCAACGAAGAAAAAGATGGAGGATTCACTAGGTCAGAAGCTTCCTTCTCCTTGTTCAGGTCAATGATTTCTATCTCAGGTCTACATGATCTAAAAACGATTGGAGGTTTTCATACTTGGCTGGGCAATAGATCACATTATCACATTAGATCTCGTATTGATAGGGCTATGGCAAGTTGTGATTGGTTAGAGATGTATCCTACAGCCCATGTTAAGTTGTTGCCTTGGATTGGATCAGATCATAGACCTCTCTTAGTATCTACTGATAACATAAAGTATCATAAGTTTTGCTTGTTTAGATACGATAATAGGTGGAGATTTGATCCTGAAGTTAGAAAAGTTATTCAAGAAGTTTGGGCTACTGAATGTGCCAATATCCCACCTAAAGATTTTCATAAGATAATAGAAAAGTGCAGGAAAGCTCTATCGAGATGGAGAAGTAAAATCCAAGTAAATACAGAGAAGATAATCAATCAGCTTAAAGAGCAAATCCAACAGCTTTATCAAAACCCCGCATCAGACTACAAAGCTCTTAATGCCTTGAAAGCTGAACTCAATTTCCAATACAGAATGGAGGAGGAATATTGGCGAACAAAAAGTCGGATTCAATGGCTTCGAGCTGGTGATAGGAACAGCAGATTCTTTCATTCTAAAACCAAGCAGAGGCGAAGTTACAATTGAATTATACATCTTAAAGATGATCAAGGAAGTGTATACACAGACCCAGGTGATATTCGAGATCAAGTAATGCTTTATTTTAATAACTTATATGCAAGAGGAGAATGCGATATTCCTCAGGAACTTTTACAAGGTATTCCTGCAGTTATATCAGAGGAGATAAATAACCAACTAACTAGGGAAGTCACCGACAAAGAGATTGAAGATGCAGCTTTCAAAATAAACCCAGATAAGTCATCTGGTCCTGATGGAATGAATGGAGGTTTCTTCCAACACCACTGGCAAGTTATCAAACAAGGTGTGATCTCTTATGTTAAAACTTTCTTCCAGCAAAATTACATTGAACCATGCATTAATCAAACTCACATATGCCTCATACCCAAGACGGATTCACCCTCCACTATTAAGGATTATAGGCCCATCAGTCTATCTAATGTCGCCTATAAAATCATTTCAAAAATACTTGCGGATAGACTGAAACCTTACCTTCATAGAGTCATATCTGAAAACCAATCGGCCTTCATACCTGATAGACTTATCACAGACAATGTCTTCATTGCGCATGAACTTATGCACTCACTGCATACTAAAAATTTGAAAACCAAGTTCATGGCCCTCAAGCTAGATATTTCTAAAGCTTTTGATAAGGTTGAGTGGGATTTTGTAGATACAATTATGAGGAGGATGGGCTTCTGTGATGTGTGGTGTCAGTGGATTCACAAATGTATGTCATCTGCGTCCTACTCTATACTGATTAATGGTGTACCTACTGACATCATTTATCCTCAAAGAGGGATCCGTCAAGGTGACCCCATCTCCCCGTACTTATATATTATTTGCACAGAAGGACTTTCTCAACTGATCAAAAGAGCTATTCAACAGAATGGTTATAAAGCGTCAAGAGGAGGACCAACAATATCTCATTTATTTTTTTTGCTGACGATTCTCTTTTGTTTTGTAGAGCAACTGTACAAGAATGCCAAAAGCTGAAGGAAATACTAAATATATATCAGAAGGCATCAGGACAAGAGGTCAACTATCTCAAATCCGCAATAACATTCTCAAAAGGTATTCCCTTATTTGAACAACAACAAATAAAAGTAATCATGGGAATCACTAAGGTAGGAGGATTTGGGAGGTATCTAGGACTACCTGAACGAATAGGACGTAAAAGAAAGGATGTATTTGAATATTTGAAGCAAAGGATCAAGAATAAGATAGATAGTTGGTATAATAAATTTCTATCTCAGGCTGAGAAAGAGGTGTTATTAAAAGCAGTTATTACAGCCTTACCAACTTATGCAATGTCTTGTTTCTTATTACCAAAAGGATTGATAAAAGAAATCACTACTTATATGAGGCAATTTTGGTGGTCATCTTTCAAAGATAAACAAAAAGTCTCATGGATAGGATGGCACAAGATTACAGCCTCTAAAAAGGATGGTGGACTTAGAATAAGAGACATGGAGGATTTTAATATTGCTCTTTTAGCAAAGCAGGGGTGGAGATTGATAAAATATCCCCAATCTCTAATGGCTAGAGTCTTCAAGGCCAAGTATTATCGTCATACAAGTTTCCTTGAAGCTAAAAGTTATACTACCTCCAGCTATGGTTGGCGTAGCATTATTCAAGCCCAGAATCTTCTCAAGAGTGGTACTAAATGGATAGTTGGAGATGGAAAAACTATACGGATGTGGGAGGATAATTGGATAAGAACCAAGCCCTCAGTCCCTGCATCTGGACCTTGAATGCTCACTCATCCCCAACTTATAGTATGTGATCTTTTTGAAGAAGGTTCACATAATTGGAATAGCCAACTAATCAAGAATTTATTTTCGGTGGAGGATGCCAATTACATTTTCAACATACGACCGAGTCTTCTAGGTAACCATGATACTCTTACTTGGACCTGCAGCAAAGAAGGAGAATATAGTGTTAAGGCAGGATATCACATACAAAGGCAACAAACATCTCAAGGCACTCAACCTGAACATGAGAATAATGGAGTTACAGAAGAAGTTAAGAGTTCTTGTTCAGAAATTTGGAAGCAACAACTTCCTCCTAAACTGAAAACTTTTTGGTGGAGAATTGCTCATAATAGTCTTGCTGTAGCAAGTAATATTAGAAAAAGAGGAGTTTCTTTTGATGATACGTGTCAAACATGTGGAGAGCAATCGGAAACCCTCAACCATATGCTATTTCAATGTAGGGTGGCAAGAGATATATGGGAGATGGTCCCTACAAAATTTGATATTTCTACTGCTGCTACAAAGTCTCTCCTCCAAAACTTGCATGATGTTTTATCATGTTCAAAGAAAGACGCAAAAGAACTTTTAAACTACTTTGTTGGATGGAGAATTTGGAAAATGCGAAACAACATCTTATTTCAGCATAAAAGAGAGCATATTTTGCAGGTTATTCATGGCGCAATAAGAGACTATCATATCTGGAAGGATGCATTGGAACATGATGAACAACAGACGCAAAGAAGCAGAGCGCCGACCAGAAATGCAGTGACTCTTCAAGATGTGTTATCCACCTCTGCAAAATACTATTGTTTGGTTGATGCCTCTTGGAAGAATGAAAAAGAAGTGGGAGGAATTGGATGGTCCTTACACAGTCGAGAAGGCATTCAAAAACTCCAAGGTTCTTCTTCCATCAACCCAACAAACTCTCCCTTGGAAGCATAAGCAATAGCCCTTTTAATGGCAGTGCAGCAGATGAGGAATCTTTGCTATGACCACGTCACTTTCATCTCTGACTGCAAACGACTGATTGATGGGTTACATCAGTTCTACACTGAAGAAACCATCACCAAGAGGTGTATCACTGAGGCGTCCTCACTGATACATGATATCTATGAAATGTCGAAATCATACTCTTTTAAGTTTAGGTACCTAAGTAGAGAGTCACTTGTGAATGTTGATGTATTAGCCAAAAATGCTAGAAATAGGAGTCAAAATTATGTAATTACGTGGCTATTTTAATAAAAAAATTGTTGAAAAAAAAACAAGATAAGCTTTTGTTATTCTTTAATTTTTGTGGAACACTTTTTTTTTGCTTAAAATTTTGTGGAACATTTTTTTTTTTTACTTAAAATTTTGTGGAACACTTTTTTTTGCTTAAAATTTTGTGGAACACTTTTTTTTTTGCTTAAAATTTTGTGGAACACTTTTTTTTTTGCTTAAAATTTTGTGGAACACTTGTTTCCTTTTTGGACTATCGTGACTAGAGATTCTCTATTATCTTTATTTAATCGTTATCTTGTTTCTTAACATTTTAACTCTCCGTCTACCTTTCTTCTCACTACGGTGCCAATATGTCTCAGATCATCGAGCACATCGTCCTATTCAAGGTCAAAGACGGCGTTGACTCCGTCAAGATCGACGCCATGGTCAAGGACCTCAACAACCTCGCCACCATCGACCAAGTTCTTTACCTCTCGGCTGCTCCAATCTACCGTCTCAGATCCAGCTCCCCCTTCACTCACGTCCTCCACAGCCGGTACAGATCCAAAGAAGACCTCAGCGCGTACGTCGCACATCCCGACCACCTTCGCGTGGTAGAGGAAACCATGCCGATATGGGAAGACATCATGTCCGTTGACTGGATCGCCGACCAAGTCCCCGGAACATTGAAACCTCCTGCAGGATCTGTTGCGAAAGTCACGTTGCTGAAGGTGAAAGAGAACGTCACCGACAAAGAGAAGAAGGAGATTATGGAAGTGGTTAAGGAGAAGTCTCAAGGAGTTGATGAGGAGATGACTGTGGGGGAAAACTTCTCTACAGTGAGAACAAAGGGTTTCTCGATTGCATCGGTTGCGTATTTTAAGGATCTTGGAGAAGTTGAGGTGGACAAGGAGAAGGACGTTGGTGGTTATGTGGAAGACACGCTTGTTGTTGAGTTCGTGGTTCCTCCTTCTTCACAGCTTCTGTAATTAAAAAGCTCAGATTTCAATTTCTTGAAGACTCTGTTTCTATATTTGTATTTCACAAAGTCTTCAAGAATGTGCTTTTTATTTAAAGTTTGTAAACTCATAAAAATAATTCAAGAATGTGGTTTTAAGTTCTAACGAGGCGAGAGCTATTTCCCCTGACCAAAAAAAACTATTTTATAGCATCAAGTATCTTCAAACTAATATTTCTAGAATAAAACTTTCAAATTTCATAACACACATGACACAACACATAATCAGTTTGATCGTTTATTATTTCTTCTTCGTCTTGGATCTATTCACTAGCAACACAGTCATGTTCTTTGAGAGAGAGAGAGAGAGAGAGAGAGAGAGAGAGAGAGAGAGAGAGAGAGAGAGAGAGAGAGAGAGAGAGAGAGAGAGAGAGAGAGAGAGAGAGAGAGAGAGAGAGAGAGAGAGAGAGAGAGAGAGAGAGAGAGAGAGAGAGAGAGAGAGAGAGAGAGAGAGAGAGAGAGATTACCATTAACCCCATTATTTTTATGTCTTCTCTTTCAACCCCCATTCTGATTAAGATCTTACACAAGATAATCAAATCTCTTACATTTTGAATTTTACTGAAAACATCGAATCTCTTAAAGGTATAACAAGAGTATTGATCTTAATTGGAGAAATTTTCATCAATGTTCGAAAATGAGATTTAGAGACGAGAACATTTTTGGTTAGGAGAAGACAAGCCTCACTAGTAGAAGTAGAAAAAACAAAATCTGTGTGGGTTTTATGATTTTGATTTCTTTAACTTCGGCTAATTTGAGATCGTTTGTTTCATCATCCACATGAGTCCTTGAGACCTTGAATAGAGACGCGAGTGTTGTTTGTTTAAATTTAAAAATATAAGTCGTTTGTATGAGTTTAAAAATTTAGCCTGAATTTTGAAAATAAATTGGTTGAACCAAATTAAAACATCTAGATGAAGATTGTTTTGTCAAAATGATATAATATCTATTGACAAATTACAACTCTAAACTTAAAATTGAAAAATCTTGTTTTTCTTAGATTCACCCCTTAAAGATGAATCTCTAGGTTCACCAACAAATAGAAATCTGCAATTTTATATTCAGTTTTTGAGAAAAAAAACAAAAATTTTGCCTAGTCATATTATATTTTTAAAATAAAAAGGTAAAAATAAACAAAAAGTAGTACTTTAAATCCTTGGGTAAACCAGGAACTCTTGGATGAATCATAAACATTAAATTATAAACACTAAACACTATATTGTAAATACTAAACCCTAAACGTCGTTAGCAAAACTCTGAAGGAAAATTGCCAAAAATACCACTTTCCTTGTACCACTTTTTAAAAATACCTTAATCACTTTTACCCTTGTTTTTTAAGAGGAAAAAACACACCTATAACCCTTGGGTCAATTAATCTAAGACTTAGGGTTTAGAGTTAAGGGGTGGTGTAGGGTGGGGGTAGGGTTTAGGAATTTAAAATTTAGGATTCTAATTAATTTTAAAAAAATTTGCCCCTTACAAAAATGGTATTTTTGAAAATGTCTCTTTAATGAAGGTAAAAATGAAAAGTGGTACAAGGAAAGTGGTATTTTTGAAAATTCTCCAACTCTGACCCGTAGATCTTAAATCCTAAAGTTTAGGATTTATCTAAGGTTTAGGATTTATCTAAGGATTTAGGATTTATCCAAGGTTTTAGGGTTTATTCAAGGGTCTATGGTTTAATATTTAGGGTTTAAGGTTTAGTGTTTACGATTTAGGATTTAGTATTTTGATGATCGCTTTAACAGTATTAAAAAGTATTTTTAGTACCTACTATTCTTTTTTATTTATTTTTACCTTTTTATTTTAAAAACATAATATTGTTTGGCAAATATTTTGTTTCATGTTTTTCAAAAACTAAATATGAAGTGACATATTTCTATTGGTCGGTGAATTTACAAGTTCACCGAATTGATGAACCTAAGAAAAACTCATTTTGATTTCTTTAACTCTAGCTGCTATGAGATTGTTTGTTTCACTATCTAGATGAGTCCTCTGAATAAAGACGAGTGTTGTTTGTTTAAATTTAAAAGTACAAATCATGTGAATAACGCATCTCGATGACTCATCTAGATGATTTATCTATATGAGTTGTTAAACATTTAAACTTAATTTTGAAAATCTGTTGGCTGATCCAAGTTGAAGCATTTGGATAGAGATTGTTCTGTCAAAATAGTATAATGTCTATTATACCTCATATATAGTTGACAAATTACAAACCTAAACCTAAAAATCGAAAAATCATATTTTCTCGCCAAAACCGAAAATCTTGTTTTTCCATCAAGACCAAAAATTTAAGTTTTCTGCCAAAACCGAAAATCTCATTTTACTGCCAAAACTGAAAATTTTGTTTTCCGCCAAAACTGAAAATCATGTTTTTCTCACCAAAACCGAAAATTTAATTTTCATGCCAAAAACCAAAAAATCACGTTTTCTGCTAAAACCAAAAATCTCATTTTATACAAAACCAAAATATCTCGTCTTCTCGCCCAAAACCAAAACATCTTGTTTTCAGCCAAAACCAAAAAATCTCTTTTTCCGCAAAAGCGAAAATTGTGTTTCCTGTCAAAACTAAAAAATCTCGTTTTCATGTCAAAACCAAAAATCACATTTTTCGTCAAAACCAAAAAATCTCGCTGTTTTGCTAAAACCATAAGAATCTCGTTTTCCCACGAAAACTGGAACCAAAACTGGAAAATCTTGTTTTCCCGCAAAAACTATTTTTTCTCTCAAAAACTGAAATTTTGCATTTCCCCTCCAAAACTAAAAAAATCGTATACCAAAACCAAAAAAACACGTTTTCCGCCAAAATAAAAAATTATGTTTTCTCTCTAAAACCAAAAAATCTCTTTTTCACGCAACACAAGAAAAAGAATCTCGTTTTCCCGCATAACCAAAAATCACATTTTCCCACCAAAACCAGAAAATCCCTTTCTCGCCAAAACCGAAAATCTTGTTTTTCTGCCAAAACCAAAAAATCGTTTTTTCCGCCAAAATAAAAATTTTCAAAATAAAAATGTGTTTTCTGCTAAAGCAAAAATTTCATTTTCTTCCAAAACCGGAAAATCTCGTTTTTCTGACAAAACAAGAAAATCGCCTTTTCCCTTTAAAATCGGAAACTATAGTTTCCCGCCGAAACCTCTTGAGCTAAATTTATTTATGGAAAATATATGTTTTATTGATGATAAATCTAAGAGCAGACGATGAAAACAAAAGGAATCTAAGAGCAAGAGAGTATGAATATATTGAGACTATATTTTAGTTATGGAGATGAATGAATCACTATTTCATGGCCTTCTATCTTCCCTTTATAGGTCTTCGGAGGTGAATCATAGCGGAGGCGTGATCTCCGGCGTGGCTCAGGTATCTTTATGACATTCTTTAATGTCTTTGATTTCTTGTGTACAAAGACTCTTCTAGCTCGGGGTGGGCTTTGATCTTCGTAAACTCATTGTTCCCTCTTGAGTCTTGTTGACACTTGATTTGGGCGCCATTACGTATGGGCTGAGATTTTGGATCAAATCTGGAACTTTGTGAAACCTGGCTCCAACTGTGCAGTTAGTATCATTAAACATAATCATCATAAGAGCATCAGCACAAGTAAAAAAAAACAAGAGTACTTCAACAAATATATTAATAAAGAAAAGAAAACTAAAATAAAATTGCTTACCTTGAGACTTTCTAATCACCTGTCATTTTATCATTAGCTCAGTTTTGTTTTACAAATAAAATTAAATAACAAAATAAAATTGTTCTAAATAATTAATATAATAATGATAAGCAATTTTTGGGAAAATACTCCCCACTAATGATGTTCTAAGACAGCTTTGAAATTACGATTCAATGTGGTTCAAGTAGTGAATCCTTGTAAACACGTAAATTTTGTCGGTTGTATAGTGTGATCTTAATGGTATTTTTATAATTTGAATGTTAAAAGAATATGGATTTTTGTTTTTAACGAAATAGTTTATTATGAATAAACGTAGGGACGTGATTAAGAGGAGTCAGACACTTGGCCGGGAACAATCCCGTAGAAAACTCTAACGAACTCTCCCAAAAATGGCGCGCTTAAAACCGAACAAACAAAGCAGAAAAGGTAAGAAAAATAAATTCTGTTTTGAACTTTTCAAACACACAGAAAAAGAGAAAGAAGAATGAGCAGCGAGGAAGAGAAAACAGTGTGTGTGACAGGAGCTTCAGGTTACATCGCTTCGTGGATCGTCAAGCTTCTTCTTCTTCGTGGCTACACCGTTAAAGCCTCTGTTCGTGATCCAAGTCTGTCTCTTTTCTCTATTCAATCTCATTCATTCCAAAACAACGGATCTAATAGTTTTCTTATGTTTAGATAGAAGATTTGACTTTTTTGAAATTTGAAGGCATGTGAAATGATTAAAGATCTAATACTTTTTGGATAATTCAAGATATATATACGTGAAAATATGGTTGAATGATGCAGATGATCCAAGGAAAACAGAGCATTTGCTTGCGTTAGAAGGTGCAGAGGAAAGGCTTCAATTGTTCAAAGCAAACTTGTTAGAAGAAGGCTCTTTCGATTCAGCCATTGATGGCTGCCAAGGTGTTTTCCACACCGCCTCACCATTCTATCACGATGTCAAAGATCCTCAGGTGTGTATGTGTGTGTCTTTCTCTCTGTCTATCTTATTCGCATTCTCTGAGATATGTTTTTTATTTGTAGGCTGAGTTACTAGATCCAGCGGTGAAAGGAACAATCAATGTTCTAAGCACTTGCTTGAAGACTCCCTCTGTTAAGAGAGTCGTCTTAACCTCATCTATAGCAGCTGTTGCTTTCAATGGCATGCCTCGAACACCCGATACCATTGTTGATGAGACATGGTTCGCTGATCCTGAATATTGCAGAGCTGCCAAGGTAAATTTAAAAATAAAAAAAAGTTAGGGTTGCGTGATCACCAAGTTATCACTCTGTCTTTTTTTTGGCTGAAACACTCTGTTTTTGCTTCTGTAAAAGCTATGGTATGTACTGTCCAAGACATTAGCTGAAAACGCAGCGTGGAAGTTCGCGAAAGAGAACGATATGCAGTTGGTTTCGATAAACGCAGCAATGGTGATTGGTCCTCTCTTACAGCCAACGCTCAACACTAGTGCTGCTGCAGTACTGAGCTTGATCAAAGGTAAAGAAAAAAGCAATTGTTTGATTCAGACGTTTACTAAGCTTGAACATTGGTTTACGTCTTCAGGAGCACAGACGTTTCCTAATGCGACATTTGGGTGGGTTAACGTTAAAGATGTAGCAAACGCTCATATTCAAGCGTTTGAGAATCCAGATGCTAATGGAAGATACTGCTTAGTGGAGAGAGTTGCTCATTACTCTGAAGTTGTTAACATTTTGCATGATCTTTACCCTGATTTTCAACTCCCTGAGAAGTAAGTTTTTATTTTAATTTCAGAAACAGAGCAACTCTGTTTTTCTTTATAGAAATTGTTAGTTAAAGACAAGATCTTTGTAAAGAATCCGTTGATTTTTTTTTTGAACTGCAGATGTGCAGATGAAAAGATATTTATTCCAACCTACAAAGTGTCTAAAGAGAAAGCAGAGTCTCTTGGGGTTGAGTTTGTGCCATTGGAGGTTAGCATTAAGGAGACTGTTGAGAGTTTGCAAGACAAAGGGTTCATCAGATTCTGAGTTTCAAGCCAGAACCAGACTTGGATGTGTTTGTGTTTCTTTTTTATTTCTATTTGGTGGTTGTTATTTTTTTTCCTTGATTTAAAGCTGGAGTGCATGTTACCTATTGACATTTTTGAAAGTTTGTTTTTGCATCATTTGGGACTGATAGAATAAACTATCTTCTTCTCATTGAATTTGTATTTGCAGCTAATTGCTTATCAAGTGATGAGTCTATCTATGTCAACCATTGATATCTGCTTTATCACCTTTGCTCTATGCACAAATTGTTTCACTATGAGGAGTGAGTAACAACAATAAGACATTAGATGTCTTTTGATATTTAAGTTTTATTCAACCAATAATATGATATTTGTTGTGTTTGCAATGTTACTAGGAAAAGAAAAATCTAAAAGGAGGATAATCATTAGAGGATCCAGTTGCTATCATCTTTCAGCTCTGATTCCTCCGACCATGTCTGCTGCACATTTTCCCACACAAATCCTTCATTTTCCTGCATATTCCAAGACATTTTCAATATTCAAGAGACTGAAACTATTCTTCTAGATTTGTATACTAATGTACAACTGCTTTCTCTCTTGATCATCTCTTACCTTTGAGGTGAATTTGACAGTTGTTGTGCAGCATTTTCTTTCATTACCTGCGATATATATCCACAATTAAGGAAGATAATAGTTCACTCTTATGTAGCATACTAAGACTTTTAGTTACCAGTTTGTTCCCATTTATCAAGCTTTACTATCCAAGTCCCAGGAGTAGTCTCTTTTGCCAGAACCTGATCTGTCCAAACCCGAAACTTCTTGTCCCTTTTGTCTCCATGGTACTTTCCAAGCTCATCAATGGTGTCTCTGAGAGATTTTTCAGCACCATGTGGATGAACAAAGACACCACCAGGATGCTGATGGTGATTTTTTGACAAAGTGGATGATATTATCATCGCTAATTAGTCTCTTGGATATAGTTAGATTTGATGTTAATGAGAAACAAGGGTTCTATATATACTCACACATGAAGCTTTGAGACTTGCTATGTATGCCTCACAGTTCTCAACTTCCCCTCTTCTCCATCTCTCATAGAACAAGAAAAAATTGACAACCTCATGACCCGGGTTCACACTATCCTCCCTGCATTCTAAGAAGTCAGAAACATCTCTTGGAGAAAGATTTGGACCAAGCTTAAAATGACCAATAGCTTCTAAGATCCCACCAGCACACCTCTCACTCGCGTGGATTATCTTTGCATTGTCTTTCGCATTCTCTGCATACCACTCTAATAATTCCTCTTGAGAGTTGCTTACCATGACACCGTAAACATTAGGAATAGTAAATAGCTCGGTGTCGTTTCCAGAGTCACCACAGACAAGAGTTTTAACAGAAAGCTTCCCTTCAGCCTTGAGTTTGTTCAGAAGATAAGCAAGAGCTTGCCCTTTTCCTCCACCTTTTGGTAAAACATCTAAAGCTTTTCCTCCACTGAAAATAATTTTGATATCCAACTGAAAAACAAGACACCATCATGTAACATGTTGTTAAAGTAAACGGACAAGATTAAACAATGGTACGTACTCCACGTTTCTCCAACCGTTGGTATAGCTCCTTGGTCACTTCTTGAGCCTTACTCTTGTCAATGAAAAAGCTAACCTTGTTTGGTCTCTGATCACATTCTCTCTGCATCAATTATATTGCACTTTGATCACTTAACCAGAGTATTAACTATATAAACATAGTGGCTATACAGTCTTTGTTTGTGTTAAGTAGAGAAAGTAACCTGAAGAGTCAACTCAGGGAACTTGCTGGTTTCTTCTTCCACGATTCCTCGGTTCCATTTATTGTTCATGATTTCAACCCAACTATCATCAGTAACCATGGAGTTGCCATAAGCTATCTCAGTTCCTACTGATGTAATGATAACATCAGGAGTTAATAGTGGTCTCTCTTTCCTCAGCTTCTTGTACAAGGCTAGTGTTCTTCCTGTTGAGAAAACAAGAAGACAGTCGTGGCGAAAAGAGCTTTCCCATAATGAATTGAACCTCAATAAAGAGAGATTCTCAGGATCATTATGATGATCAACCTTCAAGAACACATAAAAATACACATCAAGAATCAAGATTTAGAGCAAAAAAGAAGTTTGTTAATCGCCCTTTTATACCATTGTATCATCAAGATCTGAGACTATCATGAGGCGGGGAGGAGATGTAAACCGCTCCATGATTACTGTAATCAAGAAACCAAGAAAACAGCGTCATGAAGATTAATCGTTTAAACTGAAATATAAGATTCACTGAAATCAAGAACTTAGATAATCGAGAGCCATTTGTTCAAAAAGAGAAGAAAAAAGATCATCGAGAGCCATCACAAACTAGGGTTCCTTAGTGATATAGCTAAAGCTTGTGAAGGAGATCCGAGATAAGAGACAAACCTGACGAATGCAAAAGCACGATTTGGTGTAAGGAAAGAAGAAGCTTTGGTTTTGAGAAATTAAGAGTGAGGGTAGAGGGCGGAAGAACAAGTCAACCTTTTAAATTTTAAAATTACTTTTTCTTCCACGAATTATCATTTTTTTTCTCCTTTTTGTAGGGAATATTCTCTTTTCCACGTTACCTACTTATTTACTTATTTAAAGAAAACCTACATAAAAAAATTCCTTGTTAGAATAATTACAATAGAGTAGTTGAATCAATTATCAACTGTTGAAACCATTAGTTATTTTTTTTTTTAATGCATACGTGGATTAAATAAAGTTGAAAACATTCAACTAATTGATTACTCTAAAATGTGGGACCAATCCCATTAGTGACACATGTTCTTCTAATACTTAACATTAATAATCTTGTTATTAATTAAATAATTTATTTTTATTTCTTATAAGAAAGTTTAACATTTTAATATAAATAGAAACTAAATTTATTTAATTTGGATATAAGAAAAAATAATTATTAATTAGTAAAATAAGATGTTGAATTTTATTAAACAAAACTATTGTAGTGTGTAAAAGTTAAATATGTGTTGACTGATGATGTAGAAGAAAGCGAAGATGATGTAGAAGAAAACGAAAATGATGTGGAGGGTCTTGAAATTTAAAATCATTAGGTTTGTTCTTATCGCAGCGTTAGCGTCAAAAGAAAGACACTAAGGCAGAAGAAAATTGAACGTGTTTTTTAAAAGAAATCAGACGGGAACAAATTTCGGCGGCACAACAGTACCGAGACCACTACCGCTGCTATTTACAGCGTTAGACGTATTCATTATTATTGGCCGCAACGGCTGCAAAAAGAGGATGTTTTGTTCTGTCAGCCGTAAATTTGCTGTGGGAATAGGGTTTGTTTTTGGTCGCTAACGCTGACCGCAGCACTAGACAAAAGAACATACCTATTGTACATAATCTTATATGGAAATATGATCTCAAAACCTCAGATAAGAAAAGAAAAAAAAAACAGAAGCATAAAGCAAACACAAAGCCTACTTGAAACGAGACATCTTATGATATGTCCTTATACAAAAAAAAAGTATTTTTTATATTTTATGCAAATCTCAGCATCTCTCATTTTCATTAACCAATTGCATTTATCAAATTAGCCTTATTAAAATTAAGAGAAATTAGCAAAAATAAAATAAGAAAATATATTAAATCGCTAAAAAAAGCGTTTGCGTTTGTCGCAGTTTTTGAAACGAGCTGGGAACCCCTACACAATCCAGCTCAAGAAGTTCTCCCAACTCAAAAGATCCTCTAGCTCATGATTTCTTCCTCCATCGTAGAGGTCGCTATCAAATCTGATGTCCATCGATGTTGTATCTTCCACCGGAGAGCTGCATTTAGCTTCAAAGTAGGAAAGTTGAATGTAATTACTATTGCCAAGCTCGGGAATGAATTGGAAATCTGTTTTGATTGAATTTAGATGTTTTGGCACAGTATGTGGGTTGATTAGGACTTAAAAATAGTAGCAAATGGATTGCATTCGTTGAATCGTAGTGAATTGAAAGTAGGTTTGAAAATCAATAGGGACTTTTTACGATGGGACAATTAGTAAAACTAGAATTACTAATAAATGTAATATAACTAATAAAATTGGTATTACTTAATAAAGTTTACTTTTTCCAATTTTTATGTCTTTATTTTGCTATGCATATTGAATGTTTTTCATTGGTTTTCGATAGATTATGAAATATAATTGGTACAACTATGGACAACTAGTATTACTGGTTGTGTTTGAATTGTTCTGGTAGGATTCAATGATCAACAACGTTTTCATAAATTTTAGATGTGAAGGTCAAATGTATAATTTAGTGTTTAGGAATGCTACGGACGAGATAAGTCTCTCAAAGCTAGAACCAAGGATATGGAAAAAGGTCGGGTTAGATGAAAATACAGTGCAGTTGAAATTAAGTTACATTTCATTGCTGGTTGGATGTGAGGAACATTTTTAATTTTTTGATGATGAGGACCTTTGTGGTTATCTATTGTTCATTGATAAAGAGAATCGTAGATGCATTCTGTATGCGGAGGTCATCAATAGCTCTGAACTTCCCGAGAAACTTTCGAGCTAGTAAACTAAGTTCTTCAGGTATGAACTATGAGGTGTGGCATTCAAAGGGTGATGATATCAAAGATATAGCCATTAATTTATATGCCAGCAACAAACTAGTAGAAAAACAAACCGAGGGGATAGTGACGATTGAGGAAATGGAGTAAGATGTGGATGAAGATGAAAATGTGGAATAAATGCGAATAAAAATGTGGATATCGGTATAACTTGGATATGCGTGATAAATATGTAGAGCTTCCACCTGTTGCAGAACCAATTCAGTTTATGGAGGCATGGAAAGACGGTTTGGATCTGAAAATACAACAAGAGTTTCCAAATAAAAAGACAGTGTAAGAAGTGGTAGAAAGAGCCGCATTTGCAAAATGTTTTGCGTTTAATGAGGTAAAATTGTATAAGGAAGAATTAGTGCTAAAATGTCCTAAGGAAGTATGTAAATGGGGTTTACGAGCTTCGAAGATTGGCAAGACAAAAAATTTCTCTAATAGAAGGTACACCAAGATGCATACATGCTCTCGTGCTAGTTAAAGTAAAAACAACTCGAGGAGAAAAGGCACGCTAAAACAAGTTGCATCTCTATTGCATGACGATCATCCAGGAAAAATGAAAAATCCAACTCCTAAAAGTGTCATTGATCTTGTTTGACAAAACTGGATGTCAAGATATTATACTCCACTGCATTCAGAGATAAAAACGAAGTTGTGAGTGTTTTATGTGGCACTCCGGAAAAAAGTTATGAGATGTTGTACTGTTATTTGTACATGTTAGAGAAGATCAATCATCGACAATAACAAGTGTAAAACTGAATGAGTCGGACAAATTCAAGTACTTGTTCATTCTTTGGGAGCTAGCTTATAAGAGTTTCAAGTCATGAGGAAAAGTGATAACCATAGATCCAACTTTTCTGAAAAATAGATATGGTAGTGTACTAGTTTTTGCAACAACCCATTTACGGAATTATATAAAAATTATATAATTGTTTTAATTGTCTATAAATTTTTACAATATTTATTTAATTATTTAGTTATTAAAGGTTTAAAACCAAAAGATATTTTCAATAAAATATTATTATTTTATTTTTATTTTATATTGACCATTCGAGTCGAATATCCAGTTAAATATATAATTCTTTGGATATCTAGATACTGAATACCCAGATGACTATGGATCAAATAAATTAGAAAGTTGAATATCCAGACAAAACAAATCATATAACAAATACTTACAAAAACATATATTTGATTTGTGACTATCCCTGATACCGGTTTATATTATTTCCCACGCTCTATTGCAATTACTATTTCATGTTCAAGTCAGAAAAATCTAATTTATAGAAAGGTAAGTAAGTTTATCTAGTGGATCTGTAAGAGATTTAAACAGTAGAGAAGGATTTCATGAATGTAGTTAAAATATTCCTGGAATTGAATGTGAAAGACGGTTGGATACAAATACTCGTTACCTGTTTTATATTCGTCACTTTTCTTATATTCGTTACTTGTTTTATCCACGTCTTAATATTTCAAGTACTCGTCATTGTCAATTCGGGTATTGTGTAGTAGAATTTAGATAATTGCAAGTACAAAAAGAATAAGTATGAAAAATTTAGCTATTCCGCTTGATATTATTTGTTACTTATCTAAAGAAGATATTTTGTTATTGTGAAAAGTAAACAATACTCATATATCGAAACATTCATATTTTTTGTTGGTTCTTCTTTATCTTTATAATATGCACAAATATATCATTTATAGTAACTTACGTATTTTTTCCTAGTTGAATAAACAAAACAAACTCTATTGTCCATTTTTATTAATACTAGGAGGACAGTCCGCACATGTGCGCATTAATATGATTTTTACTTTTTAGATTGATGGTTACATTTCTAAGATTTCTGGTAATCAATTGTATTTTATTATGTCACATATCATATAAGTGTACATAATCATTTTTGCATATTTATATATAATATTAAGTCTGTTATATATAATTTTGTGGAAAATAATTATAACAATAATATTATTACATTATAGTGACATTAAAAACATTAAATTAATTATTTTATCATAATTAAATAAAGATAAATTCAAGATAACATGGATGCTAGTTTAATTTTCAGCACCACAATCACTCCAGTTTGATAAGTGGACGTCTGATTAAATTGCCAAAAAAAATTGACTTTAAATTCAATAGTAAAATACATTAAATAAATTTTTTATACAGTTATATAATAAGTATATAATATACCTTGATTGTAACTCATTAACTTTAGACATATCAGTGTTTCATAGTTTCTGGTTTTATCTAGTCGAAATTTATAAGAATAACGTCTAAACTTGGTGATAAATCAAATAATTCATATTAAATAGGGTTATAGGTAATTAAACCAAATAACTACAAAATAAAGAATATCATTTGAGAATTGATTGTTACGCCAAAATTGTAATAAACAGATGGTTGACAACGAACTCGTTCTATCTCAAACTGAACGATAACATCACATACTGCTTGGCATTCAAAAATATACTTAAATATTGCTATAATTATGGAATCAGAACCATAAATATTATTTAAAATATACATAGAAAAAATATCTACGTAACTGGACAAACATAAATTTTTGAAACTTAGTATTTTCATTTTTATGTTTAGACAGAAAATCAATTAAATTTGTAACTCAAATTTTAAAAAATGGAATTGTGATTGATGTTTGGTTTAAATTTTAACTTTAAAATTCTATACAGGGTCTCGTAACTCAACTATAACACATGTTAAATCAAACATAAAATCAAAAAGCTAAATTTAATGTATGATTGGCAATATTTTTGAGTTACAATCATAACTCAAACTTAATTAAATCTAACTCATATCACCAATCAAAGCCTATTTATAACAAAAATATTGTGACAATTTATATATTATATACTACATGTAGTACTATAATTTAGTCCAAAAACTAACCTTAGAATCAACCAAAGTAATTTCAACTTGTATAATCTAAGGGATGCTAATTTAATTTTCCATTTTCGTAGTAGCTTACTTGAATACGTTGAGTATTTTCTTGACAGAAATTCAGAGTGTACAAATATGTTCAAGTTGCTATTTTGATTAAAATAAGAGAATGCCTTCTAAAAGTAGAGAAAAAGTTGAAAGTATTTCTATTATATAGCTTGTTAGTTGAACAAATAGATATATAACTTAACTTATTAAATTAATATTTTGATATTACAAAAGTTTATATATTTTGAAGAAAATAAATACATGTCATAATATGTTTGGAACGAAAATATTAAGGTATTCGATAACATTATATAATTATTACTTTATGCAAAATTGATAGTGTACACTTTTTCGAGGGTAGATCGGCAAAAACGCACTCACACAATTCTTATAGAGTTGAATAATTAACATAAATCCTATAGAATAAAAGCATAAGAAAATTGATTGGCATATTGAAACACAAATAAAAACAAATGTCCAAGTGAGTTTTTAAAACATATAAATTAAGCTACAAAATAAATCTGAAACATATGATTTGATTAATCGAGATGAAGATCTTACCTAGCTTTAAAAAGATTTGATAATGATACCTTAAAGCATCATGTTTCATTTATGTGCTCTTAGCATATACAAGGAGAATAACAAAATAATAATAGTACTATTGTAGGAGGGAATTTCAAGTTGAGAGAATTTCAAGTTTACCACATTGCTTGTACCATTATTTATGTTTACCTTCAATAAATGGACTTTTTCATAAATATGTTCTTCATTATAGAAACAAAAAACCCTTATACATTTGCTTTATAGATATATAAATATAAATAGTTATTTAATTAAATAAGATAAAATATTTTTCTATACAATTTTCGAATTATATATTTTCAAACTAATTTTTTTTAAAATAAATTTCTTTTGCTTTTTCACTTTTTATTTTTGAAACTAATTTTAAAAATTTTATTTTTCAATTTTTAATATTTTTTAAAAAAATCCTAAACCCCATCTTTCAAAACCCTCTCAACTCTAATTCGCAAGTCTAGATTAGTTTAACCCTACGGGTATATATGCTTATTTACCCTTTTAAAGTTAATGGTAAATATGGTTACTGTAAACATGAAAAGTGATAATAAGAAAGTGGTAGTTTAGGTAATTTCTCATTATTGCATGCAACATTATTTATTAGAACAACTTAAATAATTGGTAAACTAATAACCAACTTGGACATGAACATCTCAACATCTCCAATAAGAGGATTGAATAAATACTAGAATAATTCAAAACGGAACGAAGAACCATCTTACCAAGATATGTACTTACAATTTACACATTTAAAGATGTACTTATATCATGTAGTATTAAATGTTAAAACAATCATACTACGAAAAATATAATAACTCATACATTACCTTTTAGTGATCTTCAAAAATCGTAACACACATATAATGGAATCCTTCCAAAATCATTGTAAGAATCAGAGGTATTCTTTGCTATGCTATAACGTGAAATACATGATATAATTTCATTTTAACTGTATAGGAATATGATATCTGAAATTAGTAATTATATATAAGAATAGAGAATCATGTTTGCCGATATATATATAGTGAAAGTAACTTTGACTTTGTAGTTCAAAACGAACATAGAAGGGACAATCATCATATGCTTCTTCATTGATTTTGTTCAAGTCACCAACAAATCAAATAATTCTAGTGACGTCTATTATCAAAAAATATAATTTTTTTTTACTATACAGAAATATAATATCTGAAATTAGTCATTATATAATAATCATGTTTTCCAATATTACAAAAAGATATAGAGAAGGTTATTTTGATTATGTAGTTCAAAACCAATATAGAAGAGACAATCATCGTATGCTTTATCATTGATCTTGTTTAGTTCTCCAACGAGACCAAACAACTTCAGTGACATCTATTATCAAATTATGTATATTAATCCAAATATTTAATAAAATTAAATATAACTACATAACATATATTTACCAACTAAATATTCTAGATTAAGAAAATGTGATAAAATTTCATAGAAGTTCGAGCACTAAAAATATAAGGGATCAACTCATGGTCTAAGATGAGTAATACTTGTATAAGGAAGGAAATGAATCATGTATTTGTAAGCATTGAAGGATTTAGAACTTGGAATTCCTTAACATCAAAACACCATAATATAAACGATATGGTGGAATATACATAGTGACACTTATATTTTGGTTTAAATTAAATATGAATATATAAAATGACAATAATAATATCAAGAATATCTAATATTATGTTCTCATGGCATATGCCTGATCAAAAAAATTGGAAAAAAAATTCTTACATCGTCGAAATTCGTCAATATAAGTAATAAAAACTGATCATTCTTCTAGTGTCGACACCATTTTCACCAATTGAGAAACGTCTGATGTGAAAATCACGTCCTTTGATATGTAAGGTATTCATGTACTCCATAGCCCAAATCAAAACTTCACATTATGCATGTAAAGGTAATAAGCTTTGTCAAATATTCATAGCCCCCATCATATGTGTATCTAAGTCTTTGGTACAAAACCATCCTTGAATTGTAAAAAGGTCTTGTTCTCTCCAAGCTCCATCAATATAACACCAATTGGTACCTTTGAATGGCTGACTCATGTAAGTAAATGATACCACTTGGTCTTTTACCTCTAAAAGTTGAGTCTCAATCCATAAAGCTCCTGCAATTTCTGTTATGCATAGGATTTCCTGTGGATTTTGCTCTTGTTTTTGTAAATCTTAACATTCCTATTCTTTCATATGTATCCAATGATCCAAGAAAATTAAGTGGACTCATGTTCTTTTGGTAATCTCCTAAATAGATAATTCATATTGGTAAAAATATATGGTGTTGGAAAATTTATGGAAAATTTATGTTGGTGGTCATTATGATATGATTAATGGATTCATCCTCCGCTCCACATATACTATATCGTGTGTCACATTGTATTTCAGGAGATTGCAGTTTTTTTATTAACTGGTAAGACATATAATATGATTTGCTAGACAAAAGACTGTAACTTTGTAGACATTTTACGGCCTTTTGTCTAGTAGATCATAGTAGGTATTTTTACCAGTTAATAAAAAATTGCAATCTCTTGGAATATAATGTGACCCACGGTGAATGGAGGATAAATCTATTAATCATGTCATAATGGTCACCAACCGATTCTTTTATCTAGATACATTTTTCCGTTATAACCTGATTTAACTATAATCTTTACCACTACTGAAAAATACCACCCTCAAGAATTTGGGTTAGAAACATAACTTACCACCAAATCTTTCATAGTTTTTACATCATCTAAATGAATGTATGTATACAGTAAGAAAAATTATGTTCCAAGAGATATCCATCGAATTAATGAGATTTTCCACTTTTAGTGAATAAATTAAGTATTGAAGTTCATATTTGGTATTGTTGACCTTAAGCAATAAGCAGGAATCCACGGATCAATCCATACTGAGATGCATTATTGTCTTTACCTTTTCTGATTAACTTTTTTTTAACTAGAAAATTAGCTTAACAAATATTTCTCCATCCATATAATGGTGAGCATCATTTATGTTGATCCAAAAATATAATTTCCTAAAAGATCTCTCTTTAAACACATTTTCGACATATATTATGGTTTATCTATCAATCTCCAAATTTATTTTTCCAGTAGAATTGTATTAAAATACTTGTGGTCACGAAATCTCAAGCATCCGTCAATCTTGTTTCTACAATTTTATCCCAAGCAAAGCAGTAAATATTTTTTTATTATTACCGCTGCTCACCAAAAATGTGTAATTACATTTGAGTTTCTTTGTTACTATTTTGGGAAGCCTGAAACACAACAAATGATACTTTGAACTCGCTACTCGTTAGTATCAAGTTAAATAGTTTATTTCTGTTACCGCTCTCGTTAGAATGCATTGTTTTCAAGTTTTGTTTATAATTGGCTTAATTGATAATCATTTAAGCAGTAAACCATCTACCACAACGATTAAACGAGTACCATGAACTCGTTAACTTACTGGTTAAACCTTATAAAGTTCTACAAAGGTAAGAAAAAGTCATTTGAAAGGGGATAATCAGCTTACCATAATGAAAATTAAGATAGAGTAACCTTTCATCATGGTTAAAAGGTTGTTTAACAGGTAAGGGTTATTTAGCGGACATTAGGATTCACTCAATGGTCCCAAAGTTTCTGCAGATACCTCCCTAAGATGCATATGAGAACCCAACTTCTCAAGACAAGAAAACTCGTTTTCAATATAGGTACAATAGGAAGCTTGTCTCCAGTGGTCAATAAAACCATCAGATATAACAGCAACAAGAAAAAAAAATGACTGCATCAAGAACGAGTCCATTAGGATCTATCTGAGTGCAGTGAATCAAAATTAATCAATGCAGTAACTAAAGCAGAGGAACGAAGAAACCACATTCTTGTTAAAATGTTAATTTCATACAATAGCAAAGATGGAAAACAACAGATCACACTCGTAGTGACAAAAAAAAAACAAAAAAAAAAAACTCAAGGAATCGCCTGAAGAATTAGACAACAGTGAGAATAGATCAATCAAGAACAGACATAAGAAACTTTTCAGACACAGAGATCAAGAGACTGAGCTAGTTTGTGCCATGTCAGGAGCAGGTGGAAGAACAAGGGCAAAGCAGGGACGTTCATGCCACCTGAAATACCAAACACTGATGTCGTCATCTTCTTTCAAACCATTACCCTGAACGACATCGTTCCACCCACAAATCAAAGCATAGTTCAAGGTTCCATTCCCTGAAACTTTCTTCATCTCCCGTCTCATCAAAATCAAGCCCCACTTTTTCTTGTGTTGATCCACTAGCACCGCCCCAACTCCGTTCTTTTCATCTTCTACTGATGCTAAGATTCCCAACTCCACGGGATTCAAGAAGTCGTTGCGGATTAGGCTGTTGAACGGCATTAGGAGACGGCTCTGCGCTGGGTCCACATCTGTGCTGGTCAGCTTCTTCTCAAAGATGAGCCACGGGCCTTGGCTCACAAGGTATCCTCTGGTTGCTACCATTGCTTCCAATAAACTGACCAGACACTCCGGAATAGCTCTCCCTTTCCATGAAAAAGGAGGAGCCCTAACTTTCTTTGATTTACCCTTTCTCTCTTGCGGGGCACGTCTCTTGCGGCTGCTTGTCTTCTCTGTTAGGGTTGAAGAAGAAGGAGAAGATACATAAGAACATTGAAGAGGGGTTGATGGGTCTTCTGTCTCGGAATCGTCTGGGGTCTTGTTAAGGTCGTAAAGTGATGAAGAGGTAGAAGCTTCGTTAAGGGTTTCATGGCTTTGTTGTAGTCGGACAAGTTTCTTCGACGGACTCCTTCTTTTCCTTGGGAAGACATTGAAGAATCCATAGTCGATGTCTGCTTCTTTTTCTTCATAATATAACAAGACGGCTGCATCAACCAAACTGCAGAATTTTCTCGAGCTTATATCTTTGTCCGCAACCGCGAGATGATCATTGTAATACATACTCTTCTCTGTGTTATTCTCTCTCTTTTTCAACATAGTTAGGGTCTCAAAGCAAACGAGACAGAGGAGAGAATGTTAATTGTTAGAGACTAACTAATCTGATGTGATTTTATAGGCTATTGTTATGTTTCAAATCTTACTTGGTAACCAAGCCTCCCTCAATTTTCCTTTTCTTGGGATTTTAAAGTTTTCCTTTTTTTTTCTCTCTAGAAAAATCAGTAAATCCAATAATTATTTGTTTTTAAATCTTTAAGAATCTTGGTACAATTATCTCAAATTATTTTAAATTATTTTTGTCTTGGATTATTTTAAATAATATTCTGTTTAATTTCTCCAATATTAATCATGTATCTATTAAAAAGTGAAAATCAGTGATAATGCTGCACGTTGGGGTGGCTATATAATTATTTTTACTATCATATATATCTGTAAAGAATTCTAACATTTTGATAACAACAACATCATATTCCTTTTTTAAGAATTAATATCGAGGGAATTTTCAATTTTTTTTTAAAAAATGTTCAGGTTTATCTCTTACAAACAAAATTGACAATTAAAAATGGGAATTATCAAAAGGTCGTTAAAAACATTATTCCTTTTTTTTGCAAAACTACATTGTTGATTTCTTTTATTTTAGATTTTCTTATAACACAATAATATAAAAGGAAATAACAAATTAAGAATTAAAAACGATCTTGGAGTTTGCAAGAAGTGTTTAAAAGGTTTGATACCACTCCAGTGACAGTAAAAAGGTCTACCGATCTTATTATATCTGTTTCTACTGAAATGCAGGAGATTATGTTTGCTAAAACTCTCGACCATTTAGGGGAAGGGATTATGCTCGGTGTTAGACATGTCAAACCGAGTCTCTTGTGGAACTTGCAAAAATGTGTCGGTTTCAGACAAGAGAAGAAGTTGGCTAAGGAATACGCTACTTTAGATCGAGTGTGGAAGATACATATTAGCAAAGAGAGAGAAGATAAGAAGACAAGAGACTGATGAGGATCATTCAAATGGATTAGAGAAAGCGATGATCGTCTGACGTCCCATATAAAGCCAGGGGCGGATCTACTTGTATAGAAGGTGGGACACGTGCCCATACTAACTTTATAACTTTTTGTTTGCAGCATAATTCAGAGTATGTGAATATAGGGGTGGAAAATAAAACGAACTTGGAAATTCAAACAAATTCAATCCCACAAAAAGTAAATGTGAACCAAAGTCAACCAACATAAAATCCGAATAGATCTTGTTCTACGGTGTTTTGGGTGTTAAAATTCTACTTGAACCGGATCAAAATCCTAACGAATATTAAACAAAAAAATCTCAAAAAATTTCAAAGATCCCAAAAAGTTTATACTAAACACAAACTCAATCTTAAATAAGTATATTAAGTATCTCAATATTTATTTATGACATAGAAAATTAACTCTAGTATTTAGTTTAATGTATATTTTTGAAAATTAATCAAATACTGAGAATATAATGCTTTGACAATTGCATTAAAAGTTTGGTTGTAATTCGTTTTTTTTTCAAAAGTTTCAAACCTATATTTTTCTTTAAGTTTAATTTTTTTTGTCAACTGTCCATTTAAATTAGATCAAGTGTTGGTCAAACAAGTTGATTCTCCAAGGAGCACCTCCGTCTATCCGTTTCTGATCTACATGAGAGAAAATATAGCCTTTGATTCTTACTTCTCTTGCTAACGTATCCGTTCGCCTATTCCTACCACGAGGAATATGAATCAAGTTCACATCCTCGAAGTCCTCTTGTAGTCTCTGGAAAACCTCGATCTCCATTGCAAATGTTGGCCAGTCCCTTGGATTCATAGTCATGTCCTTTAGGTCCGAGAAGTTTGTCTCGAAACGGATCGAGGTTGTTCTCATGTCTCTCTACATGAGGCTGCTAAAAGTAAACCTTCCATATCTGCATGTAAAGCTGAGAGGTTCCTGCAACACGCCTGTAATAAAAAAAATCAGGACCCATTTGATCTTTAAAACTCCACCTTTCCCTCGACACTGCCTTTATCGATCCACGACACATCAATTTGGCAGGTAGGGATTCGAGGTATCCAAGGAGGAAATGTCTTGACCTCTATAGTAGAAGGTTCATCATGATCCTTGTTTGCTTCCTCCTTTTCATTAGCATTTCTCCAACATTTTGCCTCAAGGGAGGCATGTTAAAAAGTGTCAATTGAGGATATGACTTTTCCATTAAAGAGTTTTTTGTTCCTCGCCTTCCAAATGTACCAACACATCTATGGAAAGGTACCGAATTGTGGTCTCAATGGAGCCACCTATTTTCTCTTCCAAAACAGAAAGTCCAGTCCATATTTTTGTATATAGATGTACTCAAGAAATTACCCAGAAAGGACGAATAATCCGATAAAGCCCAAACATGCAGGGCTGGGGGGCATTCAAAAGAAGATGATTAATCGACTCCACTGGCCATCACATTTGTGAAAACTCCACACATCCTGAGATTGTCTGCCACAAGAATGTTTCATCTTACTCGGGCCTTTGTCTTTCACACATGGCTCTGAAGGCTCGTGATACTCGGTTCTAGAACTCTTTCCTGTGTAAGACTCAGCTTGGTCAATCGAAGTAGGTCATAACCATATTTAACTGAATACACTCATGATTTTTTGTGGAGCCAAACATATCCATCTAGAGCTAGAGAGTAAGAAGGTTTTAGCCGAGGTATCAAAAGGAATATCATATGGGTGAAAAAATTCCCGTAAAAACTGGATATCCCACTCTTTAGTATCATTCCTAATAAAGGACTGAACAAAAAGTTGGAGCAATTTTTAAACAATGTGATCAGCAGGTCTAGGTGTTCGATCAACTGAGTTTGGAACCCAAGACTCACTCCAAACCTTGTATTTTGACCCTTATCAATTGTTTTCCGTAAACCTCATATGAGTATAGGTTTTGCTGCCATGATACTATGCCATCCATATAATGGTGAGTATATTCGTCGATCTTTAAAAGAGAGGTATGATTGTATTACCTTCTTTTCAGAACACAAGCCAATAAAGAATTTGGGTAATGAATTAATCTCCACAATTATTTTGCAAGAAGCACTATATTGAAGTCATGGAGATCTCGAAAACCTATTCCTCCCGTATGCTTAGGGCTACAGATCTCGTTTCATGCTATCCACTGTAAACCTCTACTGTTTTGTTTCGAACTCCACCAAAATTTAGAAATTGTGCTTCTTAGTTTGTCAGTAACGCCTTGTGGGAGTAAGAAACACGACATCACAAATATCAGAATTGCTTGAGCCACATATTTGAGTTGGACTTCTTTTCCTCCTTTGGATAAGAGTCTAGATGACCAAGTATTAGCTTGCCCATTGATTCAATCAAGTACAAAGGAAAAAAATTTCATCTTCGAGCCACAAATTTGCTCGGATAATCCTAGGTACATCCCTATGCTCCTTCAGAAGAAAACCCATGGAATCTTTTATATTTTGTCTCAAAGAAACATCCATTCTGTTTCCAAAAACTATCAAAGCTTTTGCTCTTTGTCTCGATGCTTTTCCATATAATTCTAAAAAGTTCATGATCTCCATGCATTGGCTTACTTCTGCATTATAGAATAAAAACTATCGTCTGCAAAAAGAAGATATGAGATCCTTGGGCTCGCCCTAGCAACACGGAGGCCTACAATCTTTTTCTCTGTGTTCGCTCCTTTTAAGAGCGAGATCAACGCCTCTATACACAGGATGAACAAAAATGGAGAAAGGGGGTATCCTTTTCTCAAACCATTGACTAAAATTTGATATGTTACCAACGTGACACAACACATAATGAGGTCAACTAGTCTCTCATTAAAGTTTATCTTCAACATCAAAGCTGCTATGAAACGCCATTCCACTTTACCGTAAACTTTGCTCATATTTGTTTTAAAAGCCATAAAATCTTTCCTACATATTTGGTTTTTCCGTATGGCGTGGAAATTGTCTTGCGTTAGCAGAATGTTATCAATAATCAATCGTTTTGCCAGGAAGATCGTTTTTCTGAGATCAAATGTGGGATAAACCTCTTAAGTATCTTACATAGTAGCTTAGAGATAATCGTGTAGCTAACATTGCAGAGACTAATAGGTCTGAATTCAATCATGTTGAGAGGTTTATTCTTTTTGGGAATGAAGCAAATATTCATTTGGTTTAATAGTTGGTCAAAGCTACTCATGGCAAAGAAATCTTGCACAAACCTAATAATATCTTGACGCATATCACTTGTTTATGTTTATAGAGTTATTAAATGATGTTTTCTATGTTTATAGAGATATTAATTGTTAGTTTTAACTTGTTTATGTTTTTTTTCTTAACAACCACCTTTTATTCATGCAACCAAATTTTTGTTAATGTAAATTATTTTCGAGTCACAAATAAGTAACAGTATAATTCAAAACCGAATTAGAATATAATTCAAATTTAAAAACGGTTCAATCGATTTTTCAATGTATTATATCTAAATCAAATTCGAGTAAACTCAAACAGAGACCGGGCCAAACTTTTATAATATCCAATTCAGACTAAATTTATACTCCAAAAAAATCAAATCAGAATTGACCCTAAACTGAAACCGATTAGATATATGAACGTCCACACCTAAGTAAACTTAGCATGTGGTTAAATGAGGTCAATGGTGTCACAAACTTCAGGTTTGACCGTATTTTTGTCTCAATTTTTATTTATCAATTTAACATGTGTAATAACATTTACTTTTTTTTTGGTCAAAGGTCTAATTTCATATTTTAACTCTCATTAGTTCTCTCTCTTTTAGTTTTTTTTCTTGTTATACCTGAATATATTCGAAGCTTATGAAGAGGCCCAAACTAATCTCCAATAGGAGATGCAGCTCATAGATAGATCATTTCTCCGAATATTTAAATGAGCCCTAAAGTATGAGCCATATATGTGTAAGGTGACCATGATAATTATAACTTAGTTTCACGCAGCAGATGTGTCGAACCTGAAACGTGTTAGCGTCCTAGGCTCGTCTCCTTACCACTCGACCACAATCACCCGGTCCTCTTAGAGAAATTTCTCTCTTTTTCTTCTCACACACATAAACTTTTTAGAAGAAAGAGTTATGTTTTTTGTTGTATAATTGTTTGGTCCATAGATCAGTTATCTTTTCCGTTCAGCGGATTTTGATTTCGTTTAGAAATTTTCTAGTGTTTTCAACCTAAAATCTGTGTTGATCTTCATGTTTATCTTCTTGTGACACTGATTTTAGGTTGAGTTTAATAATTAGTCTCTCTCCTTTGTGTTTATGTTTCCCGTTTGATAATCTTAACTGTGGTTTTCTCTTATTAGCATAATCTTTCATTTAAGAAAGATAAATCTTCAATCAAAAAGGCCTATTAGTTTGGCATATACAGAGTTCTTTCAAGAATGACATCGAGTGTGGTGTTTGAGATTTTTTCTATAGATATGGAGCCGTTCAGTAGGGCTGGAGTTCTTTTTGTTGAAAGAGCACTCTAGCAAAGGATCGGTTCTCAATGTATGGATGGTTCTCAATAAATCTAATCCAATGATAACCAGAGCCTCAGTTTAATTACATCGGTTTAGATTGGAGGAGAGATTCTCAGTGGGTACATACATCTAACCTAAAGCGAAACCACAGAGAAATTGGTTCAGATGTTGAGGTGTCTTCGTCGACGAAAGACCTTGATGACGGTTCTTCAGTTGCAGATGCGCGGTGGAGAAGAAAGCATGTGGTTTCGTCACTTTTTCTAAGGCCTCCACGTGTATTAACTTAATATACATGTATTGTTCTTGCAATTTTAGTTTCATGTGTTGAGTTAAAACAAATATGGGCAAAAATTAAGAAGATAACTCTAGTGATAGAAAGAGAAAATCCTCTCTAGATCTGCTTCCCTTATTTGGGCTTTAAGACTCTCTTCTTTTAAAAGTCCTTTACTTTTACGAAGATAGAGCTTTAGTTTGGAAAATATCTTTATTTCCCTCTTGTTGGTACCTCTGGAAATTAAACACGTGGCCTAGGTTCCTGAAGTCTGAAGAAACCTTTTGTTTTATTTTTCTGGGTAGAGTACGAAGTACTTCTTCTGCTCTTTTTGTTTCTAATCAGTTTAGTTACCAGTGTTTTCTAATCGTTTCAAGAAAGCTCTTTTTATCCTTCACGATGTCGATTGCAATGGATAATGCACTAATGGCGATGTCTCTGGAGGAAGAGGACGTGCCGTTTGATCTTCCAGATCTTCATGAGTTTAGTTCAACAGAAAGAAACTACCTGAGTCTAATCGGTAGGATTCTTAACCCTGATTGTCAGAAGATGCCTAGTTTGATTTTGGACATGCCCAGAAAATGGCAAAAAGTTGGTAAATGCAGAGGTGTTGCTCTTTCGAAGGAAAAGTTCCAGTTCATCTTTGATAACGAGTTTGATCTGCTTGATGTGTTGGATAAAGGGGTTCACACCTATAATGAATGGACCTTAGTGATTGAAAGATGGGTTGAGAACCCTCCTGAAGATTATCTGCAATATATTCCACTTTGGGTTCAGATTCGGCAACTCTCAGTTAACTATTACACAGCTGAAGCTATTTCAGCTCTTGGGGATCTGATTGGGAAAGTTGATGTGGTGGCCTTCGATCCTAACAAGGTTCAGGTACAAAATTTTGTTCGAGTTAAGGTCTTTTTTGATGTCTGCAGACCTCTGCGTAAAGAAAAGATAGTTAACTTACCTAAGGGTGGAACTGCAACAATCTTATTTTCTTATGAAAGAATTCAAAAACGTTGCTATGAGTGTCAAAGGTTGAATCATGAACGTGATGTGTGCCCATTAATGATCAGAAAAAGACAGTTGCAAGCGGCTGAAAGGAAAGCTACAGGTTCTTTTGTGAACTTTGTCAAACCTTTGGTCATTAACAGTAATGATCCTTTATATGGTGTTCTTAAAGAGGAGCAAGTAGGTATTAATCATATCACTGGAAGACCAAGGATATCACCAGATGTTTTGGAAGGAATGCGGCAATATCTACTGGTTGCTAATATTGATGAGAGAAGAGTGAGAGAAGAAAGAATCAAGAATTCTGTAGCAGAGGCAGAGGCTGATCCGATAGCAAAGAAATCTATGTTAAGCTTGGAGCCTATACCTCAGATTACAAACATTTTGGACAAAGGGAAAGGAATTGTGTTTGATTATGAAGATGTTTGCTCAAAGTCATCTCCCGCAGCGTTAGAATCTGTAGTTCAGACTCCAAAACTGATGGCTTCAGCAATCAGTGCATATTCAACAGAAGATGGGAGAATGAGTGTGGATCCAAGGAAATCTGTTAGTGCTCTGGAAAGAATAGGTGATGTACCTAACCTTTATCAGTTTAGTTCTTTGGTTAAAAGAGATAACTCATTTGATGCTTACTCTTCCGGAACTTTTATTGGTAAAAGTGGTACGTCAAGAAGAAGGCCTACTAAAAATAAAAGAATTTTAAAGGCAAAGTTTGTAGAGGCTCTTAGTGGTAATGGAGAGAAGAAGAAAGGGTCAGAGGTCGGTACTATTGTCAAAAGGAAGTCTGAGGAAGGAGTTGTGGGTCCATCAAAAGTCGTTAAGCGTACTTCAAATGAGGTGATCCCGAATAAGGGATCGCCTAAATTCCAATGAGCCTTATCAGCTGGAATTGTCAAGGTATTGGACGGTCTGATAACTTGACAATTCTCCGTCTTGAGGAAATGTGTAAAAAACATTTTCCCGAGATGCTGTTTCTTATGGAGACTTTAAAATCTAGAGATGTGATGGTAGATATTCAGGAGTGGTTAGGGTATGATAGGGTATACACAGTAGAACCAGTTGGTAGAAGTGGTGGGCTGGCTTTGTTTTGGAAAAGTTCTATAAATATTGACCTTCTGGTTGTAAATAAAAATCTTTTAGATATGCAAGTTCAGTTTGGGGCTTTAAACTTCTTTGTGTCTTGTATATATGGGGAACCCTTAGTAAAGCATAAGGCTCATCTTTGGGAGAAAATTAGTCGGATTGGAGTTGTGAGAAAGGAAAGATGGTGTATGTTGGGTGATTTCAATGATATCCTTCATAATGGTGAAAAGTTAGGTGGGCCTAGAAGAGGGGATATTGTCTTTCAACCTTTTGTTAATATGATCAATGGTGTGAAATGGTGGAACTGCCAAGTCAAGGTGACTCTTTCACTTGGGGAGGGGTTCGTTATGATCTGTGGATTCAGAGTAAACTTGACAGGTGCTTTGGCAACAAGGAGTGGTTTAAGCAGTTTCCGGCTTCTAGTCAAACTTTTATGGATAAAAGAGGATCTGATCATCGGCATGTTTTGGTGAAATTAATGGATTCTCAGCAGGTATATAAAAGTCAATTCAGGTTTGATAAGCGGTTTCTGTTCAAGGAAGACGTTAAGGATGCAATCAAAGCTGCGTGGAAACCTTCGGTGAGAAGTTTGTCCTTTGCTGTTTCAGATAGACTTAAAGCAGTGAGAAAGTCTCTCAGTAAATGGAAGAAAAGAAATAAATCTAATTCAAGAGAAAAGATTCAACTCTTAGAGACAGCTCTTGAATTAGAACAATCTGCTCAGATTCCGAACTTCATGAGAATTAATAGTCTTAAAAGAGATCTCGTGAAAGAATACAGGGCTGAAGAATTATATTGGAGAGAGAGGTCTAAAGAATCGTGGTTGAAGGGAGGTGATCAAAATTCCAAATATTTCCATGCTTCTGTAAAATCCAGACGTGCTAGAAAGAGATTGGAGAAAATCTTGGATGAGAAAGGGATTTTTCAATTTTCTGAGGCAGCTAAAGGACAAGTGGCTGCAGAGTATTTCAACAAGTTGTTTAAATCCTCTAATCCAGCCTCCTTTGAAGCTTTCTTCTTGAACTTTGCTCCAAAAGTGACTAATGAAATGAATGTTCACCTTTGTAAAGAGGTGACAAATGAAGAAATAAAGGATGTTGTGTTTGCAGTGAAACCTTCTAGTGCACCCGGTCCTGATGGTATGTCAGGATGGTTCTTTCAACATCATTGGGAGACGATTTAGAATCAAATATCAGAAGAAGTCAAACAATTTTTCGTTACTGGATGTATGCCGGTGGAATGGAATTATACTCACATCTGCTTGCTTCCCAAAACGAGTCATCCCACAGAAATGTGCAATCTGAGACCAATCAGCTTGTGTTCAGTAATGTACAAGATCATTTCCAAAATCCTAGTTAGAAGATTACAACCTTTTCTCCAGGTTTTGGTTGGAGACACACAATCTGCTTTCGTTTCAGAAAGACTAATCTCTGATAATATTCTAATTGCGCATGAAGTGGTTCATGGATTAAAGAATCATCCTCAACTTTCTAAGGAGTTCATTGCTATAAAGTCAGACATGTCTAAGGCTTATGACAGAGTTGAATGAGGCTATCTCAGACAATTTTTAAAGGCGTTGGGGTTTAGTGAAAAATGGATTATTTGGGTAATGGCTTGTGTGACTTCAGTTACCTTCTCAATTCTTATTAATGACCAACCTCATGGCATGATCATTCCTCAGCGTGGGTTACGTCAGGGAGACCCTCTTTCTCCCTTTTTGTTTGTCTTGTGTTCTGAAAGGCTATCTCACTTGTTGAAACATGCAGAATTAGAAGACAAAGTAAAGGGTATTAGTTTTAGGGTAGAAGGCCCTATTTTTGCTGATGATAGTTTGTTTCTTTGTAAAGCTGATGAAGAGCATTGTAGCAATTTAATGGTAATTCTGGGGAGGTATGAAAAAGCTAAAGGACAGACAATTAATGTGGATAAATCTGCAATTACCTTTGGGAAGAAAGTTGAAGCAGACAGAAAAAAGAAGATCCAAGATATTTTTGGTATTTATAAAGAAGGAGGTACAAGTTCTTATCTTGGATTGCCTGAATGTTTTGAAGGTTCTGTTGTTGAAGTCCTTAATTATATTAAGGATAAGATGAAAGCTAGAATGTCAGGATGGTTTGCAAGGATGTTATCTCAAGGAGGTAAGGATGTCTTGATTAAGTCAGTTGCCTTAGCCATGCCTATCTATGCTATGAGTTGCTTTAAACTTCCTAAGACGACTTGCCAGAATCTTACCTCAGCCATGTCTCAGTTTTGGTGGCAATCTTTTGAGCATGCAAGGAAAATGAATTGGATTAGTTGGGAGAAGTTATGTTTGCCAAAAGAGCTAGGAGGTTTAGGGTTTAGAGATATTGAGATCTTTAACCAAGCTCTTTTAGCTAAGCAAGCTTGGAGAATTCTAAACTTTCCTGACTCCCTATTAGAGAGATTGTTGAAAAGTAGATACTTTCATGATTTTGGTTTTCTTCAAGCTGAGATAGGGGTCAAACCTTCTCTTGGGTGGAAGAGTATTCTTCATGGAAGAGCTCTCTTAGAAAAAGGGATTTCTCGTCGAATTGGGGATGGCCTAAATTCATATGTATGGACAGACTATTGGTTGGAAGATGTTGATGTTTCTATGAGATCTCCTTGGAGGAAGAATTATTTCTTTGATGCGATCTTAAAGGTTAAGGATCTTATCAGTGAGGATGGTAATAAGTGGAATCGTGTAAAATTGCAGGAGTTATTCTATTCTGGTGACATTCTGCAAATTTTAAAATATGATCCTGTTAGTAGTCGTCCTGACTTTTGGATTTGGAAGTTTAATAAAAGTGGTGACTTTTCGGTGAAATCTGCTTTCTGGTTGGCAAGCCAAGCTGCGAATGCTTCAGTGATGGAAGCCAATCTTCTTTCCTCCTTAAATCCTCTGAAACAACAGATTTGGAAGGTACCTTCTGAACCAAAGATTAAAACTTTCTTATGGAAGGCTTTAAGTTCAGCATTACCGGTGGATGAAGGATTTAGAAGTAGAGGAATGAAAGCAGAAGAATTTTGTCAGGTTTGTGGAAATCATCAGGAAACAATTAATCATGTTTTGTTCATTTGTGAAAATGCTAGACAAGTTTGGGCTCTCTCTACTGTTCCGGTTCCAAGAATGGGGTTTGATCCAGATTCAGTTTATGAAATATGAACTATCTTCTTCTGATGATTAATCATAGAGGTATGGAGTACAAGGTTCGAAGAGCAATACCCTGGTTGGTGTGGAACATTTGGAAGGACAGAAACAGATTTTTGTTTGAAGGTTTAGTTCCTAATGCTAGCCATGTTGTGGGAAGGAGTTTCGAAGAAGCTAATAATTGGTTTTGTGTTCAAGCGTGTGATCTTCATGAAGAGGAGCAAATGAAGAAATTGGAGAATGATCGAAGTTTATGTTGGTATCCTCCTCGTCCTGGATGGAAGAAATGTAATATTGGTTTCTGCTGGTCTAAAAAGGAAAAAATAATTGGTGCGGCTTGGGTTTTAAGAGATGAAAGGGGAGTGGTTCTGCTTCATAGTAGGAGACTTTTTTCTTATATGGAAAATGCTGATCAAGCGAAGTTTACAGTGCTTTTTTGGGCCTTTGAAAGTTTGTCTTTTCACCGTGAATCTCAGGTTGTTTTTGCTCTTACTGATCTCTCTCTTGTGGAAGTGGTGAATAATCCTGGAAGATGGCCAGCGTTCAGTTATCAATCGGATGGTTTGCGTGCTATTTTGGCGAAGGTTAAAGATTGGAAATTTGTTTTTGAATTTCACGCAGCTAATAGAGGAGCCTTTCTCATTGCTCAAAGTGCTACTTTTCCAAGATTTTTGCAATCTTATGTGGCTCGTGGTTCTCCTGTTTGGTTAGCCGAGCTCTTTGATAATGAGAAATCTCTTGCCTCTGTTTAGCTTTGGTTGTTGGAGACCTTTGTGGTCGTATACGGAGTAGTTAAGTTTTTGGGTATAAGTCTTCAGTCAGTTTCTTTTGTCTGGAATTGATTTGTTGTATTTTCAGGTAGTTGTCTGTAACAAAATTTCTTTTGAGTTTTATCAATATCATCAGTTGACTAAAAAAAAAAAGAGACAAAAAACAAATCTGGGCTTTGGGATTGGTATCATGTACCATTTATAATAATGCCCTTCTAAACGAAAAAAAAAACTATTGTCATTTTTTTTTATAATTAACTATTGTCATTTCTTGTCCTCTTAAATTTATTAAATTAGTTATATATGTTTCATTGGTTCAGATATCAATTTGAATTTCCAGTTATTTTATACTTCTTCTATTTCTAAAGGATATATAGTTTCTAAATATTTAAATCAAATAATAAATATATTATTTTTGATTAAATAATAATACTTCAGTGATACAATTAATTTTTAAAAAAATATATTTCTGCTACTAAATCATATAAGATGTATTGAAAACATAAGATGATTAAATAATAATACTTCAGTGATACAATTAATTTTTAAAGAAGTTTATATGCTGCTAAATCATATAAAATGTATTGAAACCATAAGTTATATATCTTTTAAAAATAAACGATTTAGAATTTTGTAAAAAAAATTATGTTTAGAAACATAATGACTATTTAATTGTTAAAATATTTACAGTAGACATATAGTATTTTATAATAATATCATAAGACTGTCAAATTATCTTAAAGAATTTATATAAGAAATATATTGTACTCCATATAAAATATATTTCAAAATCTACCATGTATAAAGCTGACTACAACCAAGTACAAAGTTTTGAACTCAAATGATGATAACCTTTCATAGATTTAAAATCACGATTCACGATTAGTCGCTGGACTAATCATAAAACAATTAATATCTAATCACAGCATGCCGCAAACGAACATAGCTTGTTGAGTGTCAACATGGGTTTTAGGTTCAGCTACACCGGCGGTTACAGTGAGACTAGCTCGACTCCAAACTACAAGTCTTCTTCCATGATAATCATATAAGAACAATATACTTTTAAGAAGGATCAAAGGTAGCAAATGAGCTTATTTTAATCAGTTGATGTAGTAGTTTTGTTTACTTTAGAATCAAGTAGTATATTTTTGCATGTTCAAAAAATAATTATGCGGTAATTAGACGCTTTCTATAGACTTGACTATGCAGATTATTAAGAACCTTGGCTCCATCTAGGAATTAACGATTATTTGTTGATTTATAATATATTTTATATTATATCTAATATTTAAGTTGAGAAAAGCCTTCTAATAGCAGAAAAACATTTATCATAGCACACTTAGAAAAATGATAAAAAAAAATTTTATAAGTAGTAAAAAGAAATTTATATTTTTGAGTTAATTAGATATACACTTAAAATCTAGATTTGGAGAAAAAGATTCAAGTGTTGAGAATTATGATTCACAGTCTTAAAATTAGAATTTAAGATATAAATTTTAAAATAATAAATTAGTTTATTTTGAAAATATTTAGTTTTAATAAATAATAGTATTCATTAAAAATAATTTTTTTGTTCATTAATAAAATTTATTTTGATCTTTTTTTTGTGTTACTTTGTTTATAAAAATTTGTTTAGCGTGTTTGAAGAGATCTGCCCATCTAACTTTTAAATTTAGTTATAAATTTGGATGAATTATAAAAGAAATTAATATGCAAAAGAACAGAAATCAAATATATTTGTGAATTTTACTAACTTTATTGTTTAAATTAAGCTGATTTATAAAAATTTAAACCAATATCATAATTTAAAATTTATTTAAACCCTTTAAATTGAATTTTCATTAAATCGGATTTTCATCTTAGATGTGATTGATTTGCTACCTAAACAGACATCTACAACTACGTATCACCTAAACCAATTTTTAAAACCTTGACTAAACCTAAATTTAGAACCTTGTAATGTAGTAATTCAGTAAATGTATATTAGGAAAGGGATACTATTTTAACAACATGACAAAAAGCATACAAAATAATGAAAATACTGAAACAAAATGTATATGTTATTCAGGCCGAGCCGACCCACAAGACGAAAATCAAAGGGAGGTTTTTCATATCCAATCTATAACAATAATAAACTAATCGAATAGGAAAAACTTAGTCCTCGTCAGAATCAGCGAATGTGATCTTTGTAGCTTTTGGTGCATCAGCAGCTATTTCTTTGAAATGAGCTCCATACAGTTTTGATTCCTGCAAAATTTTTAATCAGACAACACACATATCAACAACACTCCATATGTAGCTGATGATGATGATGAAGAAGAAACAAGAATCAAACCTTTTTCTTTACATGAGTCCCAAACTTCAAAAGATCAGCCGGCACAACTTGTTTAGCTTCCCTGAGAACATTCACAAGCTCTCCAGCAAGACCCTTAATGAGATAGAGAAAGACACAATAATATTTAATTATCTCAGAAAACTCTGCTTAAGGTTTTCAGAACTAGACTAACTTACCTTGTTCTGTTGTGTGAAGAAGGTGTGCGCAACACCCTTTTTACCCGCTCTTCCCGTCCTCCCGATTCTGTGTACATAATCCTCTGTTGTTAAGGGGAAACTGTAGTTTATCACAACTTCCACGTCTGGGATATCCAGCCCTCTTGCTGCTACATCAGTAGCCACCTACACATTAATAAAACAGTATCAGTGCTCTGTATCAGAACCCATCATGGTATTAACTATTGGAATTGTGGAATACATACCAGTAAAGGGCAGGATCCTTCTTTGAACAATGCCAAAGACCTGGTACGTTCGCTCTGTGCTTTGTTTCCGTGTATGGATACAGCTTTCCAGCCTCTATATAGTTATGTAAAGATCATAATCAATGCAGTTTATGAGCATAATAATCCAAAGATCTTTGCTATATAGAAGTGAATCAGAAAAAGAAAGATCAAACCTTGTCTGAAGGAATCGCTCAAGACGGTCAGCTTCCACCTTGTACAAGGCAAATACCAAAACCCTGTTCCTGCAATCACCCAAAGCGAAACACTTCTTGTTAGTACGGTGACAAAAGGAATTTCTGGTAAGGAGTTTGGATAATTGAGTTAGCGTATATACTTTTGTGATTTATGATATTTTTCTAGTAAAGCAATAAGGCGCTGATCACGAGCATGTTCGTCCAAGACCTGCATTCGTAGCCAAACCAAAGACATGTTGTTAGGAGTGAGTGAGAGACTTAAGGATAAAACATTACTTGCTCTGAGAAAAGTCAGAGGTAGAGAACATACCTCGACGATTTGCATAACGTCGTGGTTGGCAGCCAAGTCTTCAGAACCTATGACTATCTGAAAGAAATTTAAGTGACCATTGAGAAAATGAAACAACTCTGTAGGTCAGAGAAGATAAAACTGAAAAGGAAAAGATACCTTGACCGGGTTTGGATCCATGAATTCCTGAGCCAATTTGTGAACATCTATAGGCCAAGTTGCACTAAACATAACCATCTGACGAACTATAAGAAAGAAGAAGAATGTTTTCATTACAATTTGGCAGGAGAACCAAACAAGCTCCATGAGTTAGTTCATCATCGGTGAGAACGCTAGGTGAAATGGGATTCCTACACTTACCTTTATTCGTCTTGCTCAGAATAAACCGGACTGGTTCTTCGAAACCCATATCAAGCATTCGATCTGCTTCATCCAATACCTAGAAAACAGGAGTTTCTATTACTGTCTAATAAGGGGATAAGTCAAATAACATGACTAAAAAAGATGTTATGTTGCTTACCACAAAGGAAACATCTGAGAGACGAAGCTCATTAGACTCAATCAGGTCTCTCAAACGACCTGGTGTACCAATGACAATATCCTAAAAATAAAGACAGTAATTTGTTTAATCTGCCAACACCAGACAGTGTCTGTCTTGATAATAAAAGAACATAACAACTAGACTTACAACTCCAGAACGAATAGCGTTAATTTGAGGCCTTTTAGAGCTTCCACCATACACACAAATCGATTTCAAACCACACGGCTCTCCAGCTTCACTCAAAACATCAGATATCTGCCAAAAACCATCACCCAAAACTTAAGAATATGTTCACCTTTTTTCACAAAAAGAACATGACAGAAACTGGTTATATCTCTAAACCTGAACAGCTAACTCTCTTGTCGGAGAAAGAACAAGACAAGCTGGGTTCCTTGTTCCTTTACCACTCTTGTTCTTCTTCAACATGTGCATAATCGCAGGTATCCCAAACGCCAATGTCTTACCTAAACACCCAAATCACAAAGTTACAATCTTTACTATTCTGGAACTAACAACTACCAAATGACAAAACATAACTAACCTGAACCGGTTTTGGCGATCCCGATAAGATCACGACCATCTAACAAAAAGGGCCACGAATGAGACTGAATAGGAGAAGGTTTCTGGAAAGTCTTGCAGCAATCAAGAACATTCTCAGGCAACTTCGATTCAGAAAATGATGTTAAAGCTGCGTACTTTGCTTCCTCCGCACCTTTCCCAGTCACAACAACCTTCTGTTCACTTTCTCCTCCATTACTCAACTCAGGTTCCGGCTTCTTCTCGGGTATTTTTCTCTCTTCCTTCTTCTTCTTCTCCTTCTCCATCTCTTTCTCCTCTCTCTTACGCTTCTTCTTCTTCTCTTTACTACTCAACTCTTCACCAATGGTGACCTCCTCTTGAGGCACTTCGACGGTTTCCTCTGCGTGTTTGTTCTTCTTGCTCTTCTTCTTCTTCTTCTTGTGCTTTAACGTGTTTGTCATCGGACTCTCGACGGCGGCTAAGGGAAGCTCTTGCTTTTCTCCACCCATTTTTTTTTTTGTCTTTGTTTGCGATGAGAGAGCTGAAACGGCCGAACGAGAGTCGTTGTTCAATTTAGGTTTTTAGGGTTTTATAGTATCTGAAAACTTTATTTTTCTATAATTACAATTTCGCTTGAATGTTTTAGTTATTCCCCCAAAAGGGTTTATACTCTTGTTTTGCTATCTTTTTCCCAGTAAACTCTTATTCTGTCAACATAGACCCCAATATGACCCACTTCCTCAACAAATAGATACTTCTTACTTGGGTAAATGGCCGATTATTACCTGAACTATGGTCATATTTCCTTATCAGTACCCAAATTATTTCACTATGCATATTAGGTCAGGTACAAATATGCACAGTAAAATAGTTTGGGTACTGATTAGGCAATATGACACTAGTTGAGGTACTAATCGGCCGTTTTTCCATGATTCAACCATGAACCGGCCCACCTCAGCATGTTACTGACACGATGTCGGTCGTAGGTGCGTAAAAGCCGTTTTTTATGAGTTCAGGTACCAATTTCAATTTTTTTACTAGATCATGTATAAATATGCACAGTGAAATAGTTTGGGTACTGATTAAGCAATATGACACTAGTTGAAGTACTAATCGGCCGTTTTTCCCTTCTTACTTAGGGAGTTGTTCGATTCTTGATCCAATTTAATATGATTTAATAATATAATAGGTTAGGACGCGCACTTTGAGCGGGATACATTTTACATACAAATTATATTTATATATTCTTATTTATTTTATGTTTTTTACATATTATAAAATAATTAAATAATAAATATATATTGAATAACTGAAAAATCAATAATATCACATATATAATTAAATATGCACACATATAAATCAAACGATCACTCTTATTTATTAACGATCATTTTGTGGTAACTAAATTAAAACAATCAGTTTTACCAATTGTATATGATATATAATTAAATTTAATTGATATTAACATAGATATTTAATATAGTTTTTATATGACTATTTATTAAATGAAGTTCCTAATCATACGATTTTATGATTATTAACATGTTTTTATAACAATATTTAAACCATTGATAAAAATTTTAGTGATTTATAATCATTTAAAAATTCAATGCAAATTTCAAAATTAAGATATTAAGTTCTCAATATTTGTTCAATGCAAATACCAAAATATAAGTATGGTATATATTTTAATTTAAATGATATAAATATATATATAGCTATTAATATAAATATCTATTAAATAAAAACTTCTTACCCATGTGGTTTTATAATTATACTAGTGGTGTGTTCACGCTTCGCGCGGGTTTTTTTCTATTTTTGCTATTAACATATGTATTTTGTGGAGATTTTATGTTTTTAATGTATTTGATGTATTTGATATTGGTGTTTTGTTGCAATAGCATTACAAAAATTTGTTTGGTTCATAGTTTACTTATTGTGTTTATTAAAGTATTGTATAAGTGTGTAATTTATAAAATTTATATGTGCAAGTAAGAGGAAGTTTGCAAATATATTGAGTGAAGGAGTGATTATTTACATGAATTCTAAAAATAGTTCTAAGTAGTGTCGTAGATTAAATTTGGTGGGTTTTAAATTGTTTTCTTGAGATAGAAAAAGTAATTAACCACCTATCAAATAAAGTAGATGAACTTTTTCATTTAGTTATTATCTATAGAGATATCATTGGTAGCATCACTTGGTAATATTGTTTAGATGATAAAATAGGGGTTTTTGCAAATTTGACTCAAAACTCAAAGTCAAACACAAAACTAACCTCTCTTTTTTTTGTCATTTCTTTTGTCCAATTCACCCCATATGTTCACATTATTTACGAAAATGCCACTGATTTTTTTCTTGTTTTTTTTCTGAAAATGGCATTTTTACTCTCTCAACCTCATCATCTTCAAATATTTACAATATTGTCATTGCCATCAATACCACAACCACCATGAACAACCAATTTGAAGCTCTTAATGCACCTAAAATTGATTGACACTACCTAAAATTGATTGGCACTAAATGTTATGAACAAAAAACAACATCTCTTTAACTTTGTCTCCATATTCATCCAAAAAATTCAAGCTTTTGATTCTAAATTTTTTAGGCTTGGTAGAGCCATTCAAGCATACTAATCTTCGTGGGTTACTTTCGTTTGAGGTTCTGGGTGGTTGGAGAGGACTATTTGTGCTTAGGAAGTCATCTCACTAGTGAAAGGTATGAAATTGAAATTTTTTTCAGATTTGTTCGCGTCGAAGACTTAGGGTCTGGCTGAAGAAGACTTACGGGTAAGTCTTCTAAGCACACGGGCGACTTACTTATAAATCGTCCAAATTTGTTTGTTAAGAAAAAAATTCTAGACGACTCGTCCAGACGACTTACTTGTAAGTCGTCTAGACAGAAGACTTGCGGGGGTTAGAAACGTAAAAAAAAATTCCGTTTTTTTTTGTTCACAAGAAGCTGATTGTAATTTCAATAGCCTTTTAGGTTACTTTTGCATTTGATTCAAGTTTGGGTTGCATTTGATTCAAGTTTGGGTTTACTTTTGCATTTCAAATCAAGTTTTAGGTCAGTTTTGGCAAAAAACCCGATAAAATATTATAGTTTTTGTAGCTTGTAAAACGGGTAAGTAATACTCAAGAACGTGAATCCTAGTCTGTTGTTGTAAAAACTGAAATCCGAGGCTTTGGGTAAGAAGGATTTGGCTACAAAAATGTCTCCATAGGAGATATACGTAAAGCTATATGTATAAAATGAATCATATTTGGTGAGTGTTGTTAACGCTGATTATTTAGAATTAGTATAGCTTATTAATTGTCTGTCTATTAACTCATAATTTATCAAAATTAAGAATTGTCAACTATAGATTTTGACCCAACATGTCTTTTTATTCTAACGAAACCTAATTTATATTGTGTACTTTTAATCATAAATTGTATTAAAAGTATTAGCTGAGGAGACTATATATATATGAAAGTTTTAAATAGTATTTTATTAATTGTAGCGTTATAATTTAGTCTTATATGTAAGACTACTATATATATTTAGAGCATGTCAATTTTATTTTCAACATTTACTGTGACGTCTAACGTGAAGCCAAAAAACATAATTGAAGAAACAAATGATAAATACCTTTATGTTTAGTTGCAGTATGTCTATCCCCACAAATTCATCTTCTTTCATCAAATAACAGTTCTCTTAAAAACAAAGAAGACGCCCAACAACAATATGATAACAATAGCCTTTTTAGTGTATAACCTTGGAACAATATACAAAAGTTAAAAACATAAGATTGTGAAGGCTTATTTTTTAACTTCAAATAAGTTACATTATATAACTATTTCGGAGTATATCTTAAAGAATACTTTTCTTTGATAATTTTTATTATTAAATGTGATTTAAAAGTTGGTACAAAGGGATAGGATAATAAAGTGGAATCCGAAAGCTATAACAGCTTACATACTCTGTAATGCAGCCTTGGAAACTCGGGATAATCTCTATTTTGAATGCTTGTATACAGGTGAAGTTTGGAAGGGTTTAACTTCGAAATTGCTTGGTATTGGTTACTCAAACAACTGATATACAGTTTTACAGCTATTAGAAGA
The DNA here is from genome assembly GCA_905132765.1 of Moricandia arvensis. Classification (NCBI taxonomy): domain Eukaryota; kingdom Viridiplantae; phylum Streptophyta; class Magnoliopsida; order Brassicales; family Brassicaceae; genus Moricandia; species Moricandia arvensis. Next base: position 192,058 of record CAJHQP010000221.1, on the reverse strand, counting down.
CAAGCAGCATGACAAGATTCAGCTTTTTCTTATTCGATATACTTTCCAGCTTACAGTTTAATCGATCTAGCGAGAATGTAACAGAAAATGGTATAGAGAAGATCTTCAGATAGGGACTCACATGCAAAGCCACATTGATAAGGGTGTTCAAAATAGGATTTCCACGATCCAATCAATAGGGAAAAAGGATATGAAGAGTCTATGGGGAGGTTGTTTAGCTCTAGATAAATCCACATTCAGTTTCAATAGAAGTTTTCTACATTTTTTGTCTATAAACAAACTTTGACACATGATGCTACATTGTAAAAAGGTTTTTTTTTTGGGTTAGAATAAATTTAACATTCATTAAAAAAAAGGTTGGTCCAAAAAATATGACAAAAATGTGACTTTAGAATTTGGAAATGTCAAAAGCAAAAACAGAGTTGTTCAAATATCTTTGTTAACTTTTCTTTGACTCATCATCATTTTTCTATTCATTTTAACAAAGCAATTTAAAAATAAGCATTTCTACTATTTTTATTTAAATTAATGATGACTGTTTACTATAGCTGCTTTTTACCCTGTCTTTTTGTACATCGTTAGTGTTTGTAACACAGATCGATCATGGAATAGTTTGACTTTGTGTTTACACTGTAAATAATACATGTCGAAAAGCCATGACATACCACATGTCGAAAAGCCATGACATACCACATGTCGAATAGCTCTATAGGTAATCTTTAAAATAAACATATTTGCAGTTTACCTAAAATCTATTAATAATAGCAATCTCAATTAACGTTAAAGGGTTGTGTCTTTTCATTTTAAAGTTTTTATTAATTTTTAAAAGTTATCAAATTATGAAATGATGTGTCTATTTATAATTTTGTGACTTTTCATTTCAATGTTAAAAGTTGTGTCTTTATAAACATAATATTAATTTCAAAAGAAATTATCAAATTATAAAATGATGTGTGTTTATATAATATGTATTTTATATAAGAGATGAGATTAGTTTGATATATTTATATGTTCCTTCGACTTGCAACTATTGGAATAGGTTGTGACTCTTTTAAAAGTTTATGTAAATTTTAAAATGAAAAACACATTTTTAGACAAAGGATAACTATTAATATTTTATAACATAATTTGATGAAAATATTTTTGTACAGTTTCTTAAAATTTATAAAAATTATAATATGAAAAGACACATCTTTATGAAAAAACACATTTTTTGTATGTTAACAATCTCTTTAAAACAAATGGAAAGAAAAGACACACCCTTTCAGATAGATTATATTCATCATGAAAAGTTGCATCTAATGGTTATGAACATTGATACGAAAAGTTGTATCTATTGCTTACGTCTTTTCATCTTATATATATAGGTCTTGTATAACATTCTGATTAAAAATCCATTCTTTTTTTACGTCTTGAACCAGTACATCTTGCATTTTTTATTAAATGGATAAACATTTTGTTAATGTAATTCACAATTGGAAGAGTTTAATCAACGAAATTAATAATTCATATTCAGTTTCCAGTAGGATATATTTGCCTTTAAAAGTACCAAAAGTTTCTAATACATATCTGCAATATCAAAGATCCATTATTCCATTATTTTCCAAAGAAAAATGTAATTTTATTCTTTTTAAGAAATGTTATTTTGCATGTCAGTATTCTAAGTATGTTTGAATACATAAAATATATACTTATTTATGTTGGGAACTCCTCATCGCTGCCTGTTTATGGTAAGTATATTATATTCTAAAATTTTAAAATTCTTTACTTTTTTGAGAAATTTCAAATTTTTTAACCACCATTCTAACTTCTATTATCAAAACAACTGTATACTTTTATCGATTAAGTAAATTATCCTTATATGCTAATAAATTATGCTGAGTCGTGTATCTATTTGGTATTATATGTTGTCGGTGGCTGCTATTTTAGTAATGCCTACATTTTAGTTTTGGTCTGTAGGCAAAATGTGGGTAGTGAGTAATAAACGTACTCATTTATTTGTTTTCAAATGATTTTGATTGAGAAAGAGATAATGGAAACAAATATGGAAAAAGCAATGAAATGTTATCATAAAAAAATCTATTTAAAGGTTCGTTTCCAGTTTAATTAATATATATCATTTATAATAATTTATCTAATACAAGTTTGATATCGTCTGAATTAGTTATAAAACTTTCTGCTTAAATGGGAAAAACTAAAATACTAAATGAAGAAATATTTTTGTGAATTAGGAAGTTGTTCATATCACGAAACTTCAAGTAAACATTCATCTCATAATATCTGTAATGTTTTTTCCTAACAACATCTTTAATAAATGTTTTAAAGTAAATTTAAAGTTTGTGTCTTTTAGTTTAAAACTAAAATTAATTTTAAAAAGTTTTAAATTTATTCAATAATGTATATATCTTTTAATTTTGTGACTTTTGATCGTGTCTTTTCATTGTAAAAACAAATTATTATTTTTTAAAAATGTTAAAATATTTAATAAGTATCTTTTTTAAAATACATATTAATTTTAAAAGTTATATCTTTTCATTATGCAATAAGATATATTTTAATAATCATGTGATATTTAAATAAATTATAAAAATTACTACTTTAAAATAACTAATACAAATCTAGAAAGTCATGACTATTCATATAGATTATTATGACATTTCGTTTGCACCATTTTGGTACAATACATTTGTACCCATTTAGTGATAATACGTCTGCACCTCTTCATTCACAAGACATTCATATCTTTTTAGATACGATACGTTCACAACCCTTCCGAAACGGCATGTTCGTGCCCCTTCGGACACGGCACGTTCGCACCCCTTCAAACCCGAAATGTTTGCACCCCTTCGGACATTAAATGTTCGCACCCCTTCGGACACGAAATGTTTGCACCCCCTCAGACACGAAATATTCGTACCCTTTTGGACACGAAATATTCGTACCCTTTTGGACACGAAATATTCGCAACCCTTCGGCCACGAAATTTTCGCACCTCTTCGGCCACGAAATGTTCGCACCTCTTTGGCCACCAAATGTTCGCACCTCTTTGGCCACCAAATATTCGCACCTCTTTGGTCACAACATGATTGGACTCCTTAGGTGATGATTTATTTGCAACCTTTTGGTTAACGACTCATTTGTACCTCTTTGGGGATGATATGTTCGCACATTTTTGGTGATGACTTGTTCGCACTCATTTGGTGATAATATGTTCACACTTATTCGGTCGTTATATGTTCGCACCTCTTTGGTGACGATATATTCACACTTCTTTGGTAACAATATATTTGCACCTCTTTGGTCATTCATACTTATGTGGTTCAACAACTAATCTTATGAAAATATATAATTTTTATGATGAAAGTGTCTAAATAAAAGGTTTAGTGATTAATTTTTTGGAAAATATACAACTCTTCGATAAATAAACATTTTTTTGTGAATGTGTTTCTAAAAGGTTTATATTATGAAAGATTTTAATGGTTAAACTTTTAAAAATATACAATTTTCTATTATGAAAAAAAAAATCAATGAAAGAGTTGAATTGTTAAGTTTTTGAAAAAAATATAACTTGTCAAAAAAAAAACACATTTTGCTTATGAAACTATGATATCATACTCAAAGTTATAAATAAAATCTTAACTATTATATTAAAGATTAAGAATAAACTTCACTGATAGATTTAGTTTTTATTGACATCATCGTTTAGATATTATTAGTGAAGAACCAATGCCATATTTGGTGATAAATCATTATAATTTTTGTTGATTATAGTATTGGGTGATAAATCATTACAACTTTTAGTGTTAATTATTACGACACTTATCTAACCATTGTAATGTTTGGTTATCAACCATTGCAATATTTGGTTTCAGCTATTACAAGTTTTGTTGATTAAACATTGCAATTTTTTATCATCTATATAAGAAGTTGTGGTCATTGACAAATCGCAACAAAAAAAACCACAAATAAAATAGAAAATAAAGAGATTTATTTTTAAATTATTTTTAATTTTTTGAAGAAACACATATAAACATGAAAAGATCTATTTGTTATTTTTGTATCTTAGCCTAAGTTCAAAATTTTTGATTGAAAAACTGATAAAATTTTAGAGTATTTATATCTTAAAACATTTTATTCTATATATTATTTAAATATTCAATAAAAGTCATTAATAATTTAGAAAAAGTAAATCCATAATTTATCAATTTATTTGATTTTATTTAATTATTATCCTAATATAATAAATGTTGTTTTGTGAGAACTCTTCTAAAAATTCAAGATATGTACAAATGAAAAAGTTCATATCAACATAAATTAAAATATATTATTAAAATATCTAATATGATATATTTTTTTACAAAATGAGTTCCTGTGCGATACCGCACGGGTTCATTTTCTAGTAGTGATAAGAGAAACATAAATAATGGATAATAGGTAAAATTTTATTGGATTAGAGCATATACAATCTTTCTCCTAGCTTCCAACTTTTATTTTGGTAGTAATTTAAAATGATAATCTATAGAGATATCCGACAAAGAAATATAAGACCGCACACACTTATATGAACATATAATCTTTCATGTGACAATGATTAAACCAAGGACTCACTTTACCTTAATCTTAAACAAAATCTTCTTCATGTCTTCTTTCTTAGTCTCTAGCTCTCTCTCTCTTTCTCTCGTCCGTAGACATCTCTATCGTTTTCAAATCTATCCGTCAAACCTAAAACCAGCTGAGAAAGTATATTTTCAGTCAAAATGACAAAAGATTAACTTGTTAAAAAGAAGACAAAAAGAGAGATCCACCAGTTCACAAATGATTTATTTGTTCATGGATTGCCTCATGTCCTCATCAGTACTATGGTATATATCACTCGAAAACTTGCTCATAGATACATACATTCCATCTACCAATTTAGTGTCATGATTGGAGTTAATCTTCGTATGTGAATTTGATAAAAACATGTAACTTCCACAGTAATTGAGTTTCTATTTTCACATAAGTCACAAAAGTATATTCATTGCATATTATTCAAACTAAGAATTATAGGTCTTTACTAACTGGCTTAATATAATTATAAGAATTATAGTTCTTAATACTTTTTAAAAAGTGTTTCAGCCTTCAGCACCATTAAGCTGAGAATTACTATTTTCGAGCAGCTTGAACTCGTACAAAGCCGTCGTGACCCTAACAGATGATGAAATCACGACACGGCAAAGCCAACACCTTCGCCAATCGCCGCCGGCAAATCCTATGACTGGATCGGTCGATTAGAATCGATTAGGATCAATGTAAGCCGATTATACGTCTTCAGCTTCATCCACACCGTCTACGCTTTCCAATTTCGCATCCGTAACTGTGATTCCGCCGCCATGAGCTACGGCTTGCTGCAATCGAACTTGTAAAGACGTCGTCTCTGCTTCTCTTGCCGCCGCTCTCACCTGCCAAGCATGTGACTCGATCTCGATATACGCCGCAAGTGCCTCAAGCTCCGCGTGAAGACGGTGGCTTCCTCGTTCTCCGGCTAATTCTTCTGTCGTTCTTAGAAGCTCACGTTAGTGCCTCTCAATGTTTCCAAACATATAAAATAAAATAAAAAAACTTTTTTGAAAAACTAAAATCATAACTCAATTAAAAATAGTCACCTGGGTCTGAAGAAATCTATCTAATTCATTCCGGCTGACGTTTGATTTCTTCGGCTATTTCTCCGGTTAACATCGAAAATATGATAACTGTTGGTCTCGATTCTGAGATAAATAAAGACTGGTGGATACTACGTTAGAAGTTTGTCTGAAACTCCAACGAAGTAGATGGCGGAGAGTTCATCGGAGTTAACGTGTTTTCTAAATCAATCACCAACGGAACTTCTCTGGCTCGCCGGTTAAATATTAAACCGAATGTCTTGAGATAAATTGATTAATATATATATATATATATATATATATATATATATATATTTGAAAAAACAATGAGTTTGGGCTAGGAGTCCCAACTGGTGTATATATACTGATTGAGAGAGTTGAAGAAGACATGGTAGTTGAATTGAAGAAGATGCAGTGGGAACCGTTACTGCATCGATTCATTGTGGAAAGGAAGAGTAAAGACGAGGGTTTCGCAGATCCGTTCGAGCCGATACAGATTGCGTGAATAAGTTATTAATTTTTTTTGGGCTTTAAGTATTAACTAAAACCAAGCCTACTAAGATGAAACAACAATGGAAAGTGTAAAACCTATACTTTAAAGAAGCCACCTGGATCTGAAGAATAGAAGCCCAAAAGTTTTGGACGTATAAAACGCAGGAGAAACCTGAGTTTTGGACGTATAAAACGCAGTAGAAACCTATGTTTTGGTATGCCAGGTGTCCAAAAACGCCTCACTCTTCCTTGCTGATGTGGCAGCCTGTGGAAAGAGGCAATGCAACTTTATTGTTATTAATATATATATATATATATATATATATATATATATATATATATATATATATATATATTTAGAAAAACAATGAGTTTGGGCTAGGAGTCCCAACTGGTGTATATATACTGATTGAGAGAGTTGAAGAAGATATGATAGTTGAATTGAAGAAGATGCAGTGGGAACCGTTACTGCATTGATTCATTGTGGAAGGGAAGAGTAAAGACGACGGTTTTGAAGATCCGTTCGAGCCGATACAGATTGCGTGAATAAGTTATTAATTTTTTTTGGGCTTTAAGTATTAACTAAAACCAAGCCCACTACGATGAAACAACAATGGAAAGTGTAAAACCTATACTTTAAAGAAGCCACCTGGATCTGAAGAATAGAAGTCCAAAAGTTTTGGACGTATAAAACGCAGGAGAAACCTGTATTTTGGTATGCCAGGTGTCCAAAAACGCCCCACTCTTCCTTGCTGACGTGGCAGCCTGTGGAAAGAGGCAATGCAACTTTATTGTTATTAATATATATATATATATGGAAAAACAATGAGTTTGGGCTAGGAATCCCAACTGGTGTATATATACTGATTGAGAGAGTTGAAGAAGACATGGTAGTTGAATGGAAGAAGATGTAGTGGGAACCGTTACTGCATTGATTCATTGTGGAAGGGAAGAGTAAAGACGACGGTTTCGCAGATCCGTTCGAGCCGATACAGATTGCGTGAATAAGTTATTAATTTTTTTGGGCTTTAAGTATTAACTAAAACCAAGCCCACTATGATGAAACAACAATGGAAAGTGTAAAACCTATACTTTAAAGAAGCCACCTGGATCTGAAGAATAGAAGCCCAAGAGTTTTGGACGTATAAAACGCAGGAGAAACCTGTGTTTTGGTATGCCAGGTGTCCAAAAACGCCTCACTCTTCCTTGCTGACGTGGCAGCCTGTGGAAAGAGGCAATGCAACTTTATTGTTATTAATATATATATATATATATATATATATATATTTGGAAAAACAATGAGTTTGGGCTAGGAGTCCCAACTGGTGTATATATACTGATTGAGAGAGTTGAAGAAGACATGGTAGTTGAATTGAAGAAGATGTAGTGGGAACCGTTACTGAATTGATTCATTGTGGAAGGGAAGAGTAAAGACGACGGTTTCGCAGATCCGTTCGAACCGATACAGATTGCGTGAATAAGTTATTAAATTTTTTTGGGCTTTAAGTATTAACTAAAACCAAACCCACTACGATGAAACAACAATGGAAAGTGTAAAACCTATACTTTAAAGAAGCCACCTGGATCTGAAGAATAGAAGCCCAAAAGTTTTGGACGTATAAAACGCAGGAGAAACCTGTGTTTTGGTATGCCAAAAACGCCTCACTCTTCCTTGTTGACGTGACAGCCTGTGGAAAGAGGCAGTGCAACTTTATTGTTATAAATGTATTTTATTATAACAAAAATTTCAAACCATGATCACAAAAGCTTATGTGAAACTTTTAACAATTTAGTAATTTATATTCGTTTAAAAAAAATTAAAATACAACATATACGAAAAAAATTTAAATTTTTATTATATGATTAATTTACTTGTGTAATTTATTTTAGTAACAAAGATTTAAACAAAAATTATACAGGGTATACAAATTGTTAGCAAATCCTTATTATTGAAAATCATTAATTGTCACATATATGTTAATCACATCATGTAATTCCATAACTTTTATTGAAGGAAATATTAAAATAATTAATAAGCTTTTTATGATTAGTTTAATGAAAACTATAGTTTATATTTAGATACCAACTTATTTTTCTAAAAACTCTCAAGAATCATTCTCATGATAACACGTGTTATGTTTCAAAAGTTGTAATGTTTCTTTTATAAAAATAAGCACTTTTGGGACTAGGTTTGAGCAAGGTTTTCTTTTTGGTTAACGATACTTTTTATTAAAGCTTAAAGGATTTTAAACCCAAATATTACAAACACAATCAAATCTACAATGAAAAACACTAAGCCCAATCGTAACCTAAAAACCCAAAAGAAAGATAAAGCTATTTGCATGTAGGGCATGTGTCTGTCGACGTGGTCACAATCTTTCTAGAACGGAGAGAGAAGTCGGTCACCGCTGACATGCCGAAACGAAACCACCGATCTACTACTCCACCATATTTGATCTGTTTGTATGGTCCTTCCACCTTTGATCTTCTTCAATCCAGAGAGTTCTTCAGTTTAAACCGCTAGAGATGAAGTCTTGGAGAAGCTTTTGAAGAGACAGCTACCAATCTTGCTGGAACGCATTCATTACAAAAGCTTCGATTTGACTAAATCTGAACTGACTCACCTCCGCTTCATCATCGTCTCTGATTCCTCATCATTCAGGAGACTTCACTTAATATACTGGAAGTAAAGATTAATTTCTCTCGAGATGAAAAACTGAGCATAACTAGCTAAGAAACAAAAATATCCTCAAAATCTACAAGCAACTGAGAATTTTAAAGAAAGAGGGAAGCGAAAACGCTAACAAGAAACAAAAGAACATCGCCTGGCGAAAAACATATCCGACAAGCGGAAGATGAAAGTCGATCTTAATGACCGGAATATATTACAAACAAAAACTATTTTGATCTCCCCCCTCTAAATGATCTGAAATTGGTAAGAAGAGTGAAGATAAATTTTCTCTCTCTAAGCATGAGAGAGATCTTTTTGGTTTGACCAAGTTATAACTATTTTAAATCGTTTTAGTTAAATATTGTTTGTTCGTAGTTTTTATATATAAACTAAAATTCAATAGCAGTTCCGTATTTTTTTTGTTTGAGAGAAAAGTAGAAGCAATCAATATTTTTGAAAATAATCTTTACTGCATTCTATTGCTAAAACTGCAATTCAAAAATTATAGTTGTCATCTATAGTTTTTTAGTTACATTTTCTAATTATATTAGGTTGGACCGGACCAGACCAAAACAAGGACTTGTATTAATTTGGTCAGAAAATTGATATGCGAGGTTTCCCAACTTTTCTAACATTTATATTATTAAAAGAGAAATACAAAATAGAAATGTCCATTAATTTTACTACTTATGTATATTAGAATGCCACGGAAATAATTATTAAATTTATAATTAAGTATTTTTTCGTTTCCTTATATAATAATAGAGATTTCCAAAATTGATTATTAACTAAACAACTACTTAATTTTACTTTAATGCCACTAAAAACTATCTAATCTTAACTTTTATCGTTTATTTTTTATCTAAACAACCATAACACCTAAATTTAAAAAGAATCATTTATATAATATATATAAATAAAATATAAATTAACATATAATTATATTATTTTACATATATTTTCATATAAATAATAGCCCGATGTAAATTGAGAAATTTTCAAAAATATCACTTTTCTTGTACCACTTTTCATGTTTACCTTAATCACTTTTACCTTTATTTTTAAGAGAAAAATACACTTATAAATCTTGGGTTAATTAATCTAAGACTTATGGTTTAGAGTTGAGGGGTGGGGGTAGGGTAAGGTAGAGTTTAGGAATGTAAAATTTAGGATTCTAATTATTTTTTTTTTAAATTACCTCTTATAAAATGATATTTATCAAAATGTCTCTTTAAAGAAGGCAAAAATGAAAAGTGGTACAAGTAATGTGGTAAACATGAAAATTCCCCATGAAAATTTAACATGATAAATGTGGAAGAGTATAAATATATAGCAACATACTTTAAATATTATATAAAAATATTATTATACATTATCATAAAAAATTTATCCATAAAAATAAAAATATATTTTAACGAAGGCACATGGGGTGATACGACTGACAGCTTACAAAACAAATTAAAATTACTCAGTATAAACTATACTTAATTGTGTTTTAGAAATGTTATATTAAAAAATTATTTAATGTGGGTAAATTACAAAAATATATAGTATCACATACTGAAAATAAATATTTATTTATAAAAAATAAAAAGTAAATACTCGCATGGATGCGTAGGTCAAGTTAATTATACTATTACAAACTATAAAAACATTACATACACGATATTACAGTCGATAATTTTACTTCTCTTATGATGATACGTCTAACTGCATTACTATGAACCAATGTAAAAATCCATTACTAACTATACTCCTTGCATAAAAAATTGTAATTTTTTTGATATTTTGCATAATTCGCCATCTTCAAAAATTGAAATTCATATTTTTTGGTATAAAAGTATTGATGAACCTATGGTCAAATTATAATGATTACAAGGTGATGTTTACATTTTGATTAGTATCCACCTTTCACAAACCACACAACAGTCTCTAGATTAGTTTACTAGAAAAAGTTGGGATCCATTTTAGAAATATTTTATTTATGGTTAGGTATTGGGGTGTCTTGATGTCCATAGATTCCACACACAATATACTTTTTAAATTTCTTTACTTCTATATGTTATTTGATTTTAAACAGACTTGAATAGAACAGTGACATGAATAACAAAATTATCTTTACTCACCAACAGTTTCTTTTATATTTCCCCACTAGTGTGTTACTTGAATGCTTTTAGTGAGATGCAACAAAATACATACATCACTAAAGAAAATTAGATTTACCAAATCCAAGAATAGCTGAGGGACAAAAAAGGAAAGAAAAGTAAACGGAACAGAGTTTAAGGCTCAACAAGTAACACGAACCTGCTCAAGGCAAATCAAAAGCAAAGCTTATAAAGCAACACCGGTCCTTCTTCTTTAAAGTTGTTGAACATAAACTCTTGGGACATACAGTTGTTTATTTTTCTCGGGAATATCAAAAGTCAAGATCAAAGTGGAGATTTCGTCTTCTGAGATCTTTAGAAGATTTCAGATTCAATCAAACGATGGTTGGTATTTTTTCCAGATTTTCTGTTGGTAGAAGCAACCATCGACGAACTCAAAGTGCACTCGTAAGCTTTCTTTCTTTTCCTCGTTGAACTTTTGTGTTCCAGGAAGATCAACCTTTATTTTTTTGTGCTTATTCTTCTTCTGCTCTTGAAGTTCAAATCTATAGAACATGTTTAGATCTTTGTTTGGTTCAAACGGTGCTAAAATCTCGCCTTTTAGCTCGGATTAAGTTCTCTCATTTCGTTTCGTTCATTTCCAGATTCGACCAAAGGATGAGTATTTGTGTTACTTCCTTACTAATATATAATGGTTATGCCTTAAAGTGGCCTTTTCTAACTGTATGAGTTGGGTTTTGTTATTGAACGTTTTCTTTTGTCTCTTTGAATCAGGATGATAATGAAGTACTGGCTCCAACTGTTACTGCAGCAACTGCTACTCATGGTATTGAAGTAACAACGGAATTTAAACCGGTTGAACATCCGGTCGAGCCTTTGGACAATGATCAACCAATTCATTGTCCTGTGCCCGAACCATCCATTCTTAATGTAAGCAATGGTTCTTTCTTGGTACAAAAGCTCTTAAAGTTTGATTGTTTTCTATATTTGGGATTTTCATGAAAAAACAGGATGGAAGAATCTGGAAGGAGAGAGTCTCGGCGTCTATGAGGAGAAGAGGTGATTTGCAGATTATGAAAGATGAGAATTCTACTGAATCTGATGGTTCAGCACCAAGACCGCCTCGTCCCCCAAATCGTTCCATCTTGCCATCACTAAGTGCCCCTGAACACAACTTGCTAAATTTACTAGAAGAATGCAATGCGATTCAGACGGTAGCTTCCAAGAACGGATGAACAAAGTTCCTTATAAAGTTCAAAGTTTATAAGCACTCATAACAAGCCTGTTCTTCAAACCCCTCTTGAATATATGTGTGTTTTCGTGTTTACACTTTTACTTATGTCTGTCCAAGAACAAAACCAAACCATAGTGTAATGTTATTTATATTTTATAAGCAACAAAAGGTTCACTGAGCCTATGCCTTTTAACATATTTTCTCCACCAATAGTATTTATTTCTTCACTTTTATTCAACTATTTCCACAGTTGTAGTTCTTTGTTTGTTTCGCAAATTTTAGAAAGCCGTTAAGAACAGAGAACTTTAAAACACCTTCACTGAGGATTGATTTGCCCTTTAGGCTTTAACTTTTGCAGGGTATTAATCATTGAGTTCTACTCAAGTAAATTTCAGTATATCAGCCTTTTAATGGTAAGAAAGAAAAAGTGCTTTTCAAACTCAAAAACAAACTTTATTTATCCCCTTTGGTTTTTTTATTTAAACATGAAGAAAATACATAGATCTTCAGTCCTTGTTTTTTTGCTTGCTGCAACAAACTGATCTTGTCTCCATCTAAACTGAAGATTCAGGAACTGTGTAAACATCTGCAACTGTGGGATTCACCAATTGTTTCCTTGGCCCACGGTAGCTCCCGTGGTTAATCCTTGCTTTTCGATGCAATCCAACAGCCTGGTTTCCTCCTGTGGCTGCATGGTCCATCATTGCATAATTGACTAGAGTTGTTGCAGAATCTGCAGAAACGTGAAGAAGGTGAAGTATCAAGAGAGCAACAAGGAGAAGAGTTTTTGTAAAAGATGAGAGCTTCAGTTGACCCATATTCGTACTCTGAAAAATTCTTCTTCTTGAATTGGCAATATGGATTTGAGTTTGAGAGAGTTGAAATGATGACAATAATTAGAATGCAAAAAAGAATGAAGAAATGAGGATAACAAGGAAATTAAAAGCCTTTGCTTTGAACTGAAGTTACTCTCATGATTCACATTACATGATTGTGTTGGTAGAGTTCACTAATCTTTCCCTTCTACTTTTGCTAATATATATTTTAATGTAAGTATTAAAGTTATCCTTTGTCCAAAGGATCAATACAATATATTGTATATATATTTGTATTCTCTTGACAAAAATTAAGTAGCATTTGTAGCTATTTTTACATGATTGGTTGTGATGTATCTATAACTCTTTTGATTTGCACTAGTAAATTTTTTTGGTTATAGTTAAAATAAGTCAAATATAATATGTAAATATAAAGGAATTCTGCCAAAAAGGAACAAACACCCCACCTTATGTCCCCTTAGGGCATCTATAACCCTAACAACCCACATGAGTTGCTTATTATTATTATTATTATTATTATTATTATTATTATTATTATTATTATTATTATTATTATTATTATTATTGTTATTATTATTATTATTATTATTATTGTTATTATTGTTATTATTATTATTGTTATTATTATTATTATTATTATTATTATTATTTTATTAGGTTTTAAAAAAAACAAAAAACTAAAAATGAACCAATCGCGGGTCACTACGTGTCAGTGAGGCCCGCGATTGAGCCAAGATACGTTGTTTATTTTTGGCAACATAAGAGGCGTTGCTTATTATTTTTGTGGGGCTGCACAAAGTTTTTGGTGGTGAAACCGAGGGTAAACACCTTGGTTGTTGATGCTCTTACAATCATTTTAGGGATTCTTGTCTAGTTAGAATGAATAATAATGTTAACCCCATTCTAACCTTTAATTATACAATTAATTTTTTTAAAGACATTAATTTAAAACATATTCAGTAAAAAAAATGTATCATAATGTAAAAAGTAAAAACCCTAAAACAAACTATGTTTCCTTGCACCTAGAAAGAGATGATTCTCGTTTTCGTCGAGCTCATGTGTAGCGTCTACCTCTTTTTCCTTCTGTCTTCCGATGTATGCTTCTTTTTCTTCTTGGCAGGTGTGTGGCCTTTTTAAGTGTGGTTCAGTCGAGTCTTCGACATATTCTCCAGCTCCTCAACATGCTATCCCTCTTCATCTCTTTAGTTCGTTGCCCAATAGACCCATCAATCGAGACAAAACAGGATTCAAAGACAAAAACACGAAAAGGAGAAACACTGCTTAGCTTGTGGGAACGGGTTTCGTGGTGTGTTGTTGTTTGAGTGCTCTGTGTTTCGATGACTAGATTGGGCTCCCATTCATCTTTGCTAAAAATTGGTGTAACGATGACCCAACCTCGTGTACGTTGAATCCATATTTTTCATTGCTCCCTCAATTAATCTATGGATGTTACGGTTTTTTAGGTATACCAATGTTCATACAATAGGAGAAGCTGAACGAGTAGAATAGAAAAGATGATCAACTTTACAGACATGCTAGCGAAAATGCTTGAGACGCGAATCTAAGTAGTTTTAAGAGGAGGGTTAACATATAAAGATAATTAAGGCCTTTTCTGAGCCGATAATTAATCTTGTATTTGGTAATGCGATTTGTGTAGAAAGAAGCTTGGAAGGTTGCACAAACAATGAGTATTGATGCCAAGGTATGAGTTGAATCACTTGGGAGAGTTGCGCCAGAAAATGGAGTTACACATTTCTATTCTTATTTGTAAACGATCTTGGTGTGTTGTGGATCATTTTTCTTTTATAATAAAACAAACTTTGTAATAAACAGTGTCTGAGTTCTTAACCAGTACTCCATCTTAGTGTTCAAAACAGTCCACAATGTTTGGCTTCTATATGTATCCCAGACAATCCCCTTCTCCATATTTATAATAACCATATGTCGCTGTTTCCCAAAGAAGTACATGTTTGACTCATAAGAAGCAGTGTATTCATGTCTGTGGGTTACTAATTATTTTCTGATTCACTATGATATCATGAACTTGATGTTCCTGTTGATGCATGCTGCCTTTGTAGCCAGTGATGATGCTCAGTCCAACGTTCAACCAAACCTATAAAGAAACCACATAACCAGAGGTTTTGCCTGTGTGGTGGCGTTAAGTCTTCTAAATCAGTTGTGATGCGCCCATGGACAGGACAAACATGTTGGATGTACAGAAAGAGTTGTTGGACGAACCGAAGGAACAAACCAATGAAAAACCAGATGATCCATCCACTCTCAACATGGTTTAACTACCATCTTGTGGACAATCAACTGGTCACTTGGATGATCCAATGAAGATGGAGGATGGAGGATGGAGGATGGAGGAAGCGATGCACCGGAAACAGAGGACGAGGAGGAGCGAAGCAATACAACATCGGCCAGGGAGAGGTTGAGTTTGAAGGAGGAGGATCTAGAGGAGTTGATGACACAATGAGAAGAATTTCATCACCAAAATATGACTAAGGCACGAAGTGGGTTTGACAACAATTGTGAGAACCAAGCCCAAAGGAGAGTTGGTCGAGACCCAACCCATTTGATCCAAGAGGAGCCCAATGACCCAACAAATGATCCACTTACCTTCTCGACTGGGCCAACAACAAGACCAAAGTCTAAATACCAGTTTGAATCTCTGAAGAAAATGATCCATCTCGTGTAAGCCAAGGAGAGAAAACGCACCAGTTTAGACGAGGGATCAAGAATTTGGATCAACCTTTTGGTCACTGAAGAAGATCACATGTGATCTAGAAACAAATCCATGTAATCTAGGATTTCCTTTATTTGATTCGATTTTGTAAACCATAAACGAGTAAGATTAGGATATATCTTTGGGATTTTCGTAGCTTAGGATTGCTATTTAAAGCTTGTAGACGACTAAGGCTAAGATACAACACTTTTCAATAACAAGCTTTAAGCCACAAATCGTTAATTACTATCTTCTTTGTTCAAAGCCTGAGCATCGAGCCTCAACTAAAGGAAATAGATTTCCAACGTGAATCACTTCAAACACCAACGAGATCAACTCAGTTTGAAGGAAGCCATAGCAACTTTGAGCAGATCCAATGCTTGAAGCCAAGACCATCGTCCATATCAGAGTGTTAGTAGCCTCGGACAACCCATCATCCATCCCTTCAAGTGATCCAGGAGCAAACGCCTAACCAAGGCCGTATCAAGTGGTATCAGAGCCACTTGAAGGTTTGGGTATCGATTGTTTGTTTCTTGTTTCATTCATTCATCAAACACTAATCTTCTCTATCTATCTTGTGTAAAGTCAAACCAGGCCAACCTTGAATAAAAAAAACAAAAGAGATCAGAAGATCCAAATCAAAAGAAAAGAAAACAAAGCTGAGAAGAAATCCAGCTATGTGGTTAAAGCGGTTTAACAAAGAAAATCTTGCAATATGTCTATCTCTTCTTCATGTTAGGGCTTGGTTTCTATATCTTAGGTGATTGACACTTTGCTCTTAACTGAACTTGCAAGAAGATCCAAGAAGTTTGTGGCTTTTACAACTGAGTGAGAGAGATATTTTTAAAGCTAACTATTCCACGTTACCATGGCGGATGAAAGGGACCAAGAAGCTGGAGATCTATCAGTCTTTCCCACGGTTAACCTTAATCAGCTTCAACTGGAAGCTGTTGTTGCTAGTATAACTAGAAATATCCGATGGCCTTTTGAACAAATCTATGCTAATATCTTACCCAACCTGAAGTTAATGTGAATGCAGGTAGGGCAGAAGGAGCAGTAGGAGTTGCAGCTAGAGCACCTATCCGGGCCAGGAGAGGGCCACATATTGAGGAAGAGGTCGAACATGCTGAGTACTTGGATGGTAGTGATGCTGGATCACACGCTGGCCAACACAACCGAACTCATAACTGAAGGTCGCAAGCTGAGGACAACCTGGGAAGCCTCAAACTCTGGATTCCACCGTCCCATGGGAATAATGACCGTGATGTTTACTTGGAATGGGAAAAGAAGCTTGAACTAGTGTTCAACTGTCAGCACTACACAGAGGAGAAGAAGGTTCGCCTGGCAGCCACTGAATTTTGTGGCTATGCTATCAACTGGTGGGAGCAATGGCTTCCAACTGAAGGCGCAATGGAGAGCCAAAAATCACTTCCTGGTTTAAGATGAAGACAATCATGAGAATGAGATTTGTACTTAGTCACTGTGGACGAGATCTTCATCAAAAACTAAGGCGGTTAACCTAGGGAACCAAAGGGGTAGAAGACTACTACCAAGAGATGGAGACTCTCATGATAAAGGAAGAGATTGATGAGGAGATGGAAGCTACCATGGCACGCTTTCAAGGAGGTCTAAACAAAGAACTACAAGACCGGCTGGAGATGCAAGATAAGCTCACATGGATGAGTTGCTACACAAAGCTATTTTGGTAGAGCAACAACTTAAGAGAAAAAAACTACACTCGGAATCAGTATGGTTCCCAATCCAAGCCGTCTTACTCCAAGGATGACAATTTCCTAGACCAAAGGAAAGCACACGACCTGGAGCATCTCAACTTGACAAAGGAAAAGGACTAACAACACCTACTTGGTCCAGGAATGTCAAATGCTCCAAGTGTCAAGGCTATGGACACTATGCTAATGAGTGTACTAGCAAGAAGGTCATGATCATCCTAGACAATGGAGATGTTGTCTCTGAGGACGAGAAAGCTGATGAGAATTCATAGGAGGATGAATCAGTAGAGTACCCAACTCAAGGGGAGATCTTGGTCACAAGGTGTGCCTTACAAACTCCCAAAGGTAGTAGATCAAGAGCAAAGGGAAAACTGGTTCCACACACTTGCATGGTTCATAACCGAGTGTGTAACCTCATCATTGATGGAGGGAGTTGTACTAATGTGGCAAGTGAGACCTTAGTCAAGAAGCTGAATCTCAAGGTCCAAGACCACCCAAAGCCATAAACTCTCCAGTGGCTTAATGAGGATGGTGACATGCGAGTACTCAAGCAAGTAAAAGTACCAATCACTATTGGGAAATACCAGGATGAGGTTACTTGTGATGTCCTACCCATGGATGCTAGTCACATCCTGCTTGGACGACCATGGCAATTCGACAGGAGAGCCATCCATGATGGCTTACCAATCGGCACTCCTTTACACATGAAGAGAAGTAGATCACCTTGGTACGCCTACCTCCAAAGGAGGTACACCAAGACCAGCTTCAACTCAAGAAGAGGAGAGAATATGATCGTGCCAAAACTCAGGTAAAGAACTCTCCTGTCCTTATGGCTACTTCAAGTGACATTAAGAAATATTTTTTTGATCAACAAGCTATGATTCTAGTGATCTTCAAGGAGCTTTTGGCTTCTTCAACTAACCTTGATCCGGTTATCCCGAGAGCTATTGAGTTACTTTTGCAGAAGTTCCAAGATGTGTTTCCTGAAAACAATCCCATAGGGTTGCCACCTATCAGAGGGATTGAGCATCAGATTGATTTCGTGCCAGGAGCCACACTACCCAATCTACCAGCTTACAAGACCAACGCTGTAGAGACCAAGGAACTCCAGAAGCAGGTAAATGAGCTCTTATAGAAGGGACATATTCGAGAGAGTATGAGTCATTGTGCTGTCCCGGTCCTATTAGTACCCAAAAAGACGGTAGTTGGAGGATGTGTGTAGATTGTAGGGCAATCAAAAACATCACCATTAAGTACATGCATCCTATCCCACGATTAGATGATATGCTAGATGAACTACATGGTTCATGTGTGTTCTCTAAAATAGATTTGAAAAGTGGGTACCATCAGATTATGATGAAAGAGGGAGATGATTGGAAAACCACCTTTAAAACAAAATAGGACTGTATGAGTGGCTGGTAATACCTTTTGGCTTAACCAATGCTTCTAATACGTTTATGAGGTTGATGAATCATGTTCTTAGAGCATACATAGGAATATTTGTGGTCGTGTACATTGATGACATATTAGTATATAGCAAGACCATGACAGAACATGTAGAACACTTGAGAAAATTCCTAGAAGTACTTAGGAAAGAAACATTGTTTTCTAACCATAAAAAGTGTTCATTTGAACGGATAACATTGTCTTCTTAGGCTTTGTTGTTTCAGCACAAGGTGTGCAGGTTGATGAAGAGACGGTTAAGTCCATTCGAGACTGGCCAACCCCTAAAACCATTGGAGAGGTCAGAAGCTTTCATGGGCTTGCTGGGTTCTACCGACAGTTTGTGAAGGATTTCAGCCCTATAGCTGCCCCCTTGACTAAGGTAATCAAAAAGAGTGTGAGATTCACCTGGGGACCGGAGCAAGAACAAATATTTCAAATGCTTAAGGGTAAGTTGTCTAATTCTCCAATGTTGATGCTTCATGACTTTCTTAAAACATTTGAGATTGAGTGTGATGCATCTGGAGTGGGAGTTGGAGCTGTTTTGATGCAGGAGAAAAGGCCCACTTCCTATTTTAGTGAGAAACTAGGAGGAGCAACCTTGAACTATCCCACATACGACAAGGAGCTCTATGCCCTAGTAAGAGCACTCCAAATTTGACAGCAGTGCCTTTGGCCAAAGGAGTTTGTGATCCATATTGATCACCAGTCCCTTATACATCTAAAGGGACAACAAAAGCTGAACAAACAACAAGCAAGGTGGGTTGAATTCATTGAGACATTTCCCTATGTCATCCAATAAAAGCAAGGTAAGGAGAATTTGGTTGCTGATGTACTCTCCAGAAGTTATGCTCTACTTTCTTCTCTGGAAACTAAGCTATTGGGGTTTTTACACTTGAAGTCTTGTTATGAAAATGACCCTGACTTTCAAGTAAAATACAAAGAGACTGAGAATCATGCTAGTGGTAGGTGCTATCAATTAAAAGGTTTCTTATTTTGTGATAACCGCTTGTGTGTTCCATGTTCCTCTTTGAGAGAAATGTATGTCAGGGAAGCTCATGGAGGTGGCCTAATGGGGGCATTATGGTGTGGCTAAGACACTGAGTACATACAAGAACACTTCCATTGGCCAAACATGAAGAAGGATGTGGAAAAGGTGTGTTCAAGGTGTGTCGTGGGAAAACATGCTAAGTCCACAGTCCAGCCTACATGTTTGTATACCCTCCTTCCCATGCCAGACCATCCGTGGATAGATATCTCTATGGACTTTGTCTTAGGATTGCCTAGGACCAGGAAAGGACGAGATAGCATCTTTGTGGTGGTAGATAGGTTTTTCAAAATGGCACACTACATTCCATGCCATAAGACTGATGATGCATCATTGATAGCTGATCTATTCTTTAGAGAGGTTGTTAGGTTGCATGGCATGCCTAGGACAATAGTTTCTGAAAGAGATTCTAAGTTCCTTAGTCATTTCTGGAAAACATTATGGAGTAAGCTAGGGACTAAGCTATTGTTTTCCACCACTTGTCATCCCCAAACTGATGGGCAGACTGAGGTAGTTAACATTAGCTTATCCACTCTTTTGTGTACCATAATTAAAAAGAACATAAGAACTTGGTAGAATGCTTGCCTCGTGTTGGATTTGCTTACAATAGGTCCATGCATTCAGCAACAAAGCAGCCTCCTTTCATGGTTGTTTATGGCTTTAATCCTTTGTAACCTCTTGATTTAATGTCACTGCCTTTGAAAGAACAATCTAACCTTGATGGCACCACAAATGCCGAGTTTGTTAAGTCTTTACATGAGCAGGTGAGAAGAAACATTGAGGAGAAGACCCAAATGTATGCTAGAAAGGCCAACAAGGGAAGGCGTGAGATGATCTTTGAGCCAGGAGATATGGTTTGGATTCATCTCAGAAAAGAAAGGTTTCCAGCTGAAAGGAAATCTAAACTAATGCCAAGGAAGGATGGACCATTCGAAGTTCTAAAGAGGCTCAACAACAATGCTTACCAACTTGACCTCCAAGGTAAGTATTCTATAGTTCAACATTCAATGTGTCTTACTTAAGTCCTTTTGTTTCAGATCCAAATCCAATGTAATCTAGGATTTCCTTTTATTTAATTTGATTTTGTAAACCATAAACGAGTAGGATTAGGATAGATATTTGGGATTTTCGTAGCTTAGGATTGCTATTTAAAGCTTGTAGGCGGCTAAGGCTAAGATACAACACTTTTCAATAAAAAGCTTTAAGCTACAAATCTTCTAAGTTACTATCTTCTTTGTTCAGAGCCTGAACATCGAGCCTCACCTAAAGGAAAAAAATTTCCAAAGTGAAGCACTTGAAACACCAACGAGATCAACTCAGTTTGAAGGAAGCCATAGCAACTTTGAGAAGATCCAACACTTGAAGCCAAGACCATCGTCCATATCAGAGTGCTAGTAGCCTCAGACAACCCATCATCCATCCCTTCAAGTGATCCATGAGTAAATGCCTAACCAAGGCCGTATCAAGCTGCAAATCATAAGATGACATGGATGACACATAGACAACTTTATGCTTGTTTCAGCACGATGGAACAAAAACTGGTTATCAAGGAAGATGAGACTCATTTGGATTCTCATTAGTTTGTTTTCAGCCGTAATGTTAACAATTGTTATATTGTTCTATTTTGTAAGGAAGGGAAAAAGTAAGTAAACATTGGGTGTTGTATCTTTTAAGATCATAAGTTGGTTTCTTAGCTCACAAGTAACCACTGAAAACATGGTCTAAGCACAAAGTCAAAAATGCATAGAGCAGACATTGATCTTCCATTTCCGAAGCTCCTGTCTTTACGGCTAGGAGGACGAGAGAACAAGCTTATCCTCAGCGGTGATGACCATTAACTCTACTGCTTTCATTGAGGAAGAAAACTTCCTTGGTGGATCCAAAATTGGTAAAAATAATTTTAAAAGTAAAGAAAGTATTTTTAAAATTTGCTAATTATTTACTAACTATTTTTGGGCTAAATGTTTGGAAAATTTGTAACAAATCTGGCAGAAGTTAGATTCTACTAGTGGAGGGATATAGATGATATCGTAGATGTTATACTTCGCTGATAGTAGTTGAAAGAGCTAACAGTATATAGATGATATCGTAGATGTTATACTTCGCTGATAGAAGTTGAAAGAGATAACAGTAGAATGTACATATTACCAATAATAGAGATGAGGGTAAAGTGAAAACGACCCAATCTACCATTTTTTAGAAAATACTACAAATATTAGATTGAATATTCAACAACGGTCGATAGAAGCAAATGTTGGCATATTACGTTATCTAAATATGGTAGATTGTTATTTTTTTCAGCGGATTCCTCTTTCTAATTCAACGTAGATAGAAGATCATATCTTCTACCACTTTTAGACCATTTTAGACATTGCTCTTTCCAAGATAATTTCTTCACAAATATATTTTTCCAAGTGTTCATGTTTGTTAAGATCATGTTTTGTATTTTTTCCTTATTTTTTTTCTTCTCATTTAACCGATATGCATTTTTACAAAGTGTAAGGGTATTCATTATCCAAAAATACAAAAAATTGATTTTGTTCTTGGGGGACAATAGCTAACATAAATTGTTCCTTTTTAGCAAAATTCTCTAAATATAACTAGTTGATGTCATTTTTAAATATTGCAAACATTTGATTTCTTCTCACCACCTCTCTCCTCTCCTGCAACTAGTCTGAACGTGTGACTCCGTCGACCGGTGCGTGGTGGCTCCGTCAGCACCGGCGCCGGTCCAATCTCTGTCTTTCTTCCTTTGTGATTGGTTGTAGTTTGGTTTGTGACTGAGACTCCATTTTTGAGAGATATGCTTCAATCAATTCAATGAAAGTTCCAGATCTGTTGCAGATTTTTGATAAAAGATCCGGATCTGGTGATTAACGGTGTGGTCTAGCTACCAAGTTTTTGTTATACAAATATCAGCCTAGATCTGGTTAGTTTTGTTGTGTTGCATATCTCTGGATTTCTTGTGTGAATCTCTCTATTTCAGATTTATCTAAGTGGGTAGAGGTTTCTATGGTTTCCTACGATCCGTCTTTATGCCGTTCGTGGCCAGTGTTCATTGTGCTCCGGATTAAGTGCGCTTGGCTCCTAGTTGCTTGTTCAGATCTTATGGAGATTTGATTTTGTTGTGGCTTTATTCCTTGGCGTTTATCAGTCTCCGCAGGTTGACAGAATCTGAAGGATTCTTCCTTGCCGGTTTGTGAAGCTTGTGTTACTTGGTTCTGAGGTGTTTCCTCGTTGTACTAGGAGGGAGTTGTTTTTCACGTTAAACAACTTTCATAGATTTTCTATCTTTTAGATTTCTCTGTTTTGTTGAAGGGGCTACCAATTGTCTACGAGTCTTGTTGCTTAGTTAAAGTGTTTGTCTGTAGTTGCCCTGGCTTGTTTTTGTTTGGGCTTATGCTTCCTTTTATGAGTTTTAGATTCCGGAGACATTGTGTTGTCTGCCGGCTTAGCTAATCATGGATATTCCTTCGTCCGGTGGTCTTGTATCAGTTTCGTCTCATTTATATAATCAGTTGACGGAAAAAAAAAACTAGTTGATGTTGTTGGAAGACGTAAATGTTAGTTGTCAGAGATAGTCATTGTTTATAAGTGTAAAGAATCTTCCTCATAGCCGCTTTTGTTCCACGTATAACAATGTCCCCAATAGCTGTTCTTCGAAAATGTGGCTGGTATAAATAAACTCGGTTGCAAAATTGTTTCCACGCCATACCTTATAGGAATTCGAGTAGCAATTCACCTGTAACATGCACCTCATTTGACGCTTCCTTAAAAACATGTTTGAACACTTCTGACAAGATCACCCTACTACCATCACCTTCAAAAATTATGATAAGTTTAGCTTGAACTGACTTTGTTGCCATACATTGAATCGCTTGCAAACTATTAAAAGCTGCTGCAAATTAAAAGTCTTTGAAAATGTTGCGCAACTCATTGTTCTCCCACAGTAGTGACATTTCTATTATCTACCATTGACATGATCCCCAACAAAAGAACTTGTACTAATTACTTTCTTCTGTGACGTAGATGGAAGTGAACTAGCTGCAGTTGTTTCTGGATAATTTTTTCCTTTTATTTCCAGTTTCCCATCATCTAAAGTTTCCTAAGCTTCATTATCATCTTTGACCCTTTGCAGATTATAAGGTAATGGGGAAGAATCCATCTGCATATGATTAAGAAATCAGGAATAAGTAACTTAAAAATAAACACACACCAAGATATAATAAACATTTGTCGCTGAATACGAGTTATGACAGGAGGAACAATAGTTATCAAACAAAATGAAAAATATCAGAGTATGAATACAGAGAAAATCGAGAATAAATAATATGGTTTACTCAAAACTAAAGCAAAAGACTCAAAATTGAAAAACAATATATGGAGTCCAGTTGCGCCCAAGTAAACTCCCTTAAGCTCCTTATTCTAGCAAGAGGTTTGACGATCCAAGAAGGTGTTGGATCAATATTAAAGTCCATGGCTTTGATTGAAATTTGAAAAAATGACTTTGAACTGTGGTTATAAAGCCCAAAAACAAGTAAATGAGGTAACTTTTGTTTGTCCCACGTCGGAAACGAAATGCAAGTTAGAATAGTATATATATATGTATTTACTCTTACACTAGCTTAAACGGTTTAGAGAGAGAGGTGGTTCTCTACTCGCGCACCACTGCTACCGTCCCGCCGACTCAGCGTGGGCTTCAGAAAATGTAGCCCTAGTACCACTACAAATTATTCTTTTTAGACTTAATTAATCTCAATATATTTACCCATTTCGAATTAAAAAACAACATGTAAATTGTTTCTAAACAACATGTAATTTGTTTTAACACGACATGAAGTTTGTTTGTTCGGCCAAGGTGAGAACGAGTCAAGAAGAGAAGATCTATAGTTTGTAGGGGTTCTTCTCGAGTGCCGCTTGACAACCTATCTTGGTTGTATCATGAGACTCTAATTCGCATAAGTTGTCGCACTTACGGGCGAATATTAAGAGTTAAGGAAAGAGATTTATCTCGACTCCACGGTATGCTTTTGAAAATGTTTTCATATCGGTTTTCATTTTGTATTTCCAATCGTTTATTTCCTTAACATCGTCTTTATTTACATCTTTTATGTCAATTCGGTTTTCCAGATTCTACAGTCTTAACTCTTAATCGCTTTCTATCTTAATCGCTTTCCTTAACATGGTGGTATTATACATGTGCCACCAACAATATTTGCACTGATAGGACGATATTCAGCACCTATAAAAAAAAACAAGACTCATGAGAAGTTGTTTATAGGAAACACTGCAGTCTCCAGGATTGAAGGCCATGGCAAGGTGATTCTGAAGATGACATCTCGACGTGAAGTGACTCTATAGAATGTGAAGCATGTGCCTGACATGAGGAAGAACTTGGTCTCGAGAACCTTGCTCAACAAGAATGGATTCGCCATAAGTTTTGAGGCAGACAAGCTCGTGATTAGGAAAATGAGGTTTATTTGGGAAAATGGTATGTTAAGGATGGATTGGTCAAAATGAATGTAATGACAGCCCTCCGAAAATTGTAGCTCTAAAAAATTCAATGAATAAGAAAGAGCCAGTTGCTTATTTGATTGAGGCTTTTAATATGTGGCATGAAAGATTAAGCCATGTAAACTACAAATTCATACAAAGATTAATGAATTTGAATCTAATCCCTAAATGCAAAACAAGTAAACAAAAATGTGAAGTATGTGTACAGGCTAAGCTCACAAAAACGCTCTCACCTCATGTTGAAATAACTAACAAACCTAGATTTAATTCACACAGATTTATGTGATTTAAAATATATACAAACTAGAGTTGGAAAAAAATAATTTTTAACCTCCAAAGATGACTGCACATAATATTGTTATGTGTAATTATTACATAGCAAAAATAAAACCATAGAAAATTTCAAAGAATTTAAACTCGAGTTTGAAAATCAGATTAAAACAACTATTAAAATAGTTAGAAGTGACAAAAGAGATGAGTATGATGATCCATTTAATTCATTTTGTAAAGAACATGGAATAATCCATCAAACTACAGCTCCTTACTCACTAGAATCTAATAGAGTTATTGAACGCAAAAATGGAAATCTAAAAGAGATGATGAATGCAATATTACAGAAATCTGGGTTACCCCAGAACATGGGGGGGGAGCGTTTCTTACCACTAATTATATCCTTACCAAAATTCTGCACAAAGTAACTAGCAAAACTCCATATGCATTGTGGAAAGGTAATTTACCTTCGTATAAATACCTCAAAGTATGGGGGTCCTTGGAAAAAGTTGCGATACCGCCACAAAAACAAAATCACTATTGGACCTAAAACAGTGGAATGCATCTTTATTGGATATGCACATAAACGTAATGCTTATCGATTTATGGTATATAAATCTGAAATATCAGATATCCATGTAAATACAGTCATGGAATCAAGAGCTGCATCTTTCTTCGAAAATATTTTTCCATGCAAGGAAAAACAAGGTTCAAAATGAACTCGAGAAGAAAGAGACGATGACAATGACTCAGACGTTGATATTTCTATAAATGATATTTCAGAAAATGAAAAAGAAGATGAACATAGAAGAAGAAAAAGAGCTCCAAAGAAAAGTTCTTTTGGTGAAGATTTCTTAATGTAATTTTTAGTAAAAAATGATCAAAAACCTTGGCAGAAGCTATGGCTTCAGCAGACACTTCGTTTTGGAACAAATCCGTCAAAATTGAATTTGATTCTATCATGCAAAATTATACATGGTATATAACAGATTTACCATTAGTTTGCAAAGCATTAGGGAGTAGATGAATCCTAAAACAAAAACTAAACCCCGATGGAACACATGGTGGCAAACACAAAGCTCGGCTTGTGGTTCAAGGATTTCGACAAAAAAATCCTTGACTATTTTGATACTTATTCTCCAGTTAAGAGAATAACATCAATAAGGCTAATGAAAGCAATCACGGCTTTAAAATACCTAGAAATCATGCTCAATGCAAATTTTGAAATAAAAATATTTGTGTATTTTTATATGGTATATAATTTAATATATATATATATATATATATATATACATATATGATTTTGAATATCTATTAAATGAGATTTTTTACTCATATGGTTTATGATCATTTACATCTTTTTAAAATAAAATTTTTAAACTTCTAATTTTTAATGTAAGACTTTTAACAGTTTTAGTAATTCATAGTCATTTAAAAAATCAAATTATAATATATACAAAAAATATAATTTTTTATATATGATTTTTTTTGTTAATAATATAAAATTAAACATAAATGATGGAGTATACATAAATTATTATCAAATTTTTATTATTAAAATAATTAGTTATGATATATATAATTTAATCATATTAGATAATCTCATATCTTTTATTTAAGGAAATAAATAAAAATATTAATTGTGTATTATTAATTAATTTTATGATTAGTTTAATGATAACTGTAATATATATTTAATGCACCAACATATTTCTCTAAGAACTATAAAAGTATTCTAGTAATGACATCTGTCATAGCTAAAATATTATAATGCTTCTATTTTAGTATATGAGATATTTATAAATGTCCTCTCTTATATAGAGTGTTTACTATTTTATGACATTGGTACCACTTTTATGCAGTGTAATGTATTTTAATGTTTTATAAAGTAGAGTGCACATATGATTTTTTTTTTGATTCTGCATTGGACCCCTCATGTCGTTAGTTTAATGTTATTTTGATTCGGCATTGGACCCCTCATGTCGTTAGTTTAATGTTATTTTGATTCTGCATTGGACCCCTTCAACTAACTCTTCCATTTTTGAAGAATTCCAGATCTGCAAAAAACAATGGGAACAAAACTACAATATTTTAAGATTTAACGACGGCTAAACGCCTTAAGTCATAAAATTTAACTTGATAACAAAGAAGAAGAACTTACCGGCGACAGAATTCAACGAAAAATGGTCAAGGTTTCAGATCTGAAAAAGGAAGCGAACGGTTAGTTTGATCTACTTTAATACTCTTCGGCATGAAGGAGAAAGAAGATTCACCGTAAAAGGAGAGATTACCGGTGGTGAGAACGACGGAAAAGTGAGATTCGACGAAAAAAGTTTATTCGCCTTCGAATACGCCTTAGAGAGAAAATCCACTAGGGTATCGTGCTTTTCTGCTTACAATGAAAAATAGTATTTATATGTTCGGTAAATTATCTGGTTAAGTTTAATGTACAATGGTAATATTAAAGGTTCAGTCCGGTGTGGACGACTTCCTTGGAAGTCGTCTCACGTAAAAGTCATCAGACGACTTCCTGGAAGTCATCTACACCCTTAAATACTATTCATGAGACGACTTCCTGGAAGTCGTCTACACCATCATCAAACGACTTCCTGGAACTCGTCTACACCCTAAATAAACCTTAAACTTAATTAACTAATTAAATACTTCACTAAAATCAAATTCAAATTATAAAATATTTAATATAAAAACTAACACATATAAGTCAAAATTTAATTTTTCAAAAAAAAAATTTCAAAAAAAATTTAAGTTTCCAAAAACTATTACTAAGAATACAAACAATAATACAACATATGTTACCAAACTGTAAACTACATTCACTCATCTATGAAAATAATTCAATTTTACTATATCTTAATTTATATCATTTACAAATGTTTATAATTACATGATTTCAAATTTTTCCTCCTGGATTCTTTTTATAAAATTTATAAATTATTTTTAAGATCAACTATATGAGACGACTTTTAGGAAGTCGTCTAGGCGACTTTCACAAACTCAAAAGACTTACCAGAGTTATATTCGTAAAAATAAATTATGCTTTTTTGTTTGGTCATAAGGGGATAGTTGTAATTTTAAAAGGCTTTTGATTTACTTTTGCATTTGATTGATGTTTGGATATATTTTTGCATTTAAAATCAAGTTTTGAGTCATATTTGGCAAATTCCCCAATTTTTAAACCACTAATCATTTATTTAATGTAAGATTTTTAAAAGTTTTAGTAATTCATAGCCATTTATAATATATATATATATATATATATGAAAATATAAAATTTTATATATGATTAATATGATTTTTTTATTTTCTGTTAATAATATAAAATTAAACATAAACGATGGAGGATACATAAATTGTTATCAAATCTTTATTTTTAAAATTATTAATTGGCATATATATATACTTTAATCATATTAAGTAATCTCATATCTTTTATTTAAGGAAAGAAATAAAAATATTATTTCTTCATTATTAATTAATTTTATGATTAGTTTAATGATAATTATAATATATATTTAATGAACCAAGATATTTTTTTAAAAGAAATTTAAGAAGCATTCTAGTGATGATACGTGTTATATCTAAAATGTTGTAATGTTTCTCTTTTAATATATACGATATTTATAAATGTCTTCTCATATATAGAGTAGTTACAATTTTATGTCATCGATACTACTTTTATATAGTGTAATGTATTGTAATTTTTTCTAAAGTACAGTGCACGTATGGATTTTTTTTTTTGATTTCGCATGGGAATCCTGCCATTAGTTTAATGTTATTTCTATTATATAATTGGTCAAAATTGAAATAAAATATCTTTAATTTAGCACTTTAATCACACCAATGCCACTTGTTATAGTTTCACATGCCTTTTCAGACTACAATAGTTTAAGATCCGCACTTTGCGTGAAATAAACATTTTATATAAAATTTTTTTTACGTATTATTACTTTCTTTACATTTTTACATATTATAAAGTTGACATAAAATAAGTATATATTAAATATTGGAATAACAGTTAAATATTACGTATATAATTAAATTGGTGTAAACACAATAAATCAATCACATTTGTTAATTTATGTGGAGGTATTGATCTATAATAGTTTTGTTTATGGTCGTTTTGTGATTTGTATGTGTACTCTTTTAATTGTGAATTCTCTTGTAAATTTAAAGAGATATTAATGAAAACAATTTGGTAAAAATATTCGTGCTTACAATATTATCTTGACAAAAATATTTGACATTATTAAAGTTATTGATACAAATTTAATAGCAAAACATAATTGTACAAAAAATAGTCAAATGTACTACATCTAAAGGAGAAGACTTTTCAAGAAAACTTAATCAAATTAAAAAAATATCAAATATTACATAAGCTCAAACATATAACAGTTGCACTAGAAGTCTTCCGGAAGACTTAAGTTTAAAGCGGGAAACTGAAATATAAGCGGAGATTGAAATTTAAGCGGGAAACTCTAAATTTTAAGTGAAAATTGAAATTTTAAATTCATAAAAGTTAAAAAATATATCTTATGATCTAAGAAGACACATTAAACCATGTTACTTAATATTTTGAGGTTACTTAACACTTTTGAAAATTAAAGAATATATCTTAAATTTAACAAGTTTATAAAAACTAACATATAAGACTTCCACGGAAGTATTCTCAGGTTAGCTAGAAACATTAATAAACATGAATATTGGTAAACACATAATTATAACCAATTAAAATATGAATTTCATTGAGGAACCCAAATATTAACTATATACATGAATCAACAAGAAAATGTTAAAAATCTTTATAGTTTTAGAGAAAATGAAAGTTTATTAAACTTTAACGTAGAAGACTTCGAAGAAGTCTTATGGCAAACTTTTAGGAAGTCGTCAATTAGGTCATTTTTGCAATTGAAAATTTACAGAGAAAGACTTCCAAAGAAGTCTATCTACAACAAACTTCTTTTGTAAATATTGGCTTACTTTTGTTTTCAAAACAAAATTCAAAAATACCAGAGAAGACTCCCGGTAAGTCATCTAGGATAAATAAGTTAGTTTTGCATTTGACCAAATTGTGTTAGAAATTTGACTTTTCTTAAATATTTAATTTTTATTAGACGACTTATACGTAAGTCATCTTAGGTTACTTTTGCAATTAGAAAATAAAACTTAAATATTTAATTTTAACTAGACGACATACGTGTGTGTCTTCCGTCACACAAATTACGTGGAAGTCTTATGTAATATCCAAGTTTAACCATAACCTCGGAAAAAGATTCTGGAAGACTTCCGTATAAGTCGTCTGCCAGAAGATTTACATGGAAGTCGTCTAATTAAAATTAAATATTTAAATTTTATTTTTCAATTGCAAAAGTAAATTGAGCGACTTTCATCGACACTGAGAAGACTTCCACTGAGAGTTCATAAGACTTACATGAGAGTCTTCTGGCGGAAGACTTCCGTGTAAGTCGTCTAGAGAAATTCAAAATTTTGACACAATCTGGTCAATTTCAAAACTAACATGTTTATCCTAGATGACTTACCAGGAAATCTTCTCTGGTATTTTAAAGATTTTTTTTTGTTAACAAAGAAAAATCAAAAGATTTCCAGAGAAATCGTCTTTAAAAACACACACATAAAGTCAAATGCAAAACTAACCTCTGCACTGACTAGAAGACTTCGTATAAGTCTTCTACGACCAGAAGACTTACACGAAAGTTTTTTGACGAAAAAATCTAGTAAATAATCAATTTAATACTTTCAACTAGTGAGATAACTTAGATTAGCTTCTCCTAGCACACAAAACTTCACCACGAAACATATCCACTTGTTAATGACTAAGAATCACGAGTTTGAACCTTACAAAGTTTAGAATAAATATCTTGGGGTTTTACATGCATATAGATAGAAAGTGGATAAGATTTAGTTTTTGGGCATAATAAATGAGATAAGAGGATTGAAAATCGGTTTTTATGTGCATTATGAGCTCCAAATTGGTTGTTCATGGTGGTTGGTGTATTGATGGTAATGGCTATATTGTAAATACTTGATGAAGATGAGTATGATAGAGTATAATACTCATTTTCAAAAAAAAAAGATGACATTTTCGTGAATAATCTGAACTTTTATGGTGATTAGGGTAAATGAAAGTTCCAAAAAAAATTATTGGATTTGTTTTGTGTTTGAATTTGACTTTTTAGTCATATTTGCAAGAACACATAATTTTGTGGTAATAATCACTTTTATATATTTTAGGGACATATTACAATAAAAATGATATTAAAATAAATATATAATATCTTTTAATATGAATATCTATTAAATGAAATTTCTTAATCATATGGGTTTATGATTATATATATATATATTATAACAAAAATTGTAAACTTCTGATAACAAAATTGTCAATATAGAACTTTTAATAGTTTTAATAATTTATAATTGTTCTTGAAAACTCATTGCAAATTATGAAATTAAAACTTTAAGTTCTCAATTTCTAATCAATGCAAATTTTGAAATTAATATATTTTGCATTTTATATGGTATATATATATATATATATGATTTTGAATATCTATTAAATGAGATTTTTTACTCATATGGTCTATGATCATTTACATCTTTTTATATCAAATTTTTAAACCACTGATCATTTTTTTTTAATGTAGGACTTTTAGCAGTTTTAGTAATTAGCAGTTTTAGTAATTAGCAGTTTTAGTAATTCATAGTCATTTAAGAAATCAAATTATAATAAATACGAAAAATCTAAAATTATATATATGATTAATATGATTGTTTATTTTCTGTTAATAATATAAAATTTAATATATATGAAGTATACATAAATTGTTATCAATTATTTTTGTATTAAAATTATTAATTTTCATATATATACTTTAATTATATTAGGTAATTTCATATATTTTATTTAAGGAAATAGAAATAAATATTAATTGTGCTTATTATTTAATTTTATGATTAGTTTAATAATAACTATAATATATATTTAATGGATCAATATATTTTTCAAAGAACTTTGAGAAGCATTATAGTGATGACACGTGTTATAACTAAAATATTCTAATCATTTTCTTTTAGTATATAAGATATTTATAAATGTCCTCTCATATATAGAGTAGTTACAATTTTATACCATTGGTACCACTTTTATATAGTGTAATGAATTGTGATGTTTACTTAAGTAGAGTGCACGTATGAATTTTATTTTTTGATTTTGCATTGGACCCCTCTTACCATTAATTTAATGTTATTTCAATTTCATAATTGGGCAAAAAATTGAAATAAAACTGTAAAAGCAATTTTAATTTAGTACTTTAATTATATTGTTGTTACATGTTAGTTTCACATGCCTTTTCAGTCTACAATAGTTTAAGATCCGCACTCTGCGCAAGATAAACATTGTGTATAAATTTTTTTACGTACTATTACTTTTTTTACATTCTTACATATTACAAAACTAACAAAATAATTATATATTAAATAATTGAATAATAATTAACTGTTACATATATAATTAAATTGGTGTAAACACATCAAAACAGCCACTTTTGTTAATTTACAATAATTTTATGGTAATAATCACTTATATAGATATTTTTAGAGATAATTAAATTTAAATAATATTAACATAGATATATAACATATTTTAATATGAATATCTATTAAATGAGACTTCTTAATCATATGGTCTTATGAATCTATATCTCTTTATAACAAAAATTATAAACTTGTGATAACAAATTTTTCAATATGGAACTTTTAATAGTTTTAATAATTTATAATTATTCTTGAAAATTCATTGCAAATTTTTAAATTAAAATATTTATGTATTTTTATATGGTATATAGAACATTAAAATAAATGTGAGTGG
Organism: Moricandia arvensis; assembly: GCA_905132765.1. NCBI lineage: Eukaryota > Viridiplantae > Streptophyta > Magnoliopsida > Brassicales > Brassicaceae > Moricandia > Moricandia arvensis. Next base: position 158,439 of record CAJHQP010000221.1, on the reverse strand, counting down.
TCACAAGTATGGACTTGTGTACGCAGGAATTGGTTGGGTGGTTTGGAGAACCAAAGATGATTTGCCTGAGGAACTATTGGTTGGCTGGTTTGGAGAACCAAAGATGATTTGCCTGAGGAACACATCTACCACATCAATTATCTTGGTTCAGACCAACCCACTTTTACTCTCAATATCTCTAAAGGTAATAAAATTTGATAGTGATTATTTATTGTGTTTTTTTTTCTCCTGCTAGTTTTAATTTTGTTCATAGACTTTAAATTAGTTGTATTTTTTTCCCTCTTCATTGATATTTCTGGGTCAATAAACATAGGTTCAAGTCAAGTCATAGCTCAATACTACCAACTTATCCGTTTGGGACACGAGGTGAGTCGGCCCACGATTACTGTAAAATACTATATTCATGCTAATGCTAAGTAACTAGACATGAATTGATAACTACACCATTGCCAAGTGTTAGTTTCACATGTCTTTTTAGTCTACAATAGTTAAGACGCACACTTTGCACGAGATAAACATTGTATATATAAAAAAATTTCCATACTATTACTTGTTTTACATTTTATATTATAAAAATAATAAGAAATAATTATATATTAAATAATTGAATAATAATTATCTATTACGTATATAATTAAATTGATGTAAACACATCAAAATCAAAACGAACACTTTTATTAATTTATAATATTTTTTTGTAATAATCACTTTTATATATTTTGTAGGGACATCATTAAATTTAAATAATCTTAACAAAGATATATAATATTTTTAATGTAAATATCTATTAAATGAGACTTTTTCATGATATAGTTTTATGATTATCTATATCTTTAAAATTTGTAAACTTGTGGTAACAAAATTTTCTGTATGGAACTTTTAATAGTTTTAATAATTTATAATTATTCTTGCAAATTCATTGCAAATTTTGAAATTAATATATATATTTTTTATATGGTATATATTTTAATATATATATATATATATATGATTTTGAATATCTAAAATAAGACTTTACTCATATGGTTTATGATCATTTACATCAATTTATAGTAAAAATTAAAATTAATAAAAGAGATATTTAGTTTTTCCTTGTAACTTAATAGATAATTAAAAATAAAATAAGATTATTAATTTGTTAATTTTCTTTAGTTGCGTATTGTATCGATAATTATATACAAAAACATGTATATGTAATTTAATTTTTAAGAAAAACCTTAAACTAATTTAGATATAAAAATAAATTGAAGTTACTTTTCCATCAACAAACCTAAGAGAAAAACTAATATCGATTTTAAAAACTGATAAAATTATTTCATAATTTTTTTAAAATAAAATTATTAGAATATTTCTAAAGTTTTCTTTTGCATATTATATTGGTAATTCTAACTTTGTCATATCAGATTAATTAACTTTGTACTATTAATATATAACAATAACACAAATAATATTTTTTAAAGATGATATTTACATACTAATATTTCTTAGAATTACCATCTGAATTATTTAACGTCATACATGCAAAATTTTGGTTATGTATACTTCATGAAATTTTGTTTTATTTTCTTCAAACAGTTTATTTTTAAATATGTATAAATTAATTTATCCATAGTTACAATCGATATAGTTTCTATATGTTTGTTGATGGCAAAAATAATTTCAACTATTAATTTTATATCTAAAAGTTACTTTAACATTTTCCTTTAAAAGTAAATCATATATACACGTTTTTGTATATAATTATCTATACAATATGCAACAAACATAAATTATTAACTTTATTTAATTTTAATTAATTATCTATATAACATACAAGGAAGACTTTAAATCTCTGTTCTTAAATAATTTCTTTTAAAATGTGAAATAATTTACCATGGTAATATTTCCTGAAATCACAAAACAATTTCATCAGATAATATGGTTTTAAGTAATACACCATATGAATTATCTAAAGCCAAACATATAAGAACTTTTGATATAAATAACCACACAATTTTGGCTAGTACAAAGTTTAGAGATATTATAAACAACTGTTAATTAAATAATTCAGAAAATTAAAATAGTTAGATACACCATATATATATAACTGATATGATATGTAAGTCAAGTTTATATTTTATTCATATTTTTATATCATTATCTATGATACACACAAATAAGAAAAACCGTTAACTACTCATCTTAATTTATTTTTAATTATCTATAATATACATTTTAAAAAAATCTTCAACAGTTTGTTTTTAAATATTATAATTAATTTATCCATATTTACAATCAATATAGGTTTATAAAAATTAGTTGATGGAATAAGTAATCTCAATTGTTTTTTATATCTCAAATTAGTTTAACAGGTTACTTTAAAATTTAATATTAAATATGAAATTTTAAATTTCTAATAAATAGGTCCAACAAACTTTTTAAAGTAGATTTTTAGAATAATCCTCTTTAATAGTATATATTATCAGTTTGGGTATTTTAATATTTATGTCAGGTTTAGTTGGTAAGTTTCTGGTTTGAATATTTGAAATTTATAATATTGACATATCTTTAGAATATCATCTGAATTATTTTTATACCGAACAAAAATATTTTTACTCCAGCTAAACAAATTTCCAAAAAATAATTAAATTTCAAAAATCAGAAACAAAAATATGTCAACAACAACATGTTTGAGATTCTGATACTGACTCCACAATCAATTATTATAAACTAACAAAATTTATTATATATTAAATAATTGAATAAAAGTAACTATTACGCATATAATTAAATTGGTGTAAACACATAAAAACAATCACTTTTGTTTATTTAAATATTTTATGGCAAATAAATCTAAATAATAACTTTTATCTTGTAGAGACATAATTAGATTTAAATGATATTAACATAGATATAATATATTTTAATATGAATATCTATTAAATGAGACTTAATCATATGGTTTTATGATTATTTATATCTTTTTATAACAAAAACTGTAAACTTGTGATAACAAAATTTTCAATATTGAACTTTTAATATCTTAAATATATATATATATATATATATATATATATATATATATATATATATATATATATATATATATTATTTTGAATATCTATTAAATGAGACTTTTTACTCATATGATTTATGATCATTTACATATATTTATAACAAAAAATTTGAACCACTGATCAAATTTTTTATTATAGAACTTTTAACAGATTTAATAATTTATAGTCATTTAAAAATTTAAATTATAACATATACGAAGAAATGTAAACTTTTATTGTATGATTAATATGATTTTTTATTTTCTCTTTTTTTTGTCATTTTTTGTCATGATTTTTTATTTTCTGTTAATAATATAAAATTAAATATAAATGATGGAGGATACATAAATTGTTCTCAAATCTTTATTATTAAAATTTTAAATTATCATATATATTCTTTAATCATATTAGGTAATCTCATATCTTTTATTTAAGGAAAGAAGAAAAATATTAATTGTACATTAATAATTTAATTTATGATTAGTTTAATGATAACTATAATATATAATTAATGGACCAGCATATTTCAATAATAACTTTGAGAAACATTCTAATGATGACACGTTTTATAGCTAAAATGTTATAATGTTTATCTTTTAATATATTAGGGATTTATAAATGCTCTCTCATATATAGAGTAGTTACAATTTATGGCATTTTATACCACTTTTATGTAGGGCAATCGTATTTTAATGTTTTCTAAAGTATAGCGCACATATGAAATTTTCTGATTCTGCATTGGACACTTCTTGCCATTGATCTAATGTATTTTCTATTTTATAACCTTTAAAAACGAAATAAAATTGTAAAATAAATTTAATTAGTACTTTAATCACACTATTGCCAAGTGTTAGTTTCACGTGCCTTTTCAGTCTACAATAGTTAAGACGCGCACCTTGCGCAAGGTAAACATTGTATCTAAATTTTTTCCATACTATTACTTATTTTTACATTATAAAAATAAGAAGAAATAATTATATATTAAATAATTGAATAATAATTAACTATTACGTATATAATTAAATTTATGTAAACACATCAAAAAAAACCAATTTTATTAATTTACAATAATGTTTTGGTAATAATCACTTTTATATATTTTGTAGGGACATCATTAAATTTAAATAATCTTAACAAAGATATATAATATTTTTAATATGAATATCTATTAAATGAAACTCTTTAATTATATAGATTTATGATTATCTATATCTTAAAAATTTGTAAACTTGTGATAACAAAATTTTCAGTATGGAACTTTTAATAGTTTTAATAATTTATAATTATTCTTGAAAATTAATTATAAATTTTGAAATTAAAATATATATATGTATGGTTATATGGTATATAGTTTAATATATATATGAACTTTTAATAGTTTTAATAATTTATAATTATTATTTAAAATTAATTATAAATTTTGAAATTAAAATATATATGTATGGTTATATGGTATATAGTTTAATATATATTGAATATTTAAAATAAGACTTTACTCATATGGTTTATGATCATTTACATCAATTTATAAAAAAAAATTAAACCACTGATAAAAAAAATTTATGTAGGACTTTTAACAATTTTAGTAATTTATAATCATTTAAAAAATTCAAATTATAACATATACCAAAAATTTATTTTTTATATATGATTAATATGATTATTATTTTTTGTTAAAAATAAAAATTAAACATTGATGATGGGGATTATTATTAATTTTTTATTATTAAAATTGTTAATTTTCATGTACATACTTTAATCATATTAGGTAATCTCACATCTTTTAATTAAGAAAGAAAAAAATAATTGTGCATTCTTAATTAATTCTATGATTAATTTATTATTAACTATAATCCTTTTATATATTAATTGAGAAGTCGATTAAGTGACTTATGCTGATGTGTCATTCATATGAGATCTCTCTAATTAATTATTTTAATTTGATTGCTTGATAATATTTTATTTTTAAATTATTTAATTTAGCTAAAAAGGTAAACTAAGAGCCAACTTACATCAATAACAAAACAAAAGATACTTAACAATATTGACTATAAAATATGTATTTATGGAATTAAATCATTAATTCTCAGATTTGTGTTATAAATTATTTTATGCATTTAAAAATATAATTTTAAGGAAAAAAGATTTAAAACCTTTCACTTACACATTATATAAGGAAAGAAAGATTTGAAACTTTTCACTTACATCTTTTCTTTCCATATTTTCACTCATCTTAACTACTTTATTAATTGCTTATTTTCAAATAATTTGACAGTACTTATTATAAAAGTACAAAAAAACTTATTTATTTTAAGTGTTTTATTATATGTTTTACATTTTCACTATTTCAAACTAATTCATTTAATTATATTTACCAAACGTTATTTATTTTTTGTGTTAACCATAATAATTTCACGTGTTTTGAATGAAATTGTTCTATTACTACAAGAATTCAAACCGGTTAACAAATAATTTTTTTGTTACATAATCAGTTAAACATTTGCATTCAAGTATACACATATTAGTTTTTTGGGTATCAGTTTTTTGGGGTTTAAAATTTAAATTCTGTTTGGATATTATAAATTTTTGGATGGGATTGAGTCGGATTCTTTCATGTCTGATAGGTTTTGTAAAACCTAAAAATATATAAATAACCTATATATATATGTTTAAAATGTTATTATACAATTTATCAAAAAGTAAGAAATAATTTCGCACGGGCGCTCGGATCAAGCTCTAGTAATAATATTGTAAGGTCAACACATCCGGTCTAAATATATATAACTTCCTGAAGGTTCAATGTTATATGACATGTAAACTTAACAAACCAATACCATAAATAACTTTAATAATGGTTGTGTATGTACCAACGTAATAAGTCTAATACATATAAACAATTATGGAAACAAAAAACTGCATGGGTCCTGCATTTGAGGTTTAGATGATACTCCCTCGGTTTTTAAATGAATGTCATTCTATCATTTTATTTTCTTATTTCAATAAAGTGTCACTTTATATTTTCAATGCAGTTTTTCACACATAATATCTTGCTTACCTTTTAACTAGCTAATAGATGTTTTTAAAATATATTTTTATTTAAATAGTTTTAAATGAAATAAGGACATACTATTATATTTCTATTTTTCTAACTTGTGCAAAACAAGTCTAAGTGACACTTATAATAAAACGGAGGGAGTATAACAATAGAGAAAATGATAGAGTTAAATAGTTTTGGTAAAATATTAAGGTAAATATTAAATATGAAATTTAATTTTCTAATGAATAATTCCAACAGTTTTGTAAAGTAAATTTTAAGAATGATCCTTTTCAATAGTATAGATTATCATTTTGGATATTTTAATATTTGGTACGGGTTTAGCTGGTAAGTTTCTGGTTTGAATATTTTTGAATATACTTGAACTTTGTATTGAATATTTAAAATTTATAATATTGACATATCTTTAGAAAATCATCTGAATTATAGTTATACCGAACAAAAATATTTGCACGCCAGCTAAACAAATTTCCAAAAAGTAATTAAATTTCAAAAATCAGAAACACAAATATATCAACAACATGTTTAAACAATATGTCAATAATTAATACTTCTAACTCAATATTTTCTCAGATATTTCTATAAATCGGACAACGTTCTGAGGATGGGTATTTTAGATCAAATCTGGGGTTTAGATTTTGGATCCGATAATATGTCCAGCCATAATCATATGGTTAAGAATCCCATTTCGAGATTCCAACCATGACAACATTATTGAAAAAAACAAGTTGAGGAAATTAACTAAAAAAACCCCATTTCAAATCCTTACTAAAGAGAAGATACTTTATCCAAAGCAATAGTTGACAACAACAAACGAAAGAAAGCATAAAAATAATGTCATCATAAATTTTCATAAAATCATCTCAAGTGTTTCCAAAGGGCTGATTTGGATATGGAAAATTCATCTCAGTGTCCAAAGGAGTTGGATTACGACCCCCCTGACCATTGCTGAACGTTCCTCCGTTAACACCAAGAAAATCCAAAGACAACAAACCAGAGCCTCCCATGCTAAGGTTGCTACGGAAATGAGGGCCGAGAATGTTACTACCGGACCGGCCTTGTTGATTTGTTGTCACAGCTATAGAGTTCAATAGACCCTGATAGTTTCCATTCTCATTATCTCCAAAGCCATTAACGACCACACTTGACGAAGATGAAGGAGTTAACCCTCTTAGCAAAGCAGAAGGATTGTTGATGTCAGCACCACGGGTGAAAAGAGTCTGATTAGAGGTCTTGGTGTTGTCCTTAAAATATCCAAGGCTATTGTTGTTGTTGTTGTTGTTGTTGTTGTTGTTGTGGATCCTATCACCGAGGGTAATCAAATCGTGCTGGCTCCTGAGACTCTGATCGTTGTGTGCCAACAATCCTTGGTTTGAAGAGCATTGCATGAGGAAATTGGTTGGGCCGGGATTAGGGTTTACGGGCTGGCGAAATTGGTTCAGATTATAAGCTGCAGTTAGAGGGGTGATACCAGTGTTTGAGTTGGTACCAAATTGGTTATGAGAGAGAGCAGAAGCAGGGCCGCCATAAAAGCCTTGTCTGCCAAGAGCAGAAGCAGCGCCTCCGTAAAAGTCTTGTCTGCCAAGAGCAGAAGCAGCACCGCCGTAAATGTCATGTCTGCCACCACTTCCACCAGCAGCTGCCGCCATTTCCCTGAAGCTCACAGTAGGATATTTTGTTGACTCCTCTTTTAACGCATCGCATAATGTCTTGTGTGTAATGTAATTGTCTCTTCTGCAATACACCCCCAAAAGTGTGATTAAGACAAGGTCAATATTGCAAAATAAAACTTTTAAATTAAAAAAAAAATTTATTTAACCAAAATAAACAAAGTTTAAAGAAATTTGAAGTGTTAATTCACACAATATTCATTTTCTAGCAGAAGCCTAGAGCGACGTAAAATATTTGGTTAATTTCGAACCGCTACAGATTATAAGATCTATGGACTTAATTAACCAGCACGTCTCTCTAATGTTTGTTAACATAAGTTCTTGTCACACTATATCATATAAATCGATTCTCATTTGCTATGATCAGTAATATGAACAAAATTACTGAATGGAAATTATCAAAAGGAAAACAAAGTTGTTGAATGGAATCAAGAAAGACTGTATAATATAATATTATATAGTTTACCTAGAGAAGTTGGTACCACATTCACATTGATACACTTTGGTACGACAAATTCTAGAGTGAGCTTTCCAATCAGATTGAAGAGCATAACTCCTAGGACATTTCTCGCATTTCCACTGCTTCTCACAGTGCTTCCGGTAATAATGCTTCCTGATTCCTGTGAGGTCTCCGAGAGCACGTGACGGATCATGGTGGACGCACGTGGGTTCTGGACAAACGTATACCTTCCTCCTCACTTCTTTTCCCGACTTTCGTTTCAGCGTCCATGGAAGCTTGTGTACTTTCCCGTGAAGCTGTAGATTCTGTTTCCGGTTAAATCCTCTGTAGCACACTTCACATAGGAATCTGTTCGTCGTCATGATCGTCCTTGGAGATAACGCTACCATTTCAGCATCTGGACCTGTTCAATTAGTAGTAAGATATTGATCACTACAACAAAAACCATTAGTCGAGAGACAACTTTATACAAGTTAGTTGACTAGACTAATCTGATTTTAAAAATAAATCATCTAATACCAAATGTTGTCGTTTGAACTCGTAAGACAAAGGAACTAACACTTATGTACTACCATTAGTGTTTGGAAGAGGGTTAAACCCGCCGACCTGTCCCACTGCAAATTGATTATTTTCTTATTTAAAAATTTGACCCGATAGATCCGTAAGAAAAAAAAATTTGACCGCACCAACTCAGTGATTCGTGTGTAATATTAATAATGATAAAATTAATATTCTTTATTTATTATATAAATATCTTTTAAATAATTTTTATAATTAAAATTATATAAATATTTGTTATTTGTATTTTTAATTTTTATCTAATATTTTTTGCGGGTTAGCAGATACTACAATTTAAATTCGACTTATACATATTTGTCTCGCACAAAATAACTCAACCTGCACTCGCTGTTCGATTTCAAATCGGTCGATCCACATCTGTTCTGTAGCGGATCAAACCGGATTAAATTTCCCACATCTAACTACCAGTACATTAACACACTTTGATTAAAATTCTAATGATCGAGAATTGTAACATATAAAATGTGAATTAAATATAGAGTTCTTATTCTTTTTCTTTCCTCCTATAAGGAAATTCTTCAATGATGCTAATTGATTCCTTTTTGAAATTTGGAACACACACACACACACATATATGTTTGTGTATAACAACAAACATAAATAAGAGGTACTCACTTGGGTTTCCAGGTCGGTTTCTTTGTCTTTTGGGTGGTGGTGGTGAAACAACGGTGTTGGGTTGTTGGATTATCGTCATCGCCGTCTCTTTACCGTTAAAGTTGTTTGCTCCGGTGGCGAGGAGGGGAAAAGACTGAGTGTACGATGAAGACATCTTCTTTTGCTTTTGCTTATTCTACACAGACATTACCAGAACATATATAAATCCAAAGGTATTAAGAAGATGAAAAAGAAGCGCGCCATAATTAAAATACACAAATAAACACACCTTAAAGGAAAATGAAATTTATCTCTCTGTTCTTCTCTCTTTATCTTGCTTTCGATATGTTCTTTTAATGATTTTAATGATTGGGATTGAGTCTTGTAAAGTCTCAATACATATATATATATATATAGCTACAGTCAATTTAGCAAATAAGGAAAAAAATCTAATTCTTTTTTGGAAAAAAAAGATAATCAAATTTGGATACGTTTCCACTGTGTAACGTACGTTTGAAAAGTTTACCATAGAATAGTAGAACTAACTATAGTTTAATTTACTCTATTGCGATTCTAATTGTAGTTAATTATCTTTTGTAAAATTCTTCTTTTTTAAATATGCTACTTTTCGTTAGAAATTAAGTCAAACTTCATAAATTATATTATTATTTTTTTAAAAGAGTCTACTATTTATATTGAAAGGAAAATAAAATAACATGAGCAGCCCGTAGAGAATGAGTTTTGGGATTACAGCCCATTATCAACTTGAAAATGTAGAAGCCCGTAACCGAAGAGTGAAGTCGAGATTGAACACTGCCAATCAATTTGTGTGCCAGCTATGATTTTCATTCAATGAGACATAGGAGGATAGTGAGGGAGTGATTGTAGTAACATACCTTCTAATGAGTGTGAACAATAAAGAACCAAAGGCTAATAATTTTGTAGGACATTTGTGGATTTCTTATGTTATGGATTCAAACTTGTTACTTAGAACTGCATCAACTTGTCTGAACAAAGAGTCATGAGTTCTGAAAAAGTTTCGATGCAATCTTTGATTTCTCTTTCTATATAGTGTAGACAAGGCACTGCCATACCAAAAGTATGAGCATTGTCGAGTGTTTTGCATCTTGAATAGACTCCAAAAACCAGACCGTCGCGCTCCAAATATTTGAAGCATGATGGCACCCGCATCGTAAAAAGATTGTGCCCTAAAGGTCAGAGGAGTAAGTGCAACAAAAAATATGTAGTGCTCGATTCATTTGATGAACTACAGAGGAGGCAAAACGGATCAATTGTTCAAACATTAACCAATGCGATCCCTAGTAGGGCATCTATATGTGTTCAACAGCGATCATCGAAAATTATGTTTAGGAATGCCCCTACTACACAAAATGACCTTCGACCAAGACCCTATAAGGAGACGATGGCCGAATAAGGTCATAGACCTCCCCCATGGAGGACCTGTTCAATAATTTTCTATTTATTGAACTCATAGTAGTCAGTTTCATTGAGTTGAAATGCCGTCATAAAAGATTGGAGGCGGACAAACTTATGAGACCTAGCAGGAGGAAAGATACACCCTCCATCATGATGAAGATCCCTTAGCAGAAAATCTCTAGAATTCCGAATCTGGATGCTGATCGCGATGATAGGTAGGAATTTAGGCTACCAAACACTACAAGAAAACAACGTTATTCCGACGGCCAAATTCGTCGGAATTTCGTCGGAATACGTAAATTCCGACGGTATTTCGACGAAAAAGTTCGTCGGAAATATCTCGTCGGAAAAATGTATTTCGTCGGAATTTCGTCAGACTTTCCGAGGAAATTACGAGGAACATTTTCGTAAGAGATTTCCTCGGAATTGCCTCGGACATTTCCGAGGAAGGGTTTCCTCGGAATATTCCGAGGAAATCTGCCCTCGTATATTTCCGAGGAAGGGTTTCCTCGGAATATTCCGAGGAAATCTGCCCTCGGATATTTCCGAGGAACCTAAACCCTCGGAAATGTCCTTACCGAGGACTCATTTCCAAGGAAACTCTTTCCTCGAATGTTTCCGACGAAACGAAGTCCTCGGAAATATCCGAGGAAATTTTCTCTCGGAAATATCCGAGGAAATTTTCCCTCGGAAATTTCCGAGGAAAGTTATTCCTCGGAAATTTCCGAGGAAAACCATTCGTCGGAAAGGTCCGAGGAAAGAGTTTCCTCGGAATAATCGTAAACCAATTTAAAAAAAAAATTTATATATTTTGTATTTTTAATTTAATTTTTAAAAATAAAATTTAAGCCCAAATAATAGAAAACATATATTATAATATTAAAATTTTTACAAATTAAAAGAAAAATATTAAACAAGTTTTATTAAAAAAAACATAAACTAAAAACGGTCGGGGAACATTTGTCTCATCATTTCCATCATTTGTGCATTCGCCCTCGCTGCTGCGTCCACTTTAGCTTGTTGGGCGGCCATCTGGGTCTCCAATGCTGAGATCCGGTCATCCTTGTTCTATAGCTGCTCCATAATTGCCGGATCAGCAAAAGGCACCGATGAAGAAGAAGCAACCGACGGAGATCGACGACCCAAACCGAACAAACGCTCTTTTCTCTTTGGAACCGCCTGAAAAGAAAACATAATGATTTTAGTAGCAGTAAAGATAAAAAAATAAAAATATAGTAAAAATAAAAATGAAGTTCTTACCGATTCACGAGCTCGTTTATTTGACCTCGAGACAGGTTGCTGGAACCAGCAGTAGTGGCGTCCTCATCAGAGACAAGCTGAGAGAGGCGGAACTCTTCTTCATCCTTCTGGCTTTGGACCAGGTCGATCACCTCCCTCACAACACCATCAGAAATCTCGCCGGTCTTTTTGTTGGTATACGCCATCCTCATTAGGGCGAGATCATCAACCGGCACACCATCATTTTCTTCCGCCTAAAAAATGTAAGAAATGCATTAAAAATTAAAATAAAAATGTTTAAAGATTTGAAATACAAATTAGATTTAACTTACCATTCGATCTCCGAGAGTGTGAATACTCTGGGCACCCAAGTTGTGCTTGTACATGCCCTTCCCGCGACGCTCGCTCTTGCGGTTGCTAGAGTTGGTCACCGATCGGTCTTGGGACGTCTCCTTCTCCCAGTGTTGTATCAACTCCGCCCACACCGTCTCGTTAATCGATTTCGGTGTCTTTCCTTTGTGCCACTTCTGCTTCCACTCATACATTTGCTTCCCATAATTATCCATGACTTTGTGGTTGAAGTGGTAACGGATGAAGTCTGTCTGATCAGAATTCCAGTTGAATTCTTGCTGAAAAAATACACAATTAGTAAAAAAAATTATGTTAAAGATTACAAAATAAGTTAAAAAAATTAAAATTTACCGCAAACTGACGGAACCACATTTCCCGATCCTCAGAAGGGAAACTAGAGAAGGTAGGATATCCCTTCTGGAGGGTCGAGTACATCATTCGGTTGATGAAGGTGCTGATCCCGTTCCCCGATCGGTCAAACCTAAGATAAAAGAAAAATAGGAATAAAAAAATATAATGAAATAAAATTTAAAATAAAAACGAAAAAAAGTTTTACCAAGTTTGGTGATGGCCTTGTGGATACGGAGTGAGAACGAGAAGATTTTCCCGACCCGGCTGCTGAACCAACTGTTCAACAGTCATAACTCCCGGAACAACCGGAGGAACGAGAGGGTGACCATACTCCTCAGCAGCTTGGTTCATAGACGATGAAGAAGCTCGAGAGCGGGAGGACGAACCACTACGACCTCGTGGTGCAGAACGACGAAGTCTAGCTTGGTTCTCGCCACTAGACCTATTTGTAAAACAAAGTTTTACAAATAGTTTTTAAAAATGGCAAATATAAATATACAAATGATTTTTATAAATATAAATATAAAAATCGTTTTATAACTATAAAAACTTTGTATAAATATAAAAATCGTTCTATACATAAAAATATTTTAAAAATATAGAAAACGTTTTATAAATATAAAAAACGTTTTATAAATAGTAAAAACGTTATATATATAGAAAAATCGTTTTATATATAGTAAAAACGTTTTATAAATATAAAAACGTTTTATAAATAGTAAAAACGTTTTATAAATATTAAAAAACGTTTTATATATTGTAAAAACGTTTTATATATAGTAAAAACGTTTTATAAATAGTAAAAACGTTTTATATATAGTAAAAACGTTTTATAAATATAAGAAAACGTTTTATAAATATAAAAATAATTTTAAAAATATAGAAAACGTTTTATAGCTAGTAAAAACGTCTTATAACTAGTAAAAATATAGAAAACATTTTATAAATAGTAAAAACGTTTTATATATAATAAAACGTTTTATAAATATAAGAAAACGTTTTATAAATATAAAAATCATTTTATAAAGGTTGTTTGCCATTGATAAAGGCGAATGACCATCTCTGCAACCTTCGTACAAAGGTTGTTTGCCTGCATCCAACATATCAAAAATCTCCTAGCTTCTGCATTGAGTAATTTTTCCTCTCTAAAATGATCATGTACCATCTGCTCAGTACCTACACCATAATCTACATCCGTTCTAATTGGTTCTTCTAACCTATCCGCAGTGTGAGGTTCGCTAGTACTACCATATTCATAATCAGTTTCTCCATGATGATACCAAAATTTTGTAACTTCGTGTAAACCCATTCAAATATAGATGTGTCCAAACATCCCACTTTTTTATAACCTTCTTATTTTTACAAGTAGAGCAAGGACATCTTAACATACCTGTTTTCGCTTCCGGTTGTCGTTGAATTAGCCCCATGAATTCGGCTATACCTTCTTGATATTCATCCGTAAGCAATCTCGTGTTAGGATCCATATGAGGTCGATCCATCCAAGAACGATAATAATTTGAAGAAGACATGATTTTTAGAATATATTTCGTGTGTAAAGTGAGTGAGAAGATGAAAAAATGAGTGAAAGAAGAGGGTGAGGGGTGCTGGTATTTATAGAAGAAACACTGCCGGCATTTCCGACGAAATTCCGACGACTCCTCGGAATTTCGTCAGAATTATTCAACACCCACAACGGCTCTTTTAACGGATAGATTCCTCGGAATTTCGTCGGAATAATACCGACGATACCGTTTTCCTCGGAATGTTCTCAGGTTTTGCCGACAAATTACTTTTCCTCGGAATGTCGTCGGAAATGTCCGACGAAATTCCGAGGAAATGCGATTTTTTAGTTTCCTCGGAATTCTGTCGGAATTCCGTCGGAATATTCCGAGGATATATGACTCCGTCGGAATTTCCGTGGGAATATGCCATGTTTTCTTGTAGTGAAAGGTGAACAATTTTCTGACCAGAACCGACAAGAAGATCATTACCAACTTGAAAGCTTAATCCATTAGTAAACTCCGTATTTCTCCTTCAGAAGCTTGTTAGCCATAAAAGAGTATGAGTTTCTCTTGTTAAAATCCAAAAAATGTTTATTATTTGAAAAAAAAACTAACATTTGAACTTAAAATCAATTTAAGACACTTAAGAAAGGTTTTGTGGTTGTATGTTTTTCATTTCTAATCGTAGAACGATGTTTTCGATTCAAAATATCCATTTTCCTCATGATGTTGTCAAAAAAGTTCTTCTCAATATGCATGACATCTAAATTATGCCGCAGCAGATGATCCTTCCAGTATGGTAGATCCCAAAAAATACTCTTTCTTGTGCCAATTATATAATTCTCCAACACCATCTACTGGATAATGCACATGTCCACCAACATCTGGCGTCCTTTCTGCACCAAAATCTCTTAACTGTGTCAACAAATCTGCCCCACAAATTTCTGGAGGTGGACTATCAAACACCTTCTTGTTCTTCGTAAACAAAGTCCTACTCCTACGATATGGATGATCAGGTGGTAGGAATCTCTTGTGACAGTCAAACCAACACGTTTTCCTTCCGTGTTTTGTTGGAAAGCATCTGTGTTATCTTGACAATATGGACATGATAACCTTCCATGCGTTGTCCATCCAGATAACATACCATATGCTGGAAAATCACTTATTGTCCACATAAGTACTGCCCGCATTTGAAAGTTTTCCTTACATGAAACATCGTATGTTTCAGCACCTTGAGCCCATAGTTGTTGCAACTCATATATTAGTGGCTGAAGAAACACATCAAGTGATCTCCTTGGATGCTCTGGCCCGGGAAAAAGAATAGAGAGAAACAAAAACTCTCGGCGCAAGCACAAGTTTGGCGGTAAGTTGTATGGTGTAAGAATGACTGGCCATAGAGAATATTGTCTTCCATGCTTGCCAAATGGGCTAAAACCATCGGTACATAATCCAAGGTAGACATTTCTTCTCTCATATGCGAATTCTGGATATGTTGATTGGAAATGCTTCCAAGCTTTTGCATCTGAAGGATGTCTAATCTCACCATCTGTTGAATGCTACGCATGCCATCTCATTGGTTGGGCTGTGCGTTCAGACTGATACAATCTCTTCAACCTTTCTGTCAACGGCAAATACCACATCTTTTTGTATGGCACTGGAACTCTTCCACTAGTATCTCTATAACAAGCCTTCCCACAAAATTTGCACTGAAGCCGGTTCTCATCCGCCCTCCAATATATCATGCAGTTATCGGTGCATACATCTATTACCTGATACGATAAACCAAGACCAGCAACAAGTTTCTGAACCTCGTAGTATGAACCCGGAGCTAAATTATCTTCTGGTAGAACACCTTTTACAAAATCAGCAATCGCATCCACACAATCTTCAGCCAAATTATAATCTGTTTTAATGCCCATCAGTCTTGTTGCCGATGATAAAGGCGAATGACCATCTCTGCAACCTTCGTACAAAGGTTGTTTGCCTGCATCCAACATATCAAAAAATCTCCTAGCTTCTGCATTGGGTAATTCTTCCTCTCTAAAATGATCATGTACCATCTGCTCAGTACCTACACCATAATCTACATCCGTTCTAATTGGTTCTTCTAACCTATCCGCAGTCTGAGGTTCGCTAGTACTACCATATTCATAAGCAGTTTCTCCATGATGATACCAAATTTTGTAACTTCGTGTAAACCCATTCAAATATAGATGTGTCCAAACATCCCACTTTTTTATAACCTTCATATTTTTACAAGTAGAGCAAGGACATCTTAACATACCCGTTTTCGCTTCCGGTTGTCGTTGAATTAGCCCCATGAATTCGGCTATACCTTCTTGATATTCATCCGTAAGCAATCTCGTGTTAGGATCCATATGAGGTCGATCCATCCAAGAGCGATAATAATTTGAAGAAGACATGATTTTTAGAATATATTTCGTGTGTAAAGTGAGTGAGAAGATGAAAAATGAGTGAAAGAAGAGGGTGAGGAGTGTTGGTATTTATAGAAGAAACACTGCCGGCATTTCCGACGAAATTCCGACGACTCCTCGGAATTTCGTCGGAATTATTCAACACCCACAACGGCTACCCACAACGGCTCTTTTAACGGATAGATTCCTCGGAATTTCGTCGGAATAAAACCGACGAAACAGTTTTCCTCGGAATGTTCTCAGTTTTTGCCGACAAATAATTCTTCCTCGGAATTTCGTCGGAAATTTCTGACGAAATTCCGAGGAAATGTGATTTTTTAGTTTCCTCGGAATTTTGTCGGAATTCCGTCGGAATATTCCGAGGATATATGACTCCGTCGGAATTTCCGTCGGAATATGCCCTGTTTTCTTGTAGTGATAACACCAAGAACACTGACTATGAAAGGAAGAAATCTGCTCCATCTCTAAGAAGGGAGCAGATAGATGAGGTCAAGGCAAAGTGGACAGTGTTCAAAATTTTCTCAAGAAGCAAGAAGTGAAAGCCCTGAGAAGAAGACGAGGAAGAGAAAGGGAACTTCGTTGGTGGAAACGGTTATCAGAGGCCAGGTAATCCAGGATACAACAGAAACTCCTATGGTGGAAACATGAGTAACTACAATCAGAATCCTAAGCAGAATACACAGTAGCAGAAGCCTTAGGAGAGCAGGTTAGAAGCTATGGTTGATAGGATACTGAAGCAGCAGCAGCAGCAGCAGCAGCAGATGACTATGAACTTCAATGGGAAGATAGACTTGATGTACACCAACCTCAACACTAAGTTCGAAAACCTCAACACTAAGTTCGAAAACCTCAACACTCATCTCAAGAAGTTGGATAATCACGTGGTCCAAACAAGCGAGGCCATTCAAAGACATGATACCTTGATTAAGGAGAAAGGGGAAGCTAGTCAGAAGCACTATGTCAATGCATTGGTAGGTGAAGACTTTTGGCAAGAGGTGAAGAGAGAACAACTGCAAGAAGGAGATTTTTGTGTGGAAAGTGCCATGTGTTTCGACAGTTCGCATTAGTGTCGATCGACGCCAGAGTCGGACCATCGAGCGACAGAACCAACGAATCAGTCGCCTCATGTGAATCCACCCACGTTGATCGATGGCAAGAAGAAAATGTCGATCGACAGCCCCCAACAACAAATCTGAGTCGTCCACCAAGTCTGAGTGCCAGCCTGTTCGTCAGACCTTCAAGGATAGAGAACCAGGAACAGGATGCCAGTACCCATGATCCCATGACAATAGAAAGACACTCCAGAAGGAAGCAAAAGATTCCCAAACATCTTGTGGATGTGGATGGATGGCTTTGCCAAAAGAGTTTTTAAAATTCCCTTAGATTCTCCAGTTGATAAAGCATATTATACTCACATATTGTGGATGTTTTTCAGGGAATCCAGGGAAACAAAAAAGGACATAGAGCACATGTTCAAAGACCTCAGGGAGAAGACGAAGCAGTGGACCACTCTCAAGAAGAAAAGTGACCCTGGCAAGTTTATGGTCCCATGTTATGTCAAAGGTCACAAGTATCTTAACGCCCTCTGGGACACTAGATCACCAGTTAGCATTATGCCTAGAGTCATGGCAGAGAAGCTGAGCTTTCTAGTGATTTTTCCACCTTTGTGGATTGTTCCAAAGTGAATTCAGGAGGGGTAGGCAGAGACGTCCCAGGGCAGATTCGCAATGCCATAGTTTCAGTAGACTTCCATGTGATGCACATAAAGATTGATTGAAACTCGTCCTTACTCCTTGGAAGTGCTTTCATGGCAACAATGAGATCTATCTGCGACATGAAGGCAAACAAGTTGTATCTATCCTTGATTGATCCATACATTTTCTTTGAACCTGGTAAAGTCAAGAACAAAGCTACTCAGATAGGATTCGGTGATGATCCAGGTTTGATTGCTACATGCTTCTGCAAATACGATCAAGATGATGAGCTTGCGGACACAGAATCGACCGACACAAAAACCTTGGCATCGGTAGACGGTCCCTTCAACCAGAACCAACACGGATCTAATCCTCTGGCATCGATCTACGATAACAGCTCACCATCGATCGATGGTGTTGCCCCATATTAGAGCGACAAAGACAGTCAAGAAGAGATAGTCTACACCGGGCTACAATACTCTGAAAAGATGCCAGAACCTGATAACCAAGAGTATGATGAGTCTTACCTTGAATAAGAAGCAGTCGAGTACCATGCCTTTGCACTCGAGGAATCAGGAAATTTCAGGGGATCTTATGGAAGCCGGGATGCAGAATCGATTGATGGGGACTCTGTACGATCGATCGACGAGGACATGACATGATATTGTGATGATTATGGCTACCTCAGACCAGATTAGTTCGGAATCAGTAAAGACACAGATGGATATTCACGGGCAATGGATGGAAGAATTCCAAATGTGTCCAAGGACGATATTGCATACATACTAGCTATGGCCAATGGAGAAGGGAATCTGTTAATAAATCACACATTAAGTGAAACAGTCAATTCAGCATCGATTGATGGCAACAGCTGGCATCGATCAACGGTCATGACGCAGCATCTGGGCAGAGACTGGTAACGGAAGACTTATTACAGGACAAGCTCGCTGGAGTTTACTTTTCTCAGGACATAATGAGGGAAAGTATCAACCAGAGTTTGGAGGATATTTCGGAGCCCACATATGCCAGACTTAACATGCTGACGGAATGCATTCAAAGACTTGAAGAGGAGATGCACAAGTTGTCTTTTACTCAGAAGAAGATCGAAAATGAGAAGGAAAGAGCAGATGCGGCTGTAAGAGGTTTTATCAGTAAGTAGTTTGGGACATGCAGCGAGTACGTGGATACTTGCTTTCCACATTGGTTTTATAACTTACCTACCTAGTCCATAAGTCACAAAGTCGAGCTTAAGACTATATCCAAGAGATGAGTGGGAGGCAACCAACTGTTTATTAAGATTTAATTTAGTTTTTACTTATGTAGTTATTAATTATGGTTTTATCTACTTACTTTAGGTTTTCAAAGGAGGAG
This sequence comes from Moricandia arvensis, assembly GCA_905132765.1. Lineage (NCBI taxonomy): Eukaryota > Viridiplantae > Streptophyta > Magnoliopsida > Brassicales > Brassicaceae > Moricandia > Moricandia arvensis. The sequence continues at coordinate 138,666 of CAJHQP010000221.1, read as the reverse complement.
TAGAACAGTTCGAAATCACCATCGTTCGACGCAACAACATCATCATCGGTCGACGGCTTGGATGGTTTACCATCAGTCGACACTCACTAACCACCATCGGTCGATGCTCCTTATGGAGTTTGGTAACCTCAAATTTCTCTCAACCTTTTACTTATTCTTTAGTTTTATTAACCAAATCCGAGGAGATATCACTGAGACAGTGTCATTCAAGTCTGGGGGAGGTCGTTGATGCTTTTATCTATTTTGAGCTTTTATCTATTAAGTTTTCAAATAGTTTTAATAGAATCAAGATTTGGATTATGATCAGAACTTATTTATTGACTAACCATACTTTAGCACCATTCTTAGACATGTTGATTGTAGAGAGTACTAGAGATGCCAAAGTGGATTATTCTGCTATTAGATCACGCTTACTAAAAAGGTCTGAAGGAACCAAAGCTGATCTCCAACCTAATACTGAGTACTTTGCTTGCTTTGGGGCTTGGTACACATTGGTTCAGATTCCTTCTGCATGTCTGCACCAGTCTGTTAATTCTCATTTCCTTCTCTATTTCCCTTCAGGATCTATAAGAAAAAAGATTGAGATGATTTCTGTGATGCAGATGGGTAGGTACATTACCGATGACCCCACAATTCTAATTCAAAGGAATGATCACATATTGTTGGAAGCGAGGGTAGGTAGATTAAAGATGACCCCATTATTCGCCTAAAACTTTGTATTAAAAAATGAAAATGAGATGACAAGATGGATTGAACAGCATCATTGTCCACTAAATGTGAGATTTAAATGACTCTGAGAGAAAAGAGGAAATAGAGTGATCAGGAAAGGCTTTATACCTATACATGCAGGTTTGCAAGTGTTGAGTCCATGTGTCCTCTGATAGATACTCCTAAGGTAAAACCTGCACTTTATTTTATGCAAAGAAATGAGATCAGTAGAGAGGTGAGTCAGATTAGTATTTGTTCAGTTATTGATATAATGGATTTGGTTGCTATACTAGGATATCTTTGATTAGCACTATTTGATGTGGTTGCGATATAGTAGGGTGATAGTCATGTTTATGTATTATGTGACTCCTCATTTTTCAAACCTCTTCCACAGGCTACATTTGTTTTACTTGAGGACAAGCAAAAGGTTAAGTCTGGAGGAGTTGATATACCTTGTTATTTACCAGTTTAATACTATCTTTTGGACCCTATTTGGAGTCCTCTATGTATGTCTAACCTGTGTGTTTATAGTCTTTTCAGGTCAAGGTAAGTTTTGGAGCATTATGGAGATAATGGAGCTTGGTAGAACATTCAGAGAAGATATACATTAGTTTTTCAGTCAGAGTTGAGGTCATTGTTTTGGTAGCACATTCAGAGAAGATATCCATTAATTGTTCAGTCGAGTTTTGACCTAGTTTATAAAGTCTTGCCATTGTTTTGGCAAAAGACACAACACAACACAAAGATTTTATAGCATAATATTATTTAGAGTTTTTAGTAGTTTTGGGGAGAAGATCTGAACTCCTTCAGAGATTTGTATTGGAACCTTATTATATATTCTATGTATTCTAGTATTCACCTTATCATGCTTTCTATGATTATGTCTGAGTAATTTTCTTGTTAGATTTAGGTTCATTATGGTATTAATGAATTAGTCCAAAAATAGGATTGCTAGGATAAGAGATCTCCATCTTTGGAATTGTGTTTAATGCTTGTGTTCTAGAGTAGCTAACCATAACCCTTAACCTATGACATAGACAAATACTAGAATAGGTTTTTACCTTAATTGATTCCATTGAGTTAGGTTGTTAAATACATGCGAGAGCTGGTTTAATTAACTTAGCGGACGCACTTCCGGTCCGATAATCATTGATCGACACTAGGCCTTCATCGTCTAATGATGGTCAACTCCCCTGTTGGCATACGATAGTTGGAACGAGAGGGGGTCATATTGTGATGAAGGTCCTTGCATATTTCATAATTCCTTGCATCTTGTTCATTATAGTTCACTTACCTGAAACCCTAGATCTATATTTTTCTTATTTGAATTAGTTAACTTATTTAGCAAATCTCCTTTTCGGAATAATCCCTCATTACAAAACCTCCTATTTATAGCTTGCCTTTCTTAACCTTTAGGACTCAGAAATCTATTGTGTGCCCTCGGTCTCTGTAGATTCGATCCCAAAGAACTACAAGTTGACCTCTCTTGGCAAGGGTAGTTTATAAGGTTAATTTGATAAATTGTTTGCTTAATTATAAACCTTAATCTACACGATGTCATGAGGCTTTTTGGAGCTCAAAGAGAGAGGAACTCCGTAGTTTGTCAAAATAAGCTTGGTAAGAGTCGAGATAAAGAGTTGTGCCGATCGACTGCGCACCGTTTTTGTCGATCGACGGTCAACACGCAGAAGCCCAATTCACAGAATATGCGACTTGAAGCCCAACTCACAGGAATTACAAGATTGCCTTTGGACGATTTTTACTTAGTTTATATTTTGTTTGCTTGTGTTTTATGCAAAGAACTCTCTTTTACAAGTTTAGATATTTTAGTATTTTTAGGGGAGAAGATCAAAACTTCTTTTAAGCTTTGTATTGAAACCCTAGTTTTCTATCCCTAATCTTATGTATTATTTTATGTTTTAGATTATGTTATGCTTAGCTATATCTGAGTAGATCTATTGTTAGATTTACGGTTTATTAATGGTTTTGACGGATTAGCCAAACAATAGAATTGCTATGGTGATTATTAGATCTATCATAAGTATTGAGCTTATTTCTTGTGTTCTTGAGTAGTTAACTAGAACACGGATATTAGGATAATTGATACCTGGGAGAGTAGGGTCGTTACCTAAACTAATCATGTTGAGCTTAAATTGCTAGGCGTAATCGAGAGATTAGTCTAGTAATCCTAAGTGAACTTAGTGAATCTGATCGTTTAATGGTTGACTAAAAATTCATCAATTAATGTCGTTTGCATAGCATCGGTCGATGGTCATTGTGAATTTGCGTATGCATGTTGTAGACTATGAGCTTAGATGTAGATATATATATATATATATATATATATATTACTTATTAAATTTTTGTTCTATGATTTAAAACCCCTAGGCTTTTATCCATTATAATTCACTACCTAAAAATCCTAGATCTATCTATTTTCCTAAATTGCTTACAACCAACTCATTTTTGTTTTCTAGTTCTTACAGATTATTTAATTCCCTAGAATAACTAAGTTGAATATTAAATCAATTTTGTACCCTCGCGCTTTGTAGATTCGATCCCTAAGTAATACAACTAAACCTCTTATTTGAGACAATAATCAGTATCTCACCTAGGATAATTTTAGCATATATCAAGAATTATTCAACTTCGTTGTGATTACCACTGATTTATGTTTTCAAATCAAGATTCTGACATCTTCATTCATCCTAGTTTGATAAGAGCCATGAAGAAATTGACATAAGTCAAAACCTGGAAAGCTGGAATAACCTGATTTGAAAGTGGGATAATTTCTTTATCATAACTCTTATGAAACTCATTCAACTTTGTTGTGATTTTACACTTGTTTATGTTTCCAAATCATGATTTTTACATCCTAAGGAAATAGTCACATGTCTAAACATAGTAAGTTGGAATCACCTGATTTGAAGGTGGGATAACTGCTTAATCATATGTCCCATGAGGTTAATTCAAATTCATGGTGATTCTACACTGGTTTGTGTTTTCAAATCAAGCATCTTACATCTTCATTCATCCTCGTTTGATTAGAATTTTGAAGAAATTGCAGTATATCCATACATAATAAGCTGGAATCACCTGATTTGAAAATGGGATAACTTCTTTATCATAACTCCTATGAGACTGATTCAACGTCATGGTGATTCAACACTGATTTATGTTGCCCAATCAAGCTTCTTATCTATTCATTGATCCTGGTTTGATTAGGTTATTGTAGAAATTGTCATATGTCCAAACATGAGAAGCTGGAATCATGAAATTTAAAAATGGAATAACTTTTTCATCATAACTCCTATGAGATTGATTTAACTTCTTGGTGATTCTCCACTGATTTATGTTGCCAAATAAATACTCTTACATCTCTATTCATCCTGGTTTAATTAGAAGCATGAAGAAATGGTCATATGTCCAAATAGGGTAAGCTACAATCACATGATTTGAAAGTAGGATAACTTCTTCATCATAATTCCTATGCGAGTAATTCAACTTTGTGGTAATTTCTGCACTGATTTATGTTTCCAAATCTAATTTATTACATATTCATTCATCATGGTTTGATTAGAGTCATGAATAAATGGCTATATGTCCAAGTATGATAAGTTGGTACAACTGATTTGAAAGTGGGACAACTTCTTCATCATAGCTAATATGAGATTGATTTAACTACGTGGTGATTCTACACTGATTTATGTTTCGAATCAAGCATTTTACATCTTCATTAACCCTGGTTTGATTAAAATCATGAAGAAGTGCCCATATGTCTAAACATGGTAAGCATGAATACTTAATTTGAAAGTGGGATAACTGCTTAATCATATGTTCTATGATATTAATTCAACTTTGAGTAATTTTATCCTTATATATGTTTCTATCAAACTTATTACATTTTCTTTGACCCTAGTTTGATTAAAATTCCAAATAAATTGCCATATGGCGAAATATGGTAATTTTGAACCTCTTGATTTGAAAGTGGGATAACTTCTTCATCTTTTCTTCAGTAAGAATGATTCATCGTCTTGGTGATTCTCCATTGTTTTCTATTTCCAAATAACGATTCTTACATCTTCATTCATCGTGGTTTAATTAGAATCATAAAGAAATGATCAGGTGTCCAAACATGGTAAGCTTCAATCACCTAATTTGAATGTGGGATAAGTATTTCTTCATCATAACTCCTATGATACTTATTCATCGTCGTGGTGATTCTCCACTTATTTTTGTTTTCAAATCAACCTTCTTACATATTCATTCATTCTGGTTTTTTACATTCATGAAAATATTGACATATGTCCAAACATGGTAAGCTGGAATCATCTGATTTGAAATTGGGATAACTTCCTATGGAACTCATTCAGCTTTGTTGTGTTTCTCCACTGATTTATGTTTTCAAATCAAGATACTTACATCTTCATTCATCATGATTTGATTAGAGCCATGATGAAATTGACATAAGTCCAAACATAACAAGCTTGAATCACCAGATTTGAAAGTGGGATAACTTCTTCATCATTAATGTTATGGCACTCGTTCAACTTCGTTTTGATTCCACACTGATTTATATTTCCAAATCTAAATTCTTAAATATTCATTCATCCTGGTTTGATTAGAGTCATAAAGAAATGGCTATATATCCAAGTAAGATAAGTTGGTATCAACTGATTTGAAAGTGAGATAACTTCTTCATCATAACTCATATGAGATTGATTTAACTACTCGGTGATTCTACACTGATTTATGTTTCGAAATCAAGAATTTTACATCTTCATTAATCCTGGTTTGATTTAAATCATAAAGAAGTGGTCATATGTGTAAACATGGTAAGCATAAATACTTAATTTGAGAGTTGGATAAGTGCTTAATCATATGTCCTATGAAATTAATTCAACTTTTAGTGATTCTATCCTTATTTATGTTGCTAAATCAAGCTTATTACATCTTCATTCATCCTAATTTGATTAAAACTTCAAAGAAATTTCCATATGCCCAAATAGGGTAATTTTGAACCTCTTGATTTCAAAGTGGGATAACTTCTTCATCACATCTTCAGTGACACTGATTAAACTTCTTGGTGATTCTCCACGGGTTTATATTTCCAAGTGAAGATTCTTACATCTTCATTGATCCTGGTTTGATTAAAATCATAAAGAAATTGGCATATGTCCAAACAGGAAAAGCTTCAATCACCTGATTTGAATGTGGGATAAGTACTTCTTCATCATAACTCCTATGATACTTATTCATCGTCGTGGTGATTCTCCACTGATTTATGTTTTCAAATCAACCTTCTTAGATCTTCATTCATTCTGGTTTTATTAGATTCATGAAACTATTAACATATGTCAAAACATGGTAAGTTGTAATCAGCTGATTTGAAAGTTGGATAACTTCTTCATCATAACTTCTATGAAACTCATTCAACTTTGTTGTGATTCTCCACTGATTTATGTTTCCAAATAAAGATACTTACATCTTCATTCTTCCTGGTTTGATTAGAGACATGATGAAATTGACATAAGTCCAAACAGAACAAGCTTGAATCACCTGATTTGAAAGTGGGATAACTTCTTCATCATAAATCCTATGACACTCATTCATCTTCGTTGTGATTCTACAGTGATTTATGTTTCCAAATCAAGCTTCTTACATCCTCATTCATCCTTTTTAATTAGAATCATAAGGAAATGGCCATATGTCTAAAACATGGTAAGCTGAAATCTCTTGTTTTGAAGGTGAGATAACTGCTTAATCATATGTTCTAAGACGTTAATTCAAATTCGTGGGGCTTTCACAATGATTTATATTGCCAAATTAAGTTTTTTTACATCTTTATTAACCATGGTTTGATTAGAATCTTGAAGAAATTGCCATATGTCCAAACTTGATAAGCTGGAATCACGTGATACTGAAGTAGGATAAATTCTTCATTATAACTTCTAGACAATAATTCAACTTCATTGTGATTCTCGACAAATTTATATTTCCAAATCAAGTTTCTTACATCTTCATCATTCTGGTTTGATTAGAATCATGAAGTAATTGACAAATGTCCAAAAAGGATAATTTTGAATCACCTGATTTGAAAGTGGGATAACTTCTTCATCATAACCTCCATGACACTGATTCGAACTTCGTGGTGATTCTCCACTAGTTTATGTTGCCAAATCAAGATTTTTACATCTTCATTCATCCTGGTTTAATTAGAATCATGAATATATTGATTGTCATATGTCCAAAAATGGTAAGCTGCAATCACCTTATTTGAAAGTAGGGTAACTTCTTCATCATAACTCCTATGAGATTTATTCAAGTTCTTGTGATTTTGCACTAATTTATGCTTTCAAATAAAGCTTGTTACATCCTGATTTGATTAGAAACATGAAGAAATGGCCATATGTCCATGCAGGATAAGTTGGTATCACTCGATTTGAAAGTGGGATAACTTCTTCGTCATAGCTCATATGATATTGATTTAACTTTTCGGTGATTCTACACTGATTTATATTTCCAACTCAAGCTTTTTTATGTTTATTCATCATGGTTTGATTACAATCATGAAGAAATGGCCATATATTTAAATATGGTATGCTTGATTCACCTGATTTGAAAATGAGGTAACTGCTTATCATATGTCTGATGAGATTGATTCAAATTTCTGGTGATTCTACACTGATATAAGTTGCTAAATCAAGATTTTTACATCTTCATTCACCATAGTCTGATTAGAATCCTAAAGAAATCGCCATATCTCCAAAAACGATAATTTTGAATCACCTGATTTGAAAGTGTGATAACTTCTTCATCATAACTCCCATGAGACTGATCCAACGTCGTGGTGATTTTTGACTGGTTCATATTTCCAAATCAAGCTTCTTACGTCTTCATTTATCCTGGTTTGATTAGAATCATAAAGAAATCACATATGTTTAAATAGGGTAAACTTGAATCACCTGATTTGAAAATGGGACAATACTTCTTCATCATAACTCCTATGAGACTTATTCATCTATGTGGTGGTTCTCCACTGATTTATGTTTCAAATCAACCTTCTTACATCTTCATTCATTCTGGTTTGATTAGAATCATAAATGTGACATCCCTGATCTGGTCTAAGTACAAGTTGACTCGACCGGTCATGCAACAATCAAACAACAACATGCACAACCTATCACTAGTAACTTAAACCAAAGCGAGAAGCCACAATGGATACATAAACGATTAATCCGAAGTTGCCGAAATAGATCTAGGTACCTTAGGATAATCGCCTAAGTACACATATCTTATTACGTACAACCTGAGGCTTTTCAACCCGACTGAGTAATGCCCAATTGTTAGCTCGTTCGACAAGATCAATATCATATGGAACTCGTACTTAAAGAAACATTCTTTAATACATTATATAATATGCTTTCAAAAGCATTTTACAAAATGTTATGGATTAACCTCGAGGTTTTTGGTCAACAAATTTTATACATAAGATATATCAAAACTACTTTGCAAGGATAATAAAACTACCGCTGACTAATGTTGTTCCTTCCCGTCCTAGACTAAAGGTCTCCCATCTACTGTTTACCTACATCACAAGTGAGTCATGAGTAACTAGTTTACTCAGTGAGTCTAATCCCACACCCCAACACATATCAATTATATCCCGAACTATTAACTCGATTTGTATGCAGTGGAAACATATATTCCATAATTATAATAAAAGTATATACAGCATGTCATTCCATCGTGTGACTCCTATCTTAAACATCACCTCCATTTCACCCGTCATTCACTCATATATATATATATACTAACCCGATTAACTACAAAGGCTAACCGAGCCCAATGAGTTAGCATTACCATCATCCTCGAATGTCTTTATGAATATTCAAGACTGCATCGTCATGTATTACACCATCATCCTCGTATGTCCTAATGAATATTCAAGACTGCATCGTCATGTATTACACGGCCTCCAGGGTGCTACCCCCATCACCCTTCATGACCTTGTCCCATTCGCAGAACCAAGTCACAGTAATGCAGGGACTTTAGGCAAAGAGAATATTATAAGACTTCACATGATTCATATTTATATGCGTAATAATATACATATATATTACTACTTGAGAAAAAGTATTAAGGCTCGGGAAAACCTCAATGAATTATTCTTAGTGTTTACACAAGGCAAACACTTCCTAATTAAATATAGATCAAGAGAAAATACTTAATCAATCTACCATATTTAGTACGCAATCATGTTATACTCATTCATAACTCATTAATCATCTATCTAGACTCACCTTTGAAACCATGAGATTGGCTAAGGAAGACTAGACACAAGCGCGAGCTAATCACACTCCACTTCACTCCTGATTCAGAACGGCCACAAGGTTACCCGGACTGATCTCCAGACTTCTTCGACCAGCTGAACCAAGACAAGACGTTTGAATACAAAATTATTCAGTTTGGTTCAAACAGAAGCTAAACTCAGCTCAGATCATCAACTTATATCACTTCACTTACGGTTCTAAGAAAATGATCAGTCTGTGATCAACTTCTTACCAAGACAGAACACAGCTCTACTTTATGAACCAGTTTTGTTCTTCAGGCTTCCCTCGACCAATGACCTGAAACAAAGCAGTTCTGTATAATCAATCCAACAGTTCGGTTCTAAAGAAGAAACTTAAATCAGTTCCTATCAGCTCAGTTCAGGAAAAATCTTAGCAGTTCAGATAAACTCAGACTAGATCAGGATATGACAAGTTCAGACCATAGGCAGCTCGGCTCAGATCAGATCAGGACGTACTCAGCTCGGTTCAGTTCAAGACAAGATCAAATCAGTTTTGTTTAATTCCAACATTTCATATTGGTTCAGCTACTTGTTCTATGGGACATACTAAATCATTAACCAACCAAGAATGAACCATACAAGGGCTTAGACAACTGATCATGACAGGTTAACCATCACACATCAATTGACTGAATCAAGAGGCTGAAGCTTACCGGTTTTACTAAACAGATTAAACTTGGATGGTAGTCTCTCTTCAAGCTAACCACAACTTTACCTTTCACATCAGAGTTCAGGTTTGGATCAAGTCAGAAAGAGAACAAGTCGGGGACTTTCTTAAATGGACTGAAGCTTAATAAAACTGATCTCATCAAACTGATAAACTCTTATTGCTTAAAAATAAGAGAAAATGACTAGAATAGAACAGAAAAATTGAAATATTACTATAATAGCATACATTTTCTTAAAATTACTAGAATATTTTTTGACCCTAGTAAATTACAACAAACACCCTTCCTTAGTTTGCCTATATTTTTAATTAAGAATGCCATGTCAGCAAACCGTATTCCACGTCACCTTAACCGTATTCCACCTCACCTTATACGTATTTCATGTCATAAATTTTTTAAACTTACCAATACATTCATTAATTTGTTCAAAACAAGAAAAAAAAACCCAACTCCCCACTCCCTCTTCCGAAGTCGAATTCTTCAAACCCTAGAGAGAGTTTTTCATTGTGTCGCTGTTCTCTCCTCCGTGAACTCGTCTTCTCCAGTCTAGCATTGTCTCTGAAAATGGTCGAGAAGAAATGCCGTTATCTTCTTCTCGGAAATCGTCTACTCCGAAATTGTCCACTCCAAAAAAGTCAGATCCGCAAAAGTCTTCTCTGGTAAGTTTCGACTGAGTTTGATCTATATTGTGATTGAGTTCAATATATATTGCGACTGAGTTTGATTTAAGTTGTGACTTCACAGTGTGATTTTAGTTGTGGCAGAGTTTGACATATATCGTGGTTGAGTTTGATTTATCTTGTGGCTGATTTGGTATATATAACGGCTGAGTTATCTATCTTGTTTTAGCTGAGTATTTGATTATGGTTGTGGCTGATTTATTTTTCCGTTTTAGGTTAGTTAGTTGTATATTCGGCTGAATTATATATGTCTTCTTATGATCAGATGGATGTTTCTGAAGATCAAACACGAGATTACCTTCCAAGAATGTATCCTGAAGGGGATTCTAATCTTGAAAACCAAGAGATCAATCACAATTTCTATATGGGAGACTTCCCTATGATTAGAGAAGCATTAGGTAAGGATGTGTGGGATGAGGTGAAGAAGTTTCCGGTTGGAATCATTGCTAAGCTAGCTGATAGCCCAAGTGTGTGGTCTGGTAAGACTGTACATTATCTACTTTGTAGTCAGCTGCGTGTTGCTAAGAAGGAGATTTGGAGTCTCGTTGTTGATGAACCCATCAGGTTTGGACTAAACGAATTTGGTGCGATAACTGGGTTAAACAGAGACCCAATGCCAACGGAAAGTTTTGAACCTCCTGAACAATACAGAGCTTTCTAGGATGAGTTGAAGGTGCCGCATGGGATGGGACCCAAGTTAGTTGAACTGATGTTCGCTATAGAGTATTATCGGCCCTGGAGCTTTGAAAAGCGCAAATAGTTGGGCTGTTAGTTCTTCAAGCCATTGGTCTTTATGCTCTGCATCATAATTCTAGGGTACCCTTTGAAAGTGAATAAGAGTATTAGACGATGAAGCTACGATGACATATCCATGGGGTCGTTCTTCATATGAAGTTCTTGTTAATTCAATTAAGATGTTGAGTCCACACGGAAAGTCATACACCCTTAACGGCCTGAAGGACGTTTTATTGGCTTGGGCATATGAATCTATCATTTGCTTTGGAGAGTTTTTTGGGAAATTGATAAGTGACGACGAGATTCCTCTTTTTCGATGGGGTGGAAGTCGTACTCGAACAAGTTTTGATACTGTCTTATCTCGTGAGATCGAAGAGCATGGAAAGGTAAGGTTTTAGGCTGAGTTATTTAGGTAGCTAGTTTTTTTACATTTGGCTGAGTTATGAGATTTACTAAGCTGGGTTTTAGATAGAGACGTTTCATATTATCTGTATTACGGCTGAGTTATCTAGCTTTTTTTTATTTGACTGATTTGTGATATACTTTTGTAGGTTGGCGTGAGGAATATGGTCATGAAGGAGTCTTTAGAAGAGTTGTTTCCTGAGTGGCCGGATGAAGCAAATGACCCACAACTTGTGAACTTGATAAAAGACCTACATGCTGGTCGCTCTGTTAAAGGTTTTTGGAATGTGCAGAGCAATGAGAAGAAGAAAAGAACAAAGGATGGAGTTCCGGCTGAGGATGAGCCACCAACAAAGAAGCAGAAGAAAGGTAAGCAAAAAGGAAGCTTTTGATGTAGAGAAGAATATGAAGACGGAGAAGGCAGAGAGAAAGGGTCCTACCGAGGAGGAAGGTAGGGAAGATAACAAGGCGGTTCTGCATAACATATTGTCTTTTCTGGATAATATTTCCAGAAAAGTTGACAAGTATGATGATAAATTCAATATGGTTGAGTCGCGGTTAACTACACACGATTCCACCTTGGGAGAGTTAACACGAAACATCGGCGAAGCAGTCAAAAATGCAGTCGATGAGGTTCTGAAAGTTTCTACGAAAGGGGTATCCGTCGAAAACCATGATGACCTCCGAGAATTCGAACCCCGTCCGTTTCCAGTATCCGCACCGGAGCAGACTCTTCAGCAATATTCTGTTAACAGTCCACCCCCAGCTAAGACCCCTGTTGCTAGTCCAGCCGCAACTAAGACCCCGCTTGCTACTCCAGGCGGAACTAAGAACCCGCTTGCTACTCCAGCCGCAGCTAAGACCCCGCTTGCTACTCCAGCCGCAGCTAAGACCCCGCTTGCTACTCCAGCCGCAACTAAGAACCCGCTTGCTACTCCAGCCGCAACTAAGAACCCGCTTGCTACTCCAGCCGCAACTAAGAACCCGCTTGCTACTCCAGCCGCAGCTAAGACCCCTGCCAAGGCAACCGTTGTGAAGCAGCCTGGTCCAATCAACCTCAACCTCAGAGGTTTTAGAGATAAAGCTCCCAAGGCAACTGAGGTTAAAAAGAACTTGGCTGAGGATCTCGAAGGTAAAAATCAACCTGATTTCGTTACTGTTTCTCCTGCAAAAAACCCAGTATCTGGACGAGTCTTGAGAGTGAAGAGAAAGAAAGATGCTGATGTACCAAATAAAGAGGCTGATGCGAAGATGAAGGAGGAGGAGGTTGTATTAAAAAGAAGGAGATCGCTGCTAAGAAGAAGGAGGAGGCTGCGAGAAAGAGGGAAGAGGCGGCAGAGAAAAGGAAACTGAACGCTGAGTTAAAGAAGAAGGAGAAGGCTTAGTTAAAGAAGGAGAAGGCTGAGTTAAAGAAGGAGGCTGAGATAAAGCAGAAGGAGGCTGAGGTAAAGCAGGAGACAGTGACGTAAAGGATGTGACAGGCTTACCTGAGTCGATTGCCTACGAAATTTTTTCGGAGTCAGATGAGGAGGAAGAGGAAAAGAATAGGTCCGCAAAAATAAAGCAAATCCGAGAGAGAGAGAGATGTTAAATTAGGTCCCGATGGGCGTCCGTTTGGGCCAGAATCTGCTCCTTCAGGACTTGTTTTTCCTTACATTTGAGACAATGAGACGACGTGTATGAGGAAGAATGTCGAACCATCACCAGCAATATATGATCCTCTAGCACCTGTTGATCCGGAGAAGCTGACTGCATTGAAAGAATTCCTAAAGCAATTCAAGTAAGGACCTTTAGATCATCTGCTGATACATCTAACATCAATCCCTCCATAAACTGATTTGTGTTTAATTGATAGGGGCCAGAAACTACGAAGAACATCTGACGATGAATACTCGTTCTTCCAAATGCTTGTCGCTGAGAGAAAGAATTGGCCACTCCGTATATTTGGATGGCTGTTCGATAATGTAAGTCAACTTGATGGCTGAGTTTATTAATTACTGGTTGAGTTATATAATATAGATGGCTGGCTGAATTATTTTTAGTTGATAGATGGGTTATAATATTCGTGATGGCTGCATTATAGATGTTTTTACTATTCTTTGTACAGCATATCGCTGCGTATATTAGAGTCCTCATCCGAAGGTCCACCCAAGATCCCACCCCATTTTGGTCTAAGCGCATTGCGTTTGTTGACATTTGGTTTTAAAATCAATGGATCGTGGATTACAAGATGTTCAGCACGAAACTGAAAGCCTTCAAATTCACTGGCCTCGCGTATGAAGAATTAGTTAACGGCCTCCTTCCAGCTGAGATTCCTACTAACTTGAAGTGGATAAAAGATGTGGATCACTTGTACGAAGTTATTAATTGTGGAGGCGATCACTGGGTGGCGTATCACGTGGATCTGCTTAAGGGGAAGATTGATTGCTACGATTCAATCATTGGACATGTAACACCCGAAAGCGAGACGAAGGTTGTAGTTGCATTTAGACCGCTTATGCAAATGATCCCTGCAATGATGAACGACCTTGTTCCACATGATTTACGAAAACCTAGCTCGAAGCAGTTTCTGTTGAGAAGGAGGAAAGTCGAACACGTTCCACAAAACGACCTTGTCGGTGATTGTGGGGTGTATGCGTTGAAGTTTATCGAATGTCTAGCACTCGGTGTGACTTTTGACGGGATAAACGATGCTAATATTCAAGGTATACAGGTGAAGATGGGAACATAAATTCTCGAAGACGGATGCTATAAGTCGATTATTGTTCCTATTGCCTATATAATTACTGTGTCTGAATTCTTATGTATTCCCCTTTCCGATTGCTATGTATTTGACTTTGACTTAAGCTAAAACTCAGCCTTATCGTTTATTTATCTAGGCAATGTATTGACTTGTTATTCAGCCTTACCTTGAACACGACTTCAACCCAACCGTTACGAGGAGAGAACTCTACCGTAACCTAACCATATAACTCAGCCATACCTCAAACATGCCTAGAAGTCATAAAATTTAATGTAAGCACTCTAAAATTGTTAATTAGAGTTAATATGTTCATTATTACTTGACTATTAATAAAATGTGTGCATCCACTTCATTGAATTTACAAGTTGAGAATCGATAATGTTGTTGAGGTAAATGTTGTCATACAATCACTTGTAGATAAGATATATGTTGAGAGCGTAATTCATATAAATAAAGTAAATCATATACATTGTACTCTGAATAATTGTATTCACATTCTTATACATTCTTATATGTCTCAGTAAACCTTAAGCCATAAATAATCAAGTCTATACCTCAAATCATTAACCCTAGACCCTAAACCCTAAATATAAATCAACATAACTAAGCCATCAGGAACTTATAAACCAGCCGTAATTTTCACATAATCGTGACGTTTAGGTTTTTTCAGCGGGAAAACATAATTCCAGTAATTTTTCGTTTTCTCTCACGACGTTTCGTAGTCCTATTTCTCTCTATATCTAGTTCCCCTCTTTTAACCCCCTATATGTCCATCACCACAGTATTTAGAAAAACCTAGCCACTTCCGATATGTCTGTTATTCCTGGTTATACCTCAAAGTTAGATAGCAGTGTCAATGTCATTCTAAGTTCTGGTAATCGGGATAACCTCCCCGTTCTTAACCCTGGTTGCGGAATCGTGGTAGACAAAAAGAGTAGTACGTGGTTTAGATTTTTACACGATCTCTCCCTGGCGATCCCTCCGATTCTTTCACAAGGTTGGTTACATGAGTGGCCAACATACCGCTTCATTCCCGATCATTTTAAGGAACGATGGTATCTTGTACTCTTGGTAAGCATGATTTTTTTTCCATCACAGATCTACGAACAGTAGTAACCCTTTTAGTATCGGTTTTTTTTGCTATAGAGACATAACAAATGGGATCGGAGACATAATCTGACTGTTTGGACACAGTTTAATCTCTTGGCGAGGACGATTTTTCGAACTCAGATGCGCATGATGAGGAAGAGTTGGGCGCTTGGTGGTGAGAAGCCTGACTGGATGTTAACCGGAGTTTGGCTTGCTCTGATCGATATGTTTGAAGAGTTTGGACCTGATAATTTTGAAATATGAATTACTTTCGACAAGTCTTTTATTTTTTTTGAATTATGAGTATATATCTCAGCCTTAATGTTATTAATATTCCTATAACTCAGCCATAATGTTTGCATCCATACGTTTTTTGTTTACCTTTTATGGAAGATATTTTGGTTTTCAAAAATATCACTCATGCGTATCCGATTAATAATTAGTCATGTTAATACGCCTTAATTTTGTTACCGAGAAAATGTATATTACCGAAGCAATGATTAATAAGTTATCATATCAAGAAATTTATATTAACGATAACGTTGTAGGCGAGTTTGGATTGCTCTACATACAAGGGTTTAGACACCATGTTGTACATAAACGCATAGGGAAGGACATCAGAGTAATAAGAGAGATTATAGTTACATCTTCATCATTTCGTTGTGTCCGTATACGCGCTAATCGGTTCAAACTCACGGAAGAACAGAGCAACCTCTCTGATCCAGAAACAGCGGTCACAACAGTTGTCACCCTTACTTTGTGAAACATCCCACAACACCCAATCTATGTTGACAACAGAAAGACATGGGCAACGGAAGAACGATGGACAAATGAGCATATGGAACAAGTCCATCCATACGCGGTAGTCTTCGCCATGCCACAAACCTCATCCCCATTTCAGATCTCGAACGAGTTTCCCAACTCTGGCCGCTGATTCTCTTGTAAAACGAGCGAAGTACTGCTCATCGTTCCAAAAGATCTTCCGAGTCATTGCGTACACATACAGCCTTCAAGAGAGGAAGTCCATATTCTTTGATGTTATAGGTGTAGAAATACTGTACACCCTTGATGTAGAGTGTGCTTGGGTTTCCTTCGTCGTCGCAAGTTTTCAACAACGAAGGAGGCATATGGTGTCCCCAGGGAAACAATAAAACATCGAAGAAATGGTATACCCTACGCCGATAAGTTAACGCCTTCATCGACTTGCATGTAACTCTGAGGTTGAAGAAATCTTGGAAGGAGGAGTTAGTGGCCACACGTTCAACCACCAATGCTTGAATTTCTTCGGGCAGTTCAAGAATTGGAAAAGACTCCATTTTTTGTGAGTTTTGTTGGTATAGATTGTGTTAAAAGTGATTTAAAGATAAATAAGTCAGCCACGACTAAGGTCTATAAATAATGGGTTGAAAAGGTGTCTTCAACAGAGCGATGTATCGTTTGATTGGCGGAAATTTTAAACAGTACGCTTCGTAATTCATAATACATAAGTCAGCCGTAATGAAAACATAATTCATTTCTTAAGAAATTATAACTCAGCTGGATGAACTAAATCCAGTCGTTAAGCAACAATAATTCAGCCGTAACGTTTATCCTGCCATGTTTATTGTTTCCACTTGGGAATTATTTTAAAAAGATAAATCAGTTACGCGTGGTAAATACGAGTGAGTTGTCAAATCGATGACGCAATAATTAACCCTACAAGTCGGTCAAACAAGATACAGTGACGTCAAAATAACTCAGCCATAACTGCAGTGTTTTGAAAATATCAGTTGGCGTGGTGAATAAGCTGTCAAATCGAGACATTTAAATACCGAGGCAATAATTACTCGATAGTTAGCGTATTGAATTAGTCAGCGGTTTCGTGTTTCTTAAATAAAACAGAAACCAGCCTTTAGTAAATATAAACCAGCCCAAAAAAAAAAAAAAACTCGTATACATAACCCAGCCTTTACTTTCAAGTAATGGTTAACTTCTCCATCTAGTTATTATTTGAGGGAAAGACACGAGTGCACTCAACAGTCACATCCGTTGGAGATAATCATCATTATATACCACCATATAGTCTCATTCCAGAAACCTCCTTTCCCAAAAACATTTCTCTGTTAAGTAACGAATCATCATCTGTCAATTTCATTCAACAATATGGAACACTACAACATGCTCGCTGAAGTTTCATCAAACCCTAGTCTCAAGTCATGGCGTTTCAGAGTGAAAATACACAGGGTCTACTCTTGGTATTCCTATGTTACCGCTACTGGACCCATCTGGTCTTTCATCCTAGCAGATGAAGCAGGTCGATAATCTTGGGACAGTTTTCGACTAATATTTTTTTGTTCGCTAATTCTCGTCCTGCTCTCAGAAAAACTCGTTCGGCTTGAGTAAAACTCAGCCATAATAATTAACACTCGACCATTACTCTCAACGGGAGTTCTTTCGACCAGAAGACAGTCCCGTCGAGTCATTAATTCATCGGGTTGATTTTATTTTAATTCTAACCGGACCAACTTAAAACTGGTCGAGCATAACTTTTCTCGACCAAAAATTCATTGGCCCAATTCTTCCCTGGATTCTCATAACATAATTGTCCACACTTTACCGGACACTGGAGTTGTTGCAACGTGATTAAGATAATCAGCTCTTGACTTATCCTCATCTTCTCATGTCAAAACACCTGATGGTTGGTTCCCCCATATACTTGAACTTATGAAATTTTCTGATTCTATCAGTCTTCTGGTATGGTGCTCACATATCAGCAAAAGACCTTTAGGATAGGCGAGAATGGTCTGCAATTTTTCTGGTTTCAGCACTTCGTTCATATTGGGTCTAATATAAGCTTACGCAATATCGAATCATATATATTCAAATGCACAATTGAAAGATGCTCTAGTCAACATATAACGTTTCTAACTCTGATAACAACTCAGTACTGACCAAATAACAGCGTTTTCGGATTTCCAAACTTTTCTAATCAATTCTTTCTTTTCATTGCAGCCACTTTCAAAAAGAACCAAATTCATTAGTGCAACATAACTCTCATAAACTGTGGTTTACATAATTACTTTTTTCAGCCTTGAGTATCTGAATACCATCACTTCTGAAACCTTCCTATTTGCCTTTCTCTTATATCTCCAACATGGATATATGGGACGTTACCATACGTGAAGGTAACTTCCCAGGTCTTGTTGATGTCAACTTGATTAACCGCGCAACAATCAAACAAGAACATGCACGATCAATCACGGTAACATGATTTACACAAAGGGTACTACTCTCAAATACACACACTCACCCATTCCCAGAATAAATTCCCTTAAGCTTCTATACACCTCTAGTCTATTTGAGACCCACTTCATAATATTTTGAACAAATAAATCTCGCTGATGTTTCCCATTGTCATGTCTGGTTCCATTGCTTTCTTGTTTCTCTATCCTGTCTAGCAACTAAGGATCCAACAAGTCTGACTATTCAAGCTTTATTCACCAGTTGAGTACTCTTGTACGTCGGCTCCAGACTTTCTGTATTAATACTTCGTCTGATATCTTTACAACCTTGGCATTTCCATTTGCCTTATGGTCATACCTTTTCTTTCATTCATCAATCTCCCTCAAGGTTCACTGAACATCTCTTTTCTAATTATCATGCTTAACTTCAGGTGGGACTTGGCTTCCTTCTCCCACGTCTTTTCTAACTAACTTCTTGAACATAACACTCCTCATATCATCAACAGATATTATCTTCATTGTCCCCACCTAAGTTTTCCTTAAGTTCTCATTCCTTAACTGATTTCCTCATATAGAAAGGAGTAAGCTTTTACTACTTGTAATCTTGGAGACTCTTCACTCTTTTTGTATAAGATTGCCAAATTCTTTTTCATGATTCTTGAGATCTTTCTCAATATCAACACTAAATTTCCCCCTCCTCGGAGCAAAAGAAACTTCATTTTATTTTCATAGGTCTTCTTGAATCAGTGAACACTTGCATCTTTTCTCCATACTAAACGGATTGCAAAATTTGATCTGCAACAAAACTGCAGCCAACTCCAGCTTGTGCATCCGATGATTTACCTTATCCTTCTTTAGCTCCCTTGATGCATAGACGATTACTCTATCATCTTTCATCAGCATTAACCTAAGCCAACACACAATGCGTTCATGCAATAGTAAATGCCTGGTTAGGCTCATGCAATCTAAGATATGCATAGACATCAAGTCTGTCGGTTAGTGATTGTGTACTTCTCCAATCCTTCTTGCTTTATTACAGGGTAACGCCTTTCTCAATCAATCAGCTCAGCTGTTTTATATGTTTACCAATCCTTGAACAAACTTCTTATGGTAACCGGCCAATCCAAAGAACTTCAAATCTCGATAGCAGAGATTGGACACGACTACTCTGCAATAGTAGCGATCTTTACTAAATGTGCAACAACTTCTTGTTCCAAATTTTGGACTAATAGATCCCACTTCCTATCTCCTAGCAGTAGTATTTACTGAATCTTGATGCGTCCATTGAACGTCCTTGGAAAGCAACATGTACCTTGCGACTGATAGTCATCACTTCTACAAAGTTGATAGTTTTCCTTAAGGGTCACATCATCGATTCATTTACTGTTGAAGATAACCACAAACTCACATCCTTCTTCTTTACCACTGACGTGGGTGCTTCACACAGAAAAGTTCAAGGTCGAATGAAATCTTTCTCCAAACAAATGTTCTAACTGCGACTTTATTGAATATAATAACTTGGCAAGAAGCCTAATCAATAGCAGTGAATTCGGTTTCCACAAGAATATTGAACGGGTTACTTCTAGATTTCGAAAATCCTTCCGACGCCTTAAGCATATTTTGAATTCTCTAATAATCAGACTGTCCTCTAGACTCTGCTTCTTTGATCTTCTATTTTCCAAGTGGTCATGATAAGGGAATACACCCCTTCACCTTTTCCCAAAACGGTTTTTACTCTTAAGAATGATATGAACGATGTTCCAAATTTTAATAGAATCCCACTGTAGGCCAACGTGACTTGTTTTCTTCCAAAGACTTCTTCCTCAACAACATCCTAATTGACCTTGGTAACTAGATAGCTAATCTCACTCTATATAGAAACATACCGCTCTAACAGAATTATTAAGGAATGGGGAAGGCATAACATAAATTTAAATGGCAGCCAGTACTTCCTGGAATAAGAAAGATATACTTGAATTCACCAAAGTGAATCCATCCTGAAACTATTACATTACTCGGGAACTACAACTATGTGTTGTTCCCGAATCAAACACAAATTCAAGATCTACCTCACGCATGTCTACCTCAACAGTTTAGTCCTTCCTCGTATCTTGTAGTCCTAACTAACTCTTTTACATCATAAGCTTCAAGATGTCTTGTTGGAAATGAAATGGGGATACTGTGTCCATCGTCTTGTATTACAGTCGAACCATCTTTGCCACCAACTGTAAGCTTGAAACAAATACTGAATCAATCAGGCTTTTATGACTATGGTTCTGGTACAGCTCACCATATGCTGGATAGACTTGAGCAGCGGAAACAAAAAGTGCATCTGAGTGTTCATAGGCGGTTGGATTGCCCTGAAGCGAATCAAAATCAACGCCAACCTTGACATTGATAACACACGAGTCCGAAGATTTAATAGATGTGTCAACTCTGTCCCATAAGTCCCTCTGAAGGATCGCTATCCACACTATAACTTGAAATCAAGGTAGTAAAGGATGACGATACTGACTCCGAGCATGATGGAAATGAACCAAAGCATGACAGTAACAATCCCGAGCATGAAAATAACAATCCCAAGTCGAACGATAGGAAACTCAGCATAACAAAATTGGTAAGTACGCTCCAGCCCGAAGAGCTGTCTTGGCGCATCTGCAATGAAAGATAACAGTAAGGCACCCATGAATATCTATCCTAACATGAAGGAATCATCCAGCATATCCTAGTTATCCTTGATACTCATTTTGACTCGAAAAACATTTGAAACAAGTCCCACTCTAGCATCGTATAACCATGCTCTATCACCTTTGTGATACCCCCCCGATCTGGTCTAAGTACAAGTTGTCTCGACCGGTCGTGCACAATCAAACAAGAACATTCACAACCAATCATTAGTAACTTAAACCAAAGCGAGGAGCCACATTGTATAGATAAACGATTAATCTGAAGTTCCTGGAATAGCCATGTACCTTAGACCAATCGCCTAAGTACACATATTAGGTACAACCCCAGGCTTTTCAAACTGACTGAGTAGTACCCAATAGTTAGTTCGTCCGGAAAAGGACTAATATCATATGGAACTTATACTTAAAGAAACTTTCTTTAATACATTATATAATATTCTTCCAAAAGCATCTTACAAAGGATTAACCTCGTTTTCGGTCAACAAACTTTATACATAAGATATATCAAAACTACTTTGCAAGGATAATAAAACTACCGTTGGCTAATGTTGTTTCTTCCCACCTAGAGTAAAGGTATCCTGACTACTAGTTACCTGCATCACGAATGAGTCATGAGTAACTAATTTACTCAGTGAGTCTAATCCCTCACCTCAACACATATCAATAATATCCCAAGCAATTTACTCCATTTGTATGTAGTGGAAATATATATATTCCATAATTATTATAAAATATATAAGGTATATCGTTCCATCGATGTGAATTCTATCTTATACATCACATCCATTTCACCCGCCATTCACTTATATATAAATACAATACTATACTAGATCCGATAACCCACAATGGCTAACCGAGCCCAGTGAGTTAGCATTACCATCATCCTCGAATGTCCTTGTGAACATCTAAAACTGCATCTTCATGTATTTCACAGCCTCCAGGGTGCTACCCCATCATTGTGACTTCATGACCTTGTTCCATTTGCAGAACCAAGTCACAGTAATTCGGGACTTTAGGGAGAGTGAATATGATAAGACTTCACATGATTCATGTTCATATACTTAATAATATACATATCTATTAGTACTTGAGAACAAGTAATAAGGCTCGGGAAAACCTCAAGTAATTATTCTTAGTAATTCTTCAGCATTTACACAGGGTAAACACATTCATAACTCATTAATCATCTATCTAGGCTCACCTTTGAAAACATAAGATTGGCTAAGGAAGAATATACATGATCTCAAGCTAATCACACTCCACTTTACTCCTTCGGGTTCACTCCATTCTATCGGCTAGCTCAAAACGTCATTAGGGAGAGGATTCAAGCTTGTATCGATGTTTGTGCTCCGGTTGGCTTTGAAATCTCTGAATTTTTTTTTGTATGACCTCAGAGGCTTGAATGGCGCTTAACTTAGATTCCAAAGGTCGGACTCGATTGCCCTTGTTTCTATGAATACTGAGTATTTTGTAGAAAGGCCAACACAAGATGGGTGAAATTGTCGATGGATTTCCCTTTGGGCCCCGTTCGAGTTCTGCGAACAATTCTAAAGTGGGTTTGGTGAGGTTCCCTGTGAAGAAGCGAGAGTATCCTGCTTCTTTTTTGTCGTCGTTGAGATGGGCCCTAGATGTAGCGAGTCATAAGGCTCAAACATAAGCTTGTAGTTTGAATAGGCTCATAGTAGTGATTTTGATCAATAAGAGATAGATACAAGTTGTTTGTCTTCATGTCGCATACTGCTCCTACTGTGGCAATGAAAGCTCTTCCAAGTAGCAGGGATGAATTCTGCTCCATTTGGACGTCTAAGACATGAAAGTCTACAGGAATTAGAGAATCACCAATTTTCACTTGGAGGTCTTTGATTATGCCTCTTGAATTCACCTTAGATCAATCCACAAAAGTGAATGAATCACTAGAGGGCTCCACTTTTAAGCTTAGTACCTCTGTCATCGTTCTTGTCATAATGCTAGCTGAAGAACCGGTGTCGCAGAGTGCATAAGGGTAGTCATGTCCCTTGATGTTGTTAGGAACCAAAAACTTCCTAGGTTTTCTTCTCTTCTTCAACTTGACCCTCTTCTTTATCTTCTCCCTCAGATGATCCTTATTAGTCTCCTTGGTTTCTCTGAAGAACACCCACAATCTGTGAGTCTAATAAGCTTCCTTGAATGGGGTTTCTAAAGGGATTCCGAGGACTCATTCAGAAAATTTGTCCATATCTTTCTCTTTAGCTTCCCTTCTAAGCTGCTTAGGGACCTTCTTCTTTACTCTAGAATGTCTATCCATAGCTTCCTCAATTACAGTAGGGACTGGTTCATTTTTCTGTATTGGTTTGGGTAAGGTGGGTTTCGAGTGCATATTGGCATATAAATACTCACGTCTATGCTTGGCAACCGACATCTATTTGTTTCAAACGACTGTCGATCGATAGTAAGGTTCGGCTGTTGATCGATATCCATCTATTAACACATTTCCATGGATTTATCATGTACCATTGGCCGATGGTTAACTTTGGATGTCGATCGATAGTTGTTCAAATAGGCAAGGGATTTTAACGAGTTTCTTCCTCCTGGTACCTAACTTCTTTCACTACTTGCCAAAAATCATCATCTATGATGGCACTAACATGGTACTTCTGTCCAGCCTCAATCTTTTCTTTAATTAGGGCTTCTTGTCTCCTCACAGTTTCACTGGTCTTAACAGCTTGATTCTCTAGCTTCTTCACGTGGGTGTTGAGAGCTTCAAATTAGTGTTAAGTTTGGCATAGAAAGCATCAATCATTTCATTGAAATCCACTGTCATCTTCTGCTGTCCCTCCTGAACCTTGTCAATCATGGCTTCATTCCTTTTCTTCTGGGTATCTGATGGCTGTTTTGATAGTAGGAGGCTTCATAGGTTCTGTTGTTGATGTAGGGTCTCTGCTGCTGTTATCCTTGGTTGTAGCTACTCCTCTGACCAGTGCCATAAGAGTTTCCGTTACTCTGGTTCCAATATCTTTGGAATCCATTTCCACCAACAAAGTTCACATCCTATTCTTTACTTTTCTCATTGTCAGATCCTATAGCTTCTACACCTTCAGAGAAGCTAACTTGCTTCTTCGGAAACATCTGAACACTGTCCAACTTGGCTTTTACTTCTTCCATCTGATCTTTGGTCTGTGTAGGGACTAATTTATTCCTCTCATTATAATTGTTATTGGTGTTGTTGCTGTCTGCCAAATTCTCTATCATTTCTGGACTCCTAGTGCAAAAGTTTCCCTCACTGGTTGTGTCTAAAGCCATCTGGTATGACATCTCAATACCTCTGAAGAAAGTGCTGAGAATTTGCACTTCATTTAATCCATGGTGTTGACAATCTCTTTGGTATGATTTGAATATGATCCATGAGTTTCTGAAAGACTCTGCTGGCTCATGTGTTAATGTAGCAATTCTGCTCCTCAATTCTTCAGCTCTGGTATCATCAAACAAACTACGCAAGAAGGCGTGTTTGATGCCTGTCCAGGATGTAAGAGATCCTAGTGGTAGCTGCTTAAGCCAGTATGAAGCATCTCCAGCAAGCGAATACTTGAAGAGTTTGCATAGAAGGTAATCCTCAGGGACTCCATTAGCCTTGAT
Organism: Moricandia arvensis; assembly: GCA_905132765.1. Taxonomy (NCBI): domain Eukaryota; kingdom Viridiplantae; phylum Streptophyta; class Magnoliopsida; order Brassicales; family Brassicaceae; genus Moricandia; species Moricandia arvensis. Next base: position 113,768 of record CAJHQP010000221.1, on the reverse strand, counting down.
GGCCGACACAAGATCCTCGAATCGCTCCAAATGATCCATGGGATGCTCATGAGAATGACCATGAAATGGTGTTTGTGCCGGAATTGTGAAATAGGCTGGCTTAAGCTCGAAATCGTTCATTTAGAAAGATGGAGTACAAATAGCAGATATGTTGGCATAGAATTGATCAAGACGATTGTAGTCAGCCGACGTTCTGGGATGAGCAGCCTATGCCTCAGCTCCAGCTTGAGCTAAACCAGCTTCTTCTTGTTCAGGGATTACAATCCCCTGATCATCAATTCTCTGACATGTTTTATTTCGCGCGGGGAATTCGGGTGAGAGCGAATTAATCAAAGTTCTGAGATAGATCATGGACGAGTTTTAGATATGCATCTATTATCTCATCTCTTGCTTCGTATTCCCCGCTGTATTGGTTTGGTACTAGTTGGGAATCTCAGTATGCATGGATGTTACGTATCTTGAGACCGTGAGCTAGTCGCAAACCTGCAAATTGTCCTTTCGGGTTGTTTTAAGCTTAAACCAATTTTTAAGATTTCTTTCGGAGAAATCGTCCTTCATACGTTTACACGATGTTGGTTCCGAAAAATAATAAACCAATCGTGTAATCGAGACAACATTGGTGTTTAAGTTAACCATTGTTGTTTTCCACAATCGACTTGAATTTTTTACGAGAAAACAAGTTTTTCGATTGTTATCGTAAAACTTCAACGGAAACTCCAATCGAGAAGAAAGAAGAGACAACTTAACAAAGATCTGAAGGAGAGAGTGATTAAGATGGTGTGGTGTAGTCGCCCATGGGAGACTAGACAGTGTTGCTTGTCGGGTCGCCCATGGGCGACTAGATGTTGAGCATCTAGTCACCACGCCCAATGTTCTGTGTCTAGTCTCCCATGGGCGCCTAGACAGTGTTCGTGGTATTTTGTTGTCCCGAAGCTTGTTCCCTATGATTTCTCATGAATTTTTTCGGAATTAGTTTCTTTTGGAGGATAGTCTTAGCAATCATGGACGTTGATTTCAAAATTACCCTTTTTGACCCTAATAATTATCGAACCTAAAGATTTAAATCTTGGCATTGTAATGGTTAGTACCATAGCTTTGAAAGTTTAGAAAGGCTTCTAATACCCTATCTTTAGATTGAATTAAGGTAAGCCATGTATACTTGAATATTTCATCTATAAAGGTGACAAAGTATTTATGATTTTCTCTAAAAGCACAAGGGGCAGTCCACATATCATAAAGAAATAAACAAAACAATTCTCATAGTCATACATTTAGCGAAAACAGATTTGCATTGTTTGCCTAAGATACAAACCTCACAACTATCATTTTTAAAAGTGAGATTAGGCAACATCAATCCTAAGAAACTAGAGTGAGGGTGACCTAATCTAGCATGTCAAAATACAGCATAAGCTAAAAGAGAAGAAGAATTCAAACCAGAAAGTAAATCTGATCTAAGCTTGGTGTCTTCTAACAAATAAAGGACTCCGTTGTTCACACCCTTTACAATCATCTTACTTGTCTAAGTATTTTGAAAATGAACCTCATTAGGGCTAAAAATCACATGACAATTAAGATCAGTAATAGCTTTTATAACTGAGAGCAAGTTAGAAGTAAATGATGGCATATAAAGAGCTTTAGATTCCTTATCAAATAGTTTCAGATTTCCTATGCCTTCAATGGGTATTTATCACCATATGCAATCACCACACTTCCTAAAGCAGGCTGAATATTACAAATCGGTCTAGCATCCCTAGTCATATGATGAGAAGCTCGTGAATAAATGATTAATGGCCTAGCAGTTTGTGATATGCAATTGAGAGATTTTAAAGCATTATGAACATTATTACTAATGTTACCAAACTTTGCATTAAGAGATTTTATGAGAGCCTCAACATCTGACTTGCGAACGAATGCATCATCCTGGTGTAGCTGAGAGGTTGTTCCACCAATGTATGGAGTAGAACTCATGGCTCTTCCTTCACATTCTTGCTGCTGTTGTGGAGCAGTTTGCTTGACATTTTTGTTAACAGCTTCATGTGCTCTGTCTTGGTTAAAACTTGATGGTGTCCTGAGATGTGGGTGGAGAATCCAGAACTGGTTGAAACTTGATGGTGGCCTGAGATGTGGGTGGATAATCCAGAACTAGCTCTTCATGGGACCACTCTTATTGAAATGCTCACAAGCAACTCGCCAATTTTCTGGCTTGAAGTTGGCCTTGTTAGCTGAAACTTCAGCCTTGTGAGCCATGTTGAAGTCACCTTTACCACTGATGTGCTCAAATTACCCCAAGAGAAACTCTCTCAAAATAAAATATTGATTGCAGTACTTAAGGATCACATCCACAGAGACTTGATACAAAACACAACAGACTTGAGTTTCAGACTACGCTATGTCAGATAATATATAGAGTAATGAATGATCAACGAGTTTGTTGTTTTATGGAAGGAAAGATTGCTAGACTTAGGGTTTCATTCAGGTAATTAGGATTATAGTGGATAGAAGCTAAGGGTATTAGTCATAGAACTCGATATCTAATATGAAAGACGAACAAGTCTCGCTGCGAGTCTAATTTATTGAATAAGTCTTTGTTCCAGCTCCCGTTATGACCTCAGATTGACCTTGGATCAATATGTTCACTAGGTTCCTCGATCAATTCTCATTTTTTCTAACATCGTAGCTCAGCAGGATTATATTCAGATAATAGACCTTGCTCTTGCTTGCGCCTAACTATCCTATGATCAGTTTTTATAGTTAATTACTCTAGAAACAAGCATTAAGAACAATCCTATTGATAGATCTAATAATCATCCTAGCAGTACTATTATTTGGCTAATCCATCAAAACCCTAGAAAACCTAAACCTAGCAGATGAATCTACTCATAGATGATAGATGAAATATAAACTGAATAGATATAAAATAGAAAGCAATATAAAACCTTTGGAGTTCCTCTCTTATTTCCTGATCTGTAACTATGAATAAAATAAAGTTTGTTGCCTCAACAATGGCATAGAAACACATAAATAGGGTTTAAAGTCGTGCAAGGGTATTCTGATAATTTGTGATGGATTATGGGCTTAAGTCAGCCATAAAAAAATTATGGCCTCTCATCTGGGATCACTGTCGATCGACACCAAGGCTTGGCCGTCGATCGACACTCATTTATCTTCTTGACAACTTCCTCTCGCGAAGAAGACAGACCACTCTTTAGTAAACCGGGCTTAACTTTAGATCTAACTGTCAGATAGACCTCAAACCGGTGGCATTAGAAAGAGATTTCAAAGAAATATAGTGTGTCAAAATCTATGCTCAATCTCACTGTGGGAAGATCTCCATCTTTAGATCAACTTCTGACGCATCTGCGTAGTTCTGCATCTCAAATAGTTCCATAATCACCAAAGTACTCTAGAACGTACCTGAAGCTGAAAAAACTCTAATAAAACTCCAAAAACATATAATAGAGTCTAAATAGGGCTGATATCATGGCCTAAAATTGGTATATATCAGACCCTATCAACTCCTCCAGTCTTGACTGTTTGCTTGTCTTCAAGCGAAACAAAGGTAAACCTGTTGTAGAGGTTTGAAAACGCAGGGGCTCACAATATCTCTAACTCATCCTTATCACCTTTACTATGTTTCAACCACATCAAATACATGCTAAAATTAGAAAAACTTTATATACCTTATCCTAGTATAGCAATCAAATCTATTCTACCAACAACTTAGCGAATACTAGTCTGACTCACACCTCTACTAAACTCATTTCTTGCATAAAATAAATGTGAAAGCTTTACCTTGGGAGTATCGATCAAAGGACACATGGAATCTTACCCCTACAAGTATCTGAGCACACAGGTAGTCTTCTCTGATCCTTTTCTTCCCTGTTTTCTCTCTTCTCTGAATCTTTTTGGATCTCAAAAAATGGACAATGATGCTGATACAGTCCATCTTGCCCTCTTCTTTTTTATTTTTTTTCTTTTTTTTTCTTTTTGAACAAAATTGTAGGCGAATAGTGGGATCATCAGTAATATACCTACCCCTCACTTCCAACCATGTGTGATCATTCCTTTGAATTAGAATAATGGGGTCATCGATAATGTACTTACCCCTCTGCATCTTAGGTAATCATCTCAATCTTTTATTTCTTTCTTTTTATATATGCCAAAGAGAGCGAGAGAAGGGAATCAGAAGCACACATACTTTTCCTTACAGACCTGCAAGAGGAATCCGATCCAATGTATGCCAAACCCCAAAGCAAGAAAATAAGTCATTATTAGGTTGGAGGTTAGCTTCGGTCCCTTCAAACTTTCTAAGCAAGTGTGATATAGTGGCATGATGATCCACTTTGGTATCTCTAGTACTCTCTGCAAACAATAAGTCTAAGAATGGTGCAATATAGTGGTTGATACACTAAAAATTGGATCTTGCTACTGTCAAGTTAACAGTTGTAGTTGTTGTATTTGAGATTCAATTCCAGAGGACCGTTTTACACTATATCTTATGAGTTTTAATTTCTTAGCTAAAACTTTCAGATTTAATAGAGAACAAGGAAAAAATAACAAAGAGAAATGTACGGTTTGAGTTGTTTTAATTTGGGGAAAAGCTAGCCCAGGGTGATTAAACGGGTGTTAGATATCATTAAGCCACACAATTATTCAAGTTCGGGTTGGGAACAAGCCCAGAACATAGATCAATGGCTAAAATTTTTTTTGTACTACTGAATAATGATGATGATGATGAGAGATGGTATTTACAAATATGTTTAATGTCTCTGATGGTTTTGATGCCCTTCTTTCGATTTTCTAGGTTTCCTTGCTCCTTACTTCAGAGAACAGTCGGAGGGTCTTTCTTATTAGCTTGTTCTCATCGACTGCCTCGTTCTCAATGCCTTGATCTTTCTGCCTTGTTCTCTTCACCCTTGATCAATGGTTCAATGCAGCAAAAACGAATTAAGGCTGCGTTGATCCTTTCCTCTCCGAGCCTTTTGCACAATTATACACATAGGACAATTAGAATAATAGAATGCATGAAGGTGGAATAAAGGTTATGGGTTTTAGGGTGGGAACCAGCTAAAAATGAGCCAACCACTCAGGAACAACAAGATGGATGAAAGCATAAGGAGTCCTGAGTGTGATCTCGTTTCCCTGCTCTAGTGCTGATCATTGTAACCATTTCAGTCAAAATTAGGCTCAAGTTAGATGGAGTTAAGTTATACATGCATACCATTACAAGCAGAGGGCTTCTGGAGAGCAGTGATAATGTCAGGGTGTTCCAGGTCCAAGTGTAGGTCTTTCACCGCTGCTAAGGTCACTGAATATGATAACTAAAAGCACACAGAGGTTAATGATCATCATAAAATAGGGTCTTAGTTTCCACAAAGTTAGACTGACTCAATAAATCACAGCAAACTTGATAGAAGCAAATAAAAAAATCCTAAAAACAAAGCATAAAAAAATAAGTAGCAAAGCACACAACATAAGTGCCTCCCCCAGACTTACTTCACACCTCTCTGGTGTGAAATAGAATCAAGGATGGCCACCTTGTTTTTTTTCGAGTCACTTACCTGGCAGGGAACAACCTCAGAGAACATGGTCACCTTGTTCTCCTGAATTGCCTTGTTCTCCTGAGTTGTCTTGTTCTCCAAATGTGGTAACTCGGGTTTTTCTTGTTTAATCCTGAAACTAATAAAAGCAAAAACAAAAATCAATGAAAGCCTAAATTATATACACACTTACCAGTGGGTTGCCTCCCACCAAGCGATTAGTTTAAGTCTTTAGCTTGACTTGGGTTGGAGGATCAAGGGGAAGAGGAATTGGCCAAGGGAATATCTTCACCTTTTACGATGGTTTTGTCAGCAAGATATGGCTTCAGGTGCTGACCATTCACAACAAACTCACCTCCTCTCGTGTCCAACAACACAACAGCTCCGTAGGGTCTGACTTTCTTGATGGTGAAGGGGCCAGACCACCTTGATTTCAACTTACCAGGGAACAGCTTCACCCTTGAGTTGAACAGCAGAACAAGGTCGTTTGGTGTAAAATTCCTATTGATGATCCGCTTGTCATGATACGCCTTTGTTCTTTCCTTGTAGATTTTGGAGCTTTCATATGCCAAGTGCCTAATCTCCTCTAGCTCGTGGGGCTGAATGGAACGCCTTTGTGCTGCATTCTTGGTGTCAAAGTTGAGTAACTTCAGAGCCCATGCTGCCTTGTACTCAAGCTGCACATGTAGGTGGCACGCTTTACCATAGACCAGGTTGTAGGGCGTGGTCCTGATAGGTGTCTTGTAGGCTGTTTTGTATGCCCAAAGAGCATCGTCTAGCTTAAGCGACCAATCCTTACGCGTTGTGCTCACTATCTTTTGAAGATTGCTCTTGATCTCTCTGTTTGAGACCTCGACTTGACCACTGGTCTGCGGATGGTAAGGGGTTGCTACCTTGTGCTTGACACCATTTTTATTCAACAAACTTTGAAAAACCTTATTGATGAAATGAGTGCCATCACTGATAACCACTCTAGGAATCCCAAATCTTGGAAAGATAATGGTTTTAAACATCTTGACCACCTCTCTAGCATCGTTTGTGGGGCTGGCCAGCACCTCAACCCAATTGGACACATAGTCCACCACAACCAAGATATACTCATTCTTGAATGACTTAGGAAAGGGGCCCATGAAGTCTATTCCCCAGCAGTCAAAGACCTCGATCTCCATGATAAAATTCTTAGGCATCTCGTTCCTCCTACTAATGTTCCCTTGTCTTTGACATGCGTTACACCTTGAGATGAAGGCATGAGCATCCCTAAACATCGTTTGCCTCCAAAAGCCAGCTTAAAGTACCTTCAAAACTGTCTTGAAGGTCGCAAAGTGCCAAGCATAAGAAGAACCATGGCAGTGATGTAGTATCCCTGGAATCTCTGCTTCAGCTACACATCTCCTGAACACTCCATCTTTGCAATGTCGATATAGGTATGGCTCATGCCAAGAGTAGTGGCAAGCATCTCTCTTGAACTTCCTTTTCTCATTACCAGCAAACTCCAATGGCTCTTTCTCAGCAGCTAAGTAATTTGCAATCTCATCGAACCATGGTAGATTTGGGTACCTCTTCTTGATCGCTGCTACGAACTGTTCTGAGTCGGGGAGCAAGCATCGGAGAGCAGGGCCTCCCTTGATCCGCATAGGTTGATCGAATATACGCGTTCCACAGGATGGCTTTTATCGAGAGCAGTCTGTTCCTCGATTTTCATTATGGACAAGTGATATGCAACACCATTCTCAATGCCTTTCTTGTCCTTGATTTCTAGATCAAATTCCAGGAGCAATAAGATCAACCTCAGCCAACATGGCTTCGCGTGTTTCTTTGTCAACAAGTATCTCAAGGCTGCGTGATCAGTGTGCATTATCACCTTGGAGCCAACCAAATAGGATCTGAATTTCTCAAAGGCAAAGACAATCGCAAGAGCTCCTTCTCAGTGGTTTCATAGCGACATTGTGTTTCATCCATGGTCCTGCTCGCCTAATAGATTACATGCAGCTTCTTATCTTTTCTCTGACCCAACACTGCTCCCACTGCGAAGTCACTGGCGTGTATCATGATCTCAAAGGGAAGGTTCCAGTATGGTGGTTGCAAAATCAGAGCACTGATCAAGGCACCCTTGATCGTATGAAACGCATTCAAGTAGTCGGTGTCAAAGTCAAACTTGGTCTCCTTGCAGATCAACCTCGTGTGTGGTCTTGCGATTTTGGAGAAATCCTTGATGAATCTCTTGTAGAAACCAGCGTGTCCCAAGAAACTTCTGATAGCCTTAACCGAGTTAGGTGGCTGTAAGCTCATCATCACCTCGATCTTTTCCTTGTCTACCTCGATCCCCTTTTCAGAAACCTTCTGACCAAGCACTATTCCATCTTTCACATCGCTGCAATACCCTTCACAAGTTTGACAAACAAACAGAAAAGGAGCTCCCATAGACACTGAAATCTTCCATAAATACTTCCCTAATATCCTCAATTAAGTCAGTAAAAATGGACATCATACAACGTTGAAATGTTGCGGGAGCATTACACAAACCAAAGGGCATGCGCATGTAAGCGAACGTACCATAAGGGCAAGTGAACATCGTCTTCTCCTGATCATCTAGATGGATGGGAATCTGAAAGAAACCTGAATAGCCATCTAAAAAGGAGTAGTACGAATGGTTAGCCAATCTCTCAAGCATTTGATCAACGAATGGAAGTGGAAAATGATCCTTATGAGTTGCAGCATTTAATTTTCGAAAATCAATGCACTTGTGATGTCCAGTTACAATCCTAGTAGGTGTCAACTCATTTTTATCATTTGTTATCACAGTAATTCCACCTTTCTTAGGGACTACATGAACATGGCTAACCCATTTGCTATCAGAGATCGCATAGATCACTCCAGCCTATAGAAGTTTCATTATCTCTTTCTTTACAACATCTTTTAGAGTTGGGTTTAACCTCCTCTGAAGTTATATAGAAGTCATTGATTCATCTTCTAGATGTATCTTATGCATGCATAAATCAGGTGAAATTCCAGGAATATCATTTAGTGAATATCCAGGAATATCATTTAGTGAATATCCTAATGTCTTTCGATATTTTCTAAGTTCACATAAGAGCAAGGCAATTTCCACATTGTTCAGTTCAAAATTAACAATGACAGGATATGTGGAGTTTGGACCTAGGAACGCATACATGAGTCCTGTGGGTAGGGACTTGAGTTCGACTTTCGGAGCCTTGAACTGGTCAATCGGAACAGTCTCTCCTGCTGATTTGGCATGTTCTCCTTTCCTTAAGCTCAGATAGGCGACCATCCTCTCCATGCTTTTGCAGGAGTCCATCAACTTTGCATAACCAGCGGTGTCTATGTTCAAGATGTTCTGCTCAGCTTCAGCCTTGATTAATGCGATTTTAAGTGAATCATCGACTAGGAGCTCCTCAATCATTCCTTCTTGAGATTCCAACACATCATTATCTTCATCCACAGTGAAAATCTGCCCATCCAACATTGTTCTCCTGAGCATTTTATCCATCTCAAACTTCATCAAGATGTCTCCTAGTTGAAGATCAATCCTCCCATTCCTCACGTCGATAATTGCACTAGCTGTGAAAAGGAACAAGCAACCCAAAATGAGTGGATCTCTGGTTTCTTCATCAAGTTCTAGAACCACAAAATCGGCTGGGATCATAGTATTGCCAATTTTGACATTGAGATCTTTGAGAACACCCACTGGCAGCTTGATCGATCTGTCAGCGAACACCAAAGAGATCTTGGTCTGCTTGAACTTGGTAAATCCCATATGCTTAGCAACAGAGTAGGGCATAAGGTTGACAATGGATCCGAGATCACATAAAGAGCAGGTGAAAGTAGTCTCTCCAATCTGGACCGAGAGAACAAACTTGCATTGATCACCCAATTTCTTGATTTCCTTATTTTGCAGCACAACACTGCATTCCTTAGAGACTAACATCACTTCTCTGTCCCGTGATACCTTTCCTGAGATCAACCCTTTCATCAAACTTCGCATTGAGGGCATCATCTGGATCACATCAAGCAGAGGGAGTTTGATCGTCAACTCTTCAAGCATCTTTGAACACTTCATCTCCTCACGGTCCTAACAGATTTCTTGGCTGGAACAGGATAGGGCACCTTAGGGATGTAGACTCGAACAGGAGGAGTCTCGGCAGGTGAGACATCCACTTCGAGAAAAACCTCTGGGGGTTGTTCTCTCTTTTTTTCTCCAACCGGAACACCCTCTATAGGTTTTTATGTCTCTTTCTGCTTTCCTTTTTCAGATGCAGTAAATCTTCTAGGTATTGGGTCTGTGAGTTGTTTTCCACTTCTCAGCTCAACTGCATTACAATCCCTGGGATTCTTATCAGTTTTTCCAGGAAGTGTCCCTTGTTGCCTCTTGACACTTTCAGCTGTTTGAGCTAGCTGTACATCGATCTACCTCATGTGGATGCTCATAGTGTCATACTTAGTATTCAGCTCAGTGAACATGTTGTCCATCTTGTTATTGATCTCTGTGGTAGCCTGGTTCAACGCCATGGCCTCAACCTATTGACTCTGGAGCAGCTAATGCATCATGTTCCCTAAGACCTTGAGCTCGTCCCGCTGTCCCCTTGATGTTGTTGGAGCAATTTTCTGATTGCTCTGCTGCTTCTGCTGGTTCTGGTGTTGATCCTGGTTCTGGAAATGGTTCTTAGACTGACTGAAGACGAAGGTATTTCCCTGAAAATTCTGTCAAAATCCTCTTTGTTGAGCAGCACCTTGAGCTTGATTGTTATGGGCTTGATCCCCATGGTTCTCTATGTTGTTGCTCCGGTAAGAGAGCAGGTTGGGGTTGTTCCTGTTGTTTGAGTTTTGGTAGTAGTTAATGTTCTGAACATACCCTTGACCGTTGATGTAGAGCACTTCCTGGTGATCATCTCCTTTCTTTCCATATTTTGCGGCCTGGTCCTTAGCTATATGCTCAGGTGTAGCTTCCTCTATATACAAGACTTGATCGTCGTTGCTCTTGAGGAGCAAATCAACCTTGTCAGTGATTTCATCTTTCCATTGAGCATCAATGCTGTTGACTTTCTTGGAGCGATCAGTCTCTGGGTTCTTGTTGGCCGAGCTAGCTGCCATGTTTTCTATCACCTCAAACGCTCCTTCAGTAGTTTGAGTCATGAATCTCCCTTACTCGCAGAGGTCAAGGCATAGCAGAACTCCCAATTCACACCATCATAGAAAATTCCAAGAATGTAGTCCTGATCAAACCCGTGATGAGGGGTTAGGGTCACATGCTTCATGCTTCATTAAAGGGTATGTCATTGAATCGCTCACATGCTTCATTAAAGGGTTCGTTGGAGTGCTGCTTGAAAGAGGAGATCTTGTTCCTAAGAGCAGCTATTTTTGCCTTGGTGTCAAAGTGACTCAAGAAGGCAGCTCGAACCTGCTGCCATGAAGTGAGAGAGCCAGTAGGCAGTGATTTCAACCACCTTGATGCCTTGTCAGCAAGAGAGAAGGGGAACATCATACACTTGAGAAAGTCAGGTGAAACCCCGTTTGAGCGAGTCATAGCACAGATCTCCTCAAAGGCTTCGATGTGTTCCATTGGTATTTATGCTGGGAGACTAAAGAACATCTTTCTCTGCACCAGAGATATCATAGATGCCTTGAATATCTCCAATGAGTCGATCCAACTCTGTGTCTAAATCTCTTTTTTTCTTCTTTCTTGATCTTGTCACCCTTGAAGTAATGAAACTTAGTTGTCGTTCTTTTTATCTCTCTTATCTTAGATCTCTCATCCTGGGTGTTTTAGTGGTAGCCCCAATCCATTCTCATCTGGTTATACGAAAGCTTTCTGTTTGCAGATCTAAGTCCAAGGTGAAGACTCATGTGATCTCTTCTTCCTTCTTTCATCCTCGCTTCATAGTAGGAGTTTTTGTCAATCGTTCATACCTATGTGTTATATATAAGCATATATTTAATTTTTTGATAAATGAAATATATCATATATATATATATATATATATATATATATATATATATTCAGATACCTATATATTGTATTGTAATGTGTGAACACCTATTATCCGCATAAGATTAATGGAAAAGAAGATAAATGTCAAGTTTCCAGATAATCATGGAAGATCGAGAAGATAAGAAAGATTTCCACGAAAAGATAGACTCGAATCGGGGGAAGAAACTGAAAGACAACGACCTTGGAGGAATATATAAGAGAGACCAAGGCGAGGGGACGCGGACACACAAAAAGTTCTCAGCAAATGACTTACCACGTAGAGCAATATTAGGCAATTTTTGTTTTTTGTTATCGAGTTGCGACTCAACTAGGTTTAAAGGTCTTGGGTTGTTAAGAAATAGGGAAATCGCCAAAAGCTCTTGCGGCTGAGGCTTTCACCTGTTGTAAACGCTCATACGCAGATTTGAAATAAGATCTTCTTTGCTCTAATCTGACTTTGATTTACTTTACCTTTTCTGTTTGCGATTTTGATCACTTGTTTTTTTTTCTCAGCAGAATTCTGGGACCTCAAGGAAAGTTTAGGGTTTCTTATCTTTCCTATTATTACAGAAATTGGTGGTGTGAATTTTGGTTCGCACAGTTTGGAGCTAGAAGGAGGGAGCGAGGGGGGGGGGTTACGGATCAATCTAACTCGCAGCCACAAATAACTTGGTCAAATATGGCTACGGACGCTCAGGACAATCAACCGCCTCGCGATGGCAACAGTCAACGACAGCGTTGAAAGCACTCCTGCAGCGAACGCCGACAAACTCGAAAAATTGCTGGTGACAATCTCGATGAGATGCGCGATCTCCGCGTCTATATCGCAAAGACGGCTGTGGAAGTGAAAGCGGTGGAATCAAATTTATCTCGCAACCAGTGATGCACCATAGATCGACACACTCCTTGAGGAGGCTCGGAAAACTCCATTCAATGCTCGTATTACCGAGTCAAAAATCTCAGACCCAGTGAAAATCAAAATTTCTATGTACGACATCTGAAAACCTTCCAGATCGCGATGGGTAGGGCTAAACTTAGGGAAAGCGAAAGAGGTGCCGGCTACTGCTGCCTCTTCATCGAAAATTTCCAAGGAGCAGCACTCGAATGGTGTTCTCGCCTAAAACGAAACTCCATATGAAATTTTTGCCACTTGCTTCGGATTTTCTCAAGCAATATTCCATGTTCATGGATAGAGAAACCTCCGATGTCATCCTTTGGAGCTTAGACAAAAAGGAAGACGAAACTCTCAGAGACTTCATGAATTGGTTCAATATCGTCATGTCAAGGGTCAGCAGAATCAGCGATGAAGTGGCTATCGACGCGCTCCGAAAAACGCTCTTGTACAAATTCAAATTCAGAAAATGGATAAATTTCGAAAAACGACGCACGATCGAGGATGCTCTCCATAAGGCCACAAACTATATCATCATCGAATAGGAGATTAAATTCCTGTCGCAAAAACATAAGCCGGCAAAAGCATCTACGAAAGATGCAGCACCAGAGCAGAAGTCAAAAATGAAAAATCCTCGTAACGACAAATACGTCCACCACGAGGGGGGAAGAGATCCAAGGATCACACAACTATTCCATCAACTCCGTACCAAAGCAGGGACGAACATGGGGTAACATATGGACCCAAAATTCCAACTACAACGAGAATACCTTCTGCGAGTTTCACCAGGTAATGTGCCAGTCCACGATAGATTGCAAAGTTGTCGGTGTGAGGCTAATGACAAAGTTGCTTGCAAGAGAAATCTCGGAGGTGACTGGTATAAAAGATCTCAATCAAGATACCGACCGTCTGCCAAAAACCAATCAAGCCCCACCAGCGGAAAAAGACTCCCAAGGGAATTGATCAGGCTAAAACGGAAAACGGGCAAGAAAGCCAAAAGACAGAGGCAACGACAACAATCATCACAGGGTAAAATTGATCATCGGAGGATCATACTACTTCCACAACACTGTCTCATCGATAAAGGCTTATCAACAAAAACAGAGACAATTGCAAACTGGTCTCCATCCCAAGAAACCCCCAATGACAAGATCACCTTAGAGGAACATGAGCCCATCGGAATCCGGAAACCTCACAGCGATCCACTTGTAATCGATGTCGTGAGAAAAGATTGCAAAGTCACCAGAGTTCTTGTAGACAACGGAACTACCATCGACTTTATCTTCTGTGATACCCTCATTAGTATGAACGTTGATCTTTCCGAGGTCACACCAACGTCTAGGCCACTCACTGGCTTCTCTGGCACAACATCAATGACTCTCTGATCGATTAAACTCCCAGTCATGGCCAAAGAAGTGACAAGAATCATTGATTTTGCTGTAGTCGATCATCCAGACATCTACAATGTGATCATGGGAACACCTTGGATAAACTCCATGAAGGTATTCCCTTTTACCTACCCCTTGGGCATCAAGTTCCCGTTTCTGAACGAAACCGCGGCAATCTGGGGCTGCCAAAAAGAGTCGCAACTTTGAACGCTTTCAAAAAAAATTCATATGAAAAAATGTATTCAATGGACAAACGGTTAAACTAAACCTTTAAACGCTTTCAAACACACTACAAGACAAAAGGAGACCTTCGAACAAAACACAAAATCACTTTATGAAAAAGGAAGAACATATTTTCGGAAAAATCGAGACGTCGCAGATTTTCAAAAATATATTGCCAAAAACTCAAACACAACTACTAAAACAGTCCTTAACACAACTATAAATCAACAACTAACACAAGTTAGAAAAGACAAGTACTTTCTCTTACATTACATTCGCCGACTGGCCCCAACGGACAAATCAACCGTTCTCAAACGAACGCTTAGCCCAACCTGCTCCTCTCCTAGAATTGGTCCTCATACATCTGACACAAAGATAAGCGCGCTCTTGAAATCCAAAATTTTGGTCAGTATTGTTGAGACACTAAAACTGTCTGGAGAGATACTCGATTCCCGATCAATGCAAATCACATAAGCCTAGAACTCATCGCACATTTCAATACCGAAACAGAATCAGGTTGAAATCATAAACAAGTCAAGTAAGCCAGGATTGACCCAGCATACTATGGGCACAAAATTAAACCTAGTTCTTACCCTAAAACTCCACTCTTAACTCTTAAATGCATAGTGTCATTGATACGAGATACAAAAACTTGTCACTTCGTTGATAATGTAACGTTCATAAACTTCTAAAAAAATCCTACTTCTCAAAAATCTATGTCCTAACATAAATACAAGTATCACGATCCGCTAGAACGAAGGAAATGAGGAACACACTCAAACTCTCTAGTCCTCGTTCACGCTATGTCTGTCAAAAACGATAAGGCTACGAAACGAAGATAAATTCGAAAGTCCCCAAGGGGCAAAAGTACAATACATAGTATAAACACAAACGGAACATGCTCCCTTCAAATACAGTTAAGCTTCACGAGGTACAAACAAAATTACCCGAGATGGAGTAATCACTAACACCGAGTGGAGCCAGAACCTGATCCACCTCGACATCTTCTCCCGGGGAAGCATGTCCGACCTACTCTGAGTCAGGAGTAAAGGGATCTCCTTCTCGGCCATCTCAACCTTAAACCAAGCCGTATGAACTTCCAAACAGCTCACCATAAGAGCCTCGTCCATCACGTGGAGGCTCTGCAGAAAGTTCTTTGAAGAATAAGATGGTGAACCTGACAAACAGAACCAAATGAAAAAGAAACCTAACCCCCATGCATAAGCGCGCTCTCCGATCCAGAAGACTTTTTTCTGTCCGCGGGCAGACCTAATGGAACATTAAGGGAGGCAAGGTAGGAATCAAGGTTGGACACACCTTTGAACAACAGCAGGAGGATCTGACTGATGTCGCTTCCATCTCCAGAAAGAAAAAGTCGATACCTGTAACAACCTCCCCGTGGGATCCAGCTGGCCAGTACATCGGGGGTTCGAACCTCACCAATAAGCTACCTGTGAGACAGACTGCACAGGGGAGGGGTTAGGGTCAATGCGCTGCAGCGCCATCCAAGGCTTTGCCAACGATCTGGCCAGCTGGATCCCACGGGGAGGTTGTTACAAAAAAGTCGACTTTTATATACCATCCTACTCCACTCCGGAGGATGAGTCGGCCCTGCAGTGCACCGACCCTAACCCCTCCCCTGTGATACAACCTGCCCGAATCATAGGCTTCGGCTCACAGGTGGGTTATTGATGCGCTTGGCGTTACTTGAACCCAAGACCTCACCCTTTCTCAACACTCCCACAGAGAAGTTGTTACCAATTGATCTGCACAGCTTCTTCTGTGAGGAGGTTGTTAAAGGGTGAGGTCGGTGGTTCGAACCTCATCAATAACCTACCTGTGCGACAGACTGCACAAGGGAGGGGTTAAGGTTGGTACGCTGCAGCGCTGTGAGCCAGGGTCCGCGGGACAGGTTGTCACAATACCACTCTTCAATAGGAAGCTCTGCCCCCTCATACGCAACATTGCCTTCATTAGTGGTGACTTGTTTGTTCCTGGGAGATATCTCCCTTTCCCTCACAGCAAGAATATCGTAGGGAACAAAATCATCCATGGCTGGGTTCAAACCCTCCTCAACCACAGTGTAAGGTCGTGCTCGAGCCTGATGATACGCAACCGCCTTTCATACTCGCTTCAGAGAGACGTAGCCCCGGTAAAATGGACCGCCACAGAGAATATCCCTAACGATGAGTGTGTCTGCCGAAAACAAGGGAAGAGGATCGCTAACTTCAAAACAAAGAAAATAGATAAGTGGTCATACATCGGCCAAAAAGAGCAACGACTAAAGTATCCGATCACGATACCCTTGGGACCCCATGTACGCCTAAAAATAGGGATACATTCTTCCGCGACCGAGGCACTGTCTATGTGCACAAAGAAGTAATGCTGGTCTTAGCTGTGAAAATTGGACTTAAACGCCTTGATCACCTCCATATTGTTCCTTAGTATGAGACAGTACCGGAGTGGCAAACTTGTAATTTGGGGATATAGAAACGCCTCGAGGTAATCGACACTTAAGTCCATCCCTCTCTCAGAGCTCAAGACCAGCAGTCCAATGAGATACTGTAGACCGACGAGAGAAAGTTGACTTATTGACAACTCGTAGTAATTTAAGAATCAAATTATAACCTCTGGAATGGGAAACCACAAGCGACAAAATAGGATGTGTGCCTCGTACCACGTGAAGTAACCACGAGGGGGAGCATCGTCAATATCTCTGTGTTTCGGAATTTGAAACTCTACCTCGTCCGGAACTCAACAAAAGTCTCGATTGGTGGCATGGTAAGAATGCGTACATTGACTTGGCCGATCAGCGGACTTCTGAATCTGGGTCTGGCCCGATAAAAAGGTTAAGCTGGAGGTGGTGCCATACTGCAGGTATCTTCCCAGTACATACGCACCTCTTGAGGGTCAACAAAATTCGGCAAGAACTCAACTTTTGAAATAACCTCTCGTCCCTAACGCGTAAGCTCTCGGGAACAAAAGAAGAGGGCGATGCATTCTCCAATATTTTCTTTCTAAGAGCCATGACAAAAAAATAATAAAGAGAAAGAATAGAGAAAGAGATTTTCTACCTCAAGAACAATTTCTTGATGTCAAAATCGGTTACGACGGAATCAATATTCTAAAATTCCCACATTGTGTCTGAGCACCTCATGGTGTTGTTCATTTCAACCTCTCGTCAGAAACGGGAAAAAAGTTCAGCTCGAATTATCGTTACCCATGGGCGACCAGACCATGTCTCTAGACCATGCCTCTCTCTCTCGTCACCTCATAGCGAGCATACTCACTCTCTCGTTGACTCATGGCAACCACACTCACTCTCTCCCGCCCTCGGGCAACCAGGTCTCTCTCTCTCATCGCCATCCAGTGACCAGGCCATCTCTCTCTCTCGTAGCCTCATGGCAAACAGGCCGTCTCTCTCTCTCTCTCTCTCTCTCTCTCTCTCTCTCTCTCTCTCTCTCTCTCCATGCCTCATGGCAACCAGGCCGTCTAGACCTTCTCTCATTCTCTCGTCGCCATCCGGCGACAAGGCCATCTCTCTATCTCTCCTCTCCTCCTGGTGACCACACCTTCTCTTTCTCTCTCTCTCTCTCTCTCTCTCTCTCTCTCTCTCTCTCTCTCTCTCTCTCTCTCTCGTCGCAACCTGGTGACCACACCCCTCTCGTTGCTATCGGTGATGTAACTCGGCCGTCTCTTGATTGGAGTCACTATTGAAATCTTACAAAAAATGGCAAGGACTTGTTTTCTCGTAAAAAAATGAATCAATTGTATAAAACGATGACGGTTAACTTAACACCATTGTTATCTCGACTATACAAATTGTTTTATTATTAGTGGAACCAACGATACGGAAACTAACACCATATGAAAAGTGATTTCTTCGAAGGAAATAGTAAAAACGCTTAAGTCATAAAACGGCCCAAAAAGGACTAAAATTCAACAAAGGGCCCATTTACGATTTCGGATGAGAATGAGCCTGATTACAATGACGGTTTACCTGATATCCGCAGAAGTTAAAATGGAAAAAAATATAAATGTTAAGTTTATGTATAATCATGGAAGATCGAGAAGTTAAGGAAGATTTCCGCGAAAAGATAGAATCGAATCAAGGGCAGAAACGGAAAGACTAACGACCTTGGAGGGATATACAAGAGAGAGCAAGGCGAGGGGACGCGGACACACAAAGAATTCTCAGAAATATACTTAGCACTTAGAGCAATATTAGGAAATTTTTGTTTCTTGTTATCGAGCTGCGGCTCAACTAGGCTTTAAGGTCTTAGGTGGTTAGAACTAGGGAACTCACCAACAGCTCTTGCGGACGAGGCTTTCACCTGTTCTAAACGCTCAAACGAAGACTCAAAATAAGATCGTCTTTGCTATGTTCTTACTTCGATTTACTTTACCTTCTCTGTTTGCTATTTTCATCACTTGTTGTTTGGCTTAGCAGAAATCCAGGACCTCAGAGAAAGTTAGAATTTCTTATCTTTTCTCCGATTACGACAATCGACGGTGTGAATTTCGGTTCCCACACAGACGTTCTACATGAATACTTGGTAATCGCACTCGGTAGGTAACTAGTGGTTGTCGATCGATGCATGTGTGTGGTGTTGAGTAATGCTTGTCGTTTCACAAGATCTTATGGACTCAGCATGAGATGTCGATTGGTTGTCAACCTCTGATGTCAATCATCGATCTGTCTTGAATGTCGAGTAATAGTTTGTCTCGGGTGTTGATCGGCAACAGTGAGAACTACCTAAGGACATTGGAATTTTAACTTGAAAGTGTCCTTCTTGGAGTTTCTCCTCCTTCAGCACTTGCCAGAAATCATCATCTACCCATGCATTCACGGGGTGACTTTGTCCAGTCTCTCCTTTTCCTATATTCAGTGCTTCATGTATTCTCAAAAATTACTAGTCTGAACCACTTAAGTCTCCACTTCTTCACATGGGTGCTGAGAGCTTCAAACTTATCCTCGTTACTTTTTTAATTGGTTGCTCTTGTTTTATTGAATGTTCTAGGTAGAGCTTATGTTATGTGAGGTAAATGTTAGGTGAAGATTTTGGGGCTCCAGTAACTTTTCTTACTAAGCTTTTAACGAATACTCACCTGTCCTTTCCGTTCCTCTTTTTGTCTTAGTTCATATTTGTGAATTTTGTCAAATGCATCTTGAGATCATAATTTGTTGAAAGACATTGTTTTGACTTTGTGTCTAGAGACAACTGTCCTGATATCGCCAACAATTTCAGCTATGATGGGTTGAGGTGTCACAAGTGGTATCAAAGCTCAATAAGGACTATATAGTCGTAACCTAGAGGGTTAATCTCGACACGAACCAATATGAGTCAGAAAACTTCATTATAACGGTTGAGGTATTCTCGCGCTGATAGAAACAATGCCAAGTCGTCGAATATCTCCATGGAGTCGATCCAAGTATGTGTCTAAATCTCTTTTTGGCTTCTTTCTAGATCTAGTCACCCATGAGGTAATAAAACTTAGTGCTGAATAGGATTTCAAGACACCTTTGATAAAACCCATGGAGATAGGATTTCAAGTATTGTGACTGAAACAAGTGTTCTGATATCGATGACCATTTTTGCTATGCTAGATCGAGGGTGTCACAGTTAGTCCTTTAAACCAAATAGGCCGTAATTACTCAAACTGGTGATGCTTTGAAATTAGCTACATTAATATATATATATATAATCACTTTAAAAGAATAAAAGCTTGTAGGAAAATGTATTAGATTAGTGTCTTTTAATAATGTGGCTTTTAATGTAATTTCTGAAACTTAAAGCTACATTATAAGAGCTTCTAAGTATTTAATAATATTTATTACAAGATTCATAAGATTTTGTAAATAATTTAATAACATTTATATATTTGTATTTTGTAAATGATCTTATCAAAAATTGATAAGCTTGAAGTTACTCTGTAATTAATTATATGATCGATATTTTAGAGGGCAAATCTCTCAAATTGACCATTTTGAAGTGTTTGTCACAAAAATAAAGTCTAAGAAAAAAAAATAGACTTTTTATTTTGAAATTTTTAATTTTTTTTTTAAATTTTTTAAAAATTGTAAACCTCACCTCTAAAACTCCATCCCATAACTCTAAACTCTAAGTCTAGATTAGTTAAGTCAATAGGTATAAATGTATATTTACACCCTTTAGTAAAGTCTACTTTGATCATGTTTCTATTTAAGTGCTTTTTGGGGGAAAATAGTTTTAGGTCTATTTTGGTCATATATTTTAGACGAATGAAATAAATTTAAACAGAAAATTTCACCTATTTTCAGAGTATGTGTTTCTTTTCTTGTTTTTCATCTATTATATTAAAACAGAGTCCTATTTAATTTTAACCGTGACATCTTTTTAATTTGGACCTATTGAACATGTTGTGACTTATCTATTAACTAACATTTATATTATTAGAAATCAAGTATAAAATTGGAATGTTTGGAAACATAGATAGTAGACTAAATGAAGAATGTTTGGAAACACGGATAGCAGATTAAATATTTTCTTCTATTTACATATTTTCATCCTATTTCTTTTTATTTACATATTATGCCAATATCATTTAAAATAATATATTTAAATTAATTAATTTCAATGGGTATATAAATTTGGTAAATTAATAATAAACCAACTATAATTTTTATTTTTTTATTATAACAAAATCTGTTGAGAAATAATCTAACAAAATTTTACTTAAAAATTTAAATATTTTTTAAAATTATACATTAATAAATTTCGTGATTAGTAATATAATATTATTATAAATCAATTTAACTAAGTTTTTATTATAAAACAGGAAAATAAAATTCTACACTATTTTTTTTATAAATTCTATAAATATATTCTCTATTATATAAAAATAGCAGTGTTACATTAGTTAAATATGGTAAAATTATATTAAATAGGTAAATTAACAAATTTTAAAATTTTATCTACTATTAACAAATAGTAATTAGACCATTTCAAAAATTAGTTAATATGATATATTTAATTATTTACATCAATAATAAACCAACTAAAGATTTGAATTTTATTTTATAATTATAACAAAATCTGTTGAGAAAGAATATAACAAAATCTTACTTAAGAATTTAAATATTTTTATAAAATAATACACTAATAAATTTCATAATTAGTTATATAATATTATTATAAATCAATGTTAACTAAAATTTTATTATAAACATGAAAATAAAATTCTACTTTTTATAAATTCTATAAATATATTCTGGATTATATGAAAATAGAAGTGTTACATGAATTAAATATGATAAAATTACATTAAATATGTAAATTAACAAATTTTAAATTGTAAAGTTTTTCATTTAAATAAATCATCATTCATCATTAAAATAGGCTAAAATTCATAAACTGTATAATAGATTTATAAAAAATAAATGTATTAACATATGTTAAACTTATATATCTACAATTTTTTATTTATATTGAAACTCTCAACAATATATTATTTAAAATGTTTGTATACAAAAATATAATAATATATAATAAACTTTAATTCATATACTATTTAAAAAATGTCAATAGAAAACTATGGTATTTTAGCAACTCACTTAAAATATTAATGACAAATTAAATTTTAATTTTAAATTTATTTTTGTTTTAATTATAAAAAATATGTTGGAAATTTTCTTTTAAAGCAATGAAGTTTTAATTTTTAAAAATGAAACTTAATATCATAACATCCAAAAAATATCATATATCAATAAATTTTAATAAAATAATATGATAGATACTACTATGTATAAAATTTACTAAAATAGGTCTATATTATTTAAACAAACCAGTGTTTTACTTATAAATTTCGTAAAACACTAAAATGATATATGTTAAAGTATATTTTCTTATACATATTAAATATATTTCTTTTAAATAATATAAATAAATAAAATTTAAAATATATATATATTCAAAATGTATAAATTAAAGAAAAAAATATATTTTGAAAGAGATTCTTTATTTGATTATTTCATATGGTTATTTTATTGTATCTAACTCGAAAATATATTAGTAAGTAATAAAAATTAATAACAAATTAAAATGTTTTAAACAAATCACTAAATATTAATAGTGTTGAAGAAGAAATATAAAAAAAATTATAGAGTTACACAATATATAGCACTAAATTAAAATTATATAAATAAAATATTTGTAATAATATCAAATACATTTATAAAATAGAAAAATATCCGCACGGACGTGCGGGTTAAAATCTAGTTTAATGTTTAAAGTGGAGTATCACACGGATTTTAACAATTGTTTCATTTGAGAAAAGTTACATGTACATTTTGCAATTTGATATTCCTAAAAAATAAAACGGCGTAAATAATGTTTTTTATATATAAATAATAATGAGATACTGCAACTTTTTGTTCCTGTCTTACTATTATGAACTAGAAATATAGCCCCCGCGCAAGCGCGGGGCGAATTCGTTTTTTTAAGCTTTACGTGTGTATAAGATTTTGTTGTTCGTATCTTGTCTAAATCTTTGTTTTTTTCG
Source organism: Moricandia arvensis (assembly GCA_905132765.1). NCBI lineage: Eukaryota > Viridiplantae > Streptophyta > Magnoliopsida > Brassicales > Brassicaceae > Moricandia > Moricandia arvensis. The sequence goes on along the minus strand of CAJHQP010000221.1, from coordinate 91,199 downwards.
TATTGCAATATTGGAGTCATCACTTCCATTGAGTTCAATTCTGTTTTGTTATGTCTTCAAGTGAAGTGTAATTTTCATTAGAAAGCCAAATAAAAATCAGGAAGATTACGACATTAAGTTATGTACATAAGATAGTTTGAAAATCAGGAAGTTTAATCTCTAAAACTTTCCGTACTACTTTATGAAAATTTCTAATTTATATGTAGAGATGAAATCTTTAATTTGCTTGTTGACATGGAATAATAATATAACGTCCCGACCGTCCACGGTTAATGAGCTGCTCATATTCGCGCTCTCGACCTGTAGATCCCATTCCATCTAACGATCGGTTCGTTAATTTTTCTAAAGTCTCCAAATCATTGTTTACTGACCATATAATCACCACCCGACCTTCCTCGTGTTTTGGATTCATTCGCATGGTATCATGAATCACTTCCTGATAGCTCATTCATCATTTCACTATACCAACCTAAGCACGCTTAACTCTGGAGTTCTAAACGGATGTGTGACCGAAAAGGTAAGTCAACTTTGGTGACATAGGTAACTAAATCAATTCTCTTAAGCCTTTTTATATATATCACAGCTCGGGATGTTTCCATTCACCTCCTCTCAAAGAATAAAACGTCTTTGTTGTGTCTCACGACAGGTCTCAAGTTGCCTCTCGGGTTAAAATCGAGATGGCTAACCAGCTGTAATACCACTTGTAATGCCTCGACCGCCACGCCTCATTCAAAATAAGTAAAAAAATCCGCCATCAATTTTAAAAAAATCTCTTGTACCTGAGTTAGTTATGTCAATCAAATAAACACCGAAGTGAAAGGTTCGACTATTTTAGTATGTCAACATACGATTTAAAAAAAAATATGTGGGACCAACTTAATATTGACATAGAAACCCTTAGAAAAGACCAAACTGTAATATTATTATATAAAATTTAGTTTCTAGATTACAAAATCTCATTTAGCTTAGTTGGTTATGTCAATCAAATAAACATTGAGGTGAAGGGTTCGAATCTCATAGTCAACATCCAATTTTTTTTTTGAAAAGCCCATTACGAAATGGACACGTGGCAGAAGGGGAGAGAGTAAACTCTCCCATTATAATATAGATTTGTTTATTGAGTAGCAAAATCGACAAGCTTAAAAAATAGAAACATGTGAGAGAATCCTCTATGATTGGAGGAATACGGTTTGAAATTTTCACTTCTTCGACTTCTTCTTGGATGTTTTTGGTCCACTAGACCCACCACAAACAATAGAACATTCGATGCCACAAATATTACCAAAACATGAAAACAATCCATTATTTCCTCCTTTCTTGTTCCTCCCACCCTGCTTTTGAAGAGGAGCTACAATCATCTGTTTATTTTTGGGGACGGTTTCATTAGGCTTGTAACTTGATTTAGGCTTGAAGTTAGAGCTTGTTTTATAGTCAGAACTTGGTTGGTAACTTGAACCAACGTCTAAAACGACTGGTAAATTCGCTTGCCACCTTTCTAGCTTAGACCGGAGGCCCTCAACGCTTCGTTCACCAACACTTATTACAGTACTCTCTGCATCTCTTCCTGTCAGAGCCTTCTCCTTTGCAATCTGAGCAGCCACAACTGAGGCTGAAGGTCCCAAATCGGACTCTGTAATCATGACCGGTTTTGACCTCATTGGTGTTCCATATTCAATATTGTTCCTTTTGGGTGTATATGCATTTTTCTTCCTTGGCCTCATTGGTGTCCCATACACGATATGCTTTGTTTGCCTCAACATGGTATTTGGGGTTTTTCTTTGTGGCTCATACACAACCATTTGAGAATCAGATGAAAACTCATCTTTATCAAAGCCTGAGTTTGTAGTAAAACTTACACGGTTTTGATGTCTCACCATCCTTGGTGTTTCCACCATTGAGCTTGTATCACTTTTGGAACGTCGAAGCCCTACGGTTTTTGAAGATATGTTTTTCTTGCGAAACATCAAATCTTCTTGAAACAAAAGAGGCATGCTTTGGCCCGAGTTATCAATGAGCCCCACCGCAATGTTTAGGAGTCCGTGAGGGCGGCCTGACGCACGAAGAACCTCAAGCGTGACGAATCTCATACCGAAAGAAGGGTTCACAAGATCACTGATCAACGTTTGTACTGTTCCAACATGAATATCTTTGAACCAGTTCAATGCATAAATTTCTATAACCACTATTGATGTTCCATCGTAGAGTGCTTCATCATTTAGACGAAAAACAAACTTGTCGTTCCATGTTGGGTTTGTTCCGCCCGTATTGTCTACCCGAGTCGTTAGTTTATGCTCCGGATCAATCCAAGCTATTGCATATGTTTTCATACACCGTGCCACTGGAGCTAATTCTTGGGCAGAAATAATATTCAGCTCTAAAATTTGACAAGGTGCAAGAAAAGACATTTTCTTGACAAAACTATATTTGTAAAGCCAAAGGAAATGGAGAGGATGAAATTTCTTCTTTCGGTAAATACAAAGACAGATCCGTCGTCGTCCTTGGGGGGGACGGCGAAGGAAAGCAATGCATGAACGTGAAAATGAAAACGCAAAACTGATCAAACAACCCAAAAATAATAATAAGCAAAAAAAAGAAATTTTTTTCTCGTTTTGGTTTTTGTTATTTTAGTTTGTTATTTTAGAACACCGAATCATTTGCATCATTTTCGTTGACTACCATTTTCTTTCATTAATCTTCTTGCGGTATTTTTAGCTCTCTCTTCCATCACTTTTTAGGTTAGTTTCTGTTATTTTAATTTTGTTGTTGCTTTCTAATTAAATCTGGAGCTATAAATTTGGTATTTTAAGCTTAGATCTCAATTTTACTCCACAAAATAGAAAATACTTTTTTTCTTCTCTGTTTTTTTTTTTGCTTTTAAAATGTAACTAATTGCAATAATAATAAATGGAATCACATATTCTTGGATGAGCAATTATGACTCATTTAGGAAACAACTCCAATAAATCAAGTGGTGGTAGGATGGTGGTAATTTATTGGGATTCAGCATGTGAACTCATGTTGGTTTTGAATTTGATTCCTGACTTGAAGTTCGGCCTAAGTAGTTAACATGGTGGACAACTTGGTATATTTTCGGACTAATCCATTTTGTAGTACCAAATGCATTTCTCTCAGTACTGACCGGATCATTCGATAGGACAATATCAAAAAAAAAAAACAGCAAGAAAATAACAATCAAAATCCTGCACTACTATTTGTAGGTTCTTGACTCTAGGAACTATTGGGTAGTTCGCGGGCTCAGACAACCGGGATTCTCTCAATCGCCGGTCAGTGTATATGTTCAATGTAAACGAAATTATCTTTCAGGGAAAAGGAAAACTTTGCACTACCTTGAAATTCCACTACATACTTTTTTTCTTCTTACCCCATTGACTGGTTATATAGCCAATAATACGAGAAAGGGAGGGTAGTATGGAAACACATATATTTTGCCACTCTAAAAGTATTCTGTCCCCCACTAGCGTTAGTAAAATACTCGTAACAAATTTAATTAGTGGTAACCATATCACGATCATTTTGTGTGTAACTACTAGCAATGCCCAGAATCTGTAGTTATATGCTACAGTTTTTCTAGGGTTGGCAGAAGATTATAAGTTGAAACTAATTTTGATCATTACATCCGCGAAAATTTCACTTTTATGCCGGTCAGAAATTTTATTATAGAAGGAAGTATATATTTTTGTTTGATACTTGATCTTATATGTTGTGTAAATTTATAACATTGTTTTTTCATGTGTCTTATTCAAAACCAGAGGGTAATCTGCGCTTCGCGCATGATTTTTATTTTTTTTAAGTTTCAAATGATATTTGTTTTGAAATTTAAAGAGTTGATTATTTACTTTTTCAAATCACTATTCTCATGGTATTTTTGTATATAAAATCTGAAAATGTCTAAGTCGCTACAATTGACTAAATTGCATAATGTCAGAATTGTTATATTTGGTGTCATTTTTTTTTTGTTTAGACGATTTAACTATTTTATTTCTTTTGTGTCATTCAGTGTTATGTCTACCCTTATATATTTTTTTCGGTTTGTTATGTATTGCATAATCCATCCGGACTTTGTAACTATTTATTTGAATTTCTATTGTTGCAATCATATAATGATAGTATTTAAATTTGAAATCATTTGTTTTAAACAAAAAGAAAATTTTCATAAGTAATTGAACATAGTAATCTTATATCTATTTCTTAAATTCTGAAAATAACTTTTCATCTATTTATATTAGTAGCGGGTGCTATAATTATTTTCCATGTTGCTAAGGTTACTGTCATTGTTACGTCGTCATGTAATTGCTGCTTTTTAGTCTAATAAGTTGTTAACTAAGATGGTAATCTATTTACTCTAACCTTATGAAGTGCCTTCTTGATATATTTCGATCATTTATCCACTTATGTTTTGCTTAGTTCTGTTCAAACGTGTCCAAGTATATTTACCGATCTCAAACTCTCTCTTTTAGAATATATTATGTTGTATAAGAAATGCTATTTTCATAATAACCTTTTATTGTTGTAGATATGTTGTATTCATATATCAGTGTTGTTTTGAAAATATTTTTCTATGCATGGAATGTAATTAATTTTCAAGTTGCCACACGAGAGACATCATGTATTTGTGCATTTTTTAGTGCATAAATCGTCAATAAAGTGTAGATTGACAGATATAGTAGTTTTGTGTGCGCTTTGCTAGATCAATGTTGAGTCCATAACATTAAAGACGCTTATTCAAAATATAGTGATACCTGTGAAATAATGTCCATCTTCTTTAAAGTATTTTTCAAGGTGCTTGAAAGGGTGTTACGATGTCATTTTATTTTCTTTATGAGTGTTCGCCAATATATTAGTGATAGTAATGTGCATATTATTTTCATTATTTAATTTGTTAGAATTTGTTACTTTTTTATTAGAAAAATGTTTGATTATGTATTAAGCATTAGTTTTACTTTGAAATCATTTTATTTTTATTTCTCTAAATTTTAGCTTGAGACCGCAAAAAGAGGAAAACATACATGTGGAATCTTTTTTGTGGTTTGGGTATGATAAATTATGAAAATAATATATTATAAATGGATTTTTCTATTTTGTTTTCTTATGATTTATTCTTGATGTATACATCTATATTTTTACTAAATTATTATTTTTTTACTAAATTTTCACCAAACTAAACTTATATTATGTAATTTCATTAAATTACTATTGTTTTATTTGTCAGATATTGTTATTTTTAATTTTTAAACTGATTTGTAAAGTCTTTATTCTCTTATATATTAATCCTGGTTGTGACTTAATAATTTTCTTTGATTTCTGTTAATTTATCTAAGTTTGAATTTGGTGACAAAAAAAAGAAAACAAATTCCGTATTTATGCTTTTTCATTGCCGTAGATTTGATGAAAGGTGAAAAAAATATTTTAAATTTTAGTTTCTTTATTCTTATAACTTTTTTATATTTATTCTTCAAATTTTATGTTTTCGAATATATTATGTAACTTTCACTAAATTATTATTTACTGATTAAACTTTACGAATCTATAAATTTTAGAATCTAATATATAAAATACACAAAAATATATGTCCAAACATTATATCACTTTCGACAGAAGACTTCGGAAGACTTCCTAAAGACTTCTTGGGAACTCTTCTAGCATAAAATGCATTAGAAGATATCTTTTGGAAAGTCTTCTGAGAGTCTTCTGAGAAGTCTTTTGAGAATTCTTCCAAAGTCTGACTCAGATCTGGAAAAAATCTGCATATTCAAAATATTCAAATGATTCAAAACAGAGAAAATTCAAAAATAATTTTTTATGTTTAAATAATAAACAAAACAGTCATATTAGGTTAAATCTATAATTTTTTAAATCTACTATATAAATCACACAAAAGACGTATACAAAATTTGTACCACTTTAGGGGAAAGACTTTAGAAGACTTCCTGAAGAATTCTTGGCAAGTCTACTTCTTGGGTAGTCTTCTAGCATAAACCTCATTAGAAGACTTTCGAAGAAGTTTTCGGGAAGTCTTCTGACAGTCTTCTAAGAAGTCTTTCAAAGTCTGACTCAGACGTGAATAAACAAATATGCATATTTCAAAACAGAGAAAAACTTCAAAGATAAATAGTTTATGCTTAAACAATAAACAAAATAATCACATTAGGTTTAGTTTATAAATTTTTCGAATCTAACATATAAACACACACAAAAGTACATATCCAAAATTTATAGGTATACCTTTGAAGGAGTAAAAAATGAGAACCATGTAATAAAAAAACCTGCAAATATAAGCTAAATTAGTGAGGAAAACATAAGAAAAAATGAGAAAATAGATTTAAAGTTTGGTGTTTTCAAGTTCAAAAAGATTAGAGACCGGTTGAAGAGTTTTAGAGTGAAAAAAATTACATTTTTGTTGAAGTCATTTGATAGAAATAGAGAGAAATGTGTAAATTTTCTTTATATAATGAGACAAAAAAATTATATAAGTTAAATTTTTGTAGTTCAGAAGACTTTCAGGGAAGTCTTCTAACCCCACATTTCTTATTAGTCCAAGAAGTCTTCTAACATAATGCACTATGAGACTTCTTAAGAAGTCTCCTAGGAAGTCTTTCACACCCCAAAATCAAAAAACTGATTAGATAGCAGAAAAACACTTCATTAAACTTAAAATCAAATTATAAAGTGTTTAATATACATAAAACTAAACACGTACTGGTCAATTTTTTTTAAGCTAAGATTCTCAAATCTAACCCTAAAAATACAAAAAATACTATAACATATGTTACTATTCTTTAAACCAAAGACTATCATGAATTGATCAACATTCACTCACCTATGTTAAAAGCAATTCAATTTGGGTAATTTAATTTTACATCATTTAGAAATGTCTATTGTTACATGATTAGGATTTTTTTCCTATCAAAATATCTTTTATAAAGATTTAAAAATATTTTTAAGATCTAATATATGAGAATACTTCCTAGAACACTTATTGAAGATTTCTGGAAGACTTCGCATTAGGCGGGAAACATAAATTTCTAAATTAATGATTATGCGGGAAACCTCTATTCTACTAAAATTTAAGCGAAAAATGGTAGACTATGTAGCGAAGTATTCCAGAAAGTCTTATAGTGCATTATATGTTAGAAGACTTCCCAAGATGTCTTTTAAGAAGTCTTCCTAAATCCTATAATCAAATAACTAAGCAAAAAAAATACTTCTATAAGCTTAAAATAAACTTAGAAAACGTTTATAAATCAAATTATTAGATACTCACTAACACATATTTGTTAAACGAAAAAAAAATCTAAAAGATAAGATTTCAAAATCTAACCCTAAAAATACCAACAATACTACAACATATGTTACAAAAATCTAAACCAAAGACTAAAATGACTCAGTATACATTCACTTATATATGTTGAAAACAATTCAGTTTTAGTAAATCTAAATTTACACCATTTATAAATGTGTACAGTTACATTATTTCAATTTTCCCACATATAAATATTTTTATAAAAAATTAAAACTATTTTTAAGATCTACTGTACGAGAGGGTTATAACGGTACAAATAATACATATTTTTTTGTTTGGTCATCAGGGGTTTGCTGTAATTTCACTAGCTTTTAGATTACTTTTGCATTTTATTAAATTTTGGATACACTTTTGTATTTAAAATCAAGTTATGAGTCACATTTCGCAAATTCTCCTTGAAAATAATGTTAAATTTATAGGATATTTCTCGTAAAATATATTGTTTTCATATAATTTTTCGGATCAATCAGTTGGGATTTCAATATAATTTAAATATTTCTTATCGTATCCTTAGCCATGTTGTACAACTGAACAAAATTTGGCATGTCTATCATGGCATACCCCTTCCGGGACACTTCTCTGAAACTTAACATGAAATATTATTCATGTCTATCATGGCATACTCCTTCCGGGACACTTCTCTGAAATTAACATGACTATGAAGCTCTTAGCCGGATCCATAATGTTTGTTTTTTTTTGAAAAAAAATCTTTTAAGCCCAAGCATTGAAGAGGACATTGATGGAAACAAACTGATGCAATGTCCATCAGTCTCAACTTCAAGGGTTTGAAAAAAATACATGAACTAGACATTGGATCATGACACAATCTAATGGATTTATTAGAGAGCTTATTCACTTGATCCATGAGGTATTGAACCAAGAGAACGCTATGTGACACTTTAAAAATTATCGACAATGGACCATCATGGGAGACTATTTTACAAGCTGGAAGAGCTCAGCAAGTTAGGGGAGTCGATAAGGATTAAACCGGATTAACTAGACGAACCTAACAAGATGGGGGAACCGAACAAGATGGTTGAAACAACGACGGAGATGGTTGGATCAAGTAGAACCAGAAATGATCCTGAACAAAAGAGAGTATTTTGTCGTTCAATTAGTCCTAAGGATCATCACAGTAAAGTCTAAATTTATTTGGATCGACGTCAAGACGAAGACAGTCGAGTTTCAACTCTACCGACCAAAAATGAAAAGATCGGCCCGAGCAAATGGAAAGATCAACCAAAGAGTGAATTCACATGTTTTCTTTTTATGGGTCATGACCAAATTCAGAAAAGAGGTCCTAAAGAAAATATTGGAAGTCAATCCATCTATGAGAAAGTCCATATTTCCTTTTAAAATTATTTAACCTAATTTTCCTTTTATCCAAATTTTCCTTTTTAATTCATTAAAAAGATTATGATTTTCCATATAAACCTATTAATATGTTTAATTTAAGCCTAAGCTAAGAAATAATAAAGCGACATATAAAGAAAACTCTCATGACTACTTGTTCCCTTTGTTCATATTTGAGCATCATGATGAAAAGGAGATTAATCTCTCAGACGTATCAATCAAACTAATCTACATGACGTTACACTTGTAGGTGTCCATCCAAACCAAACTAGGTCGTCCATAGCCTTGTGTGAAGATCCATCTGAAAAGAAGAGAAAGTGGCCTTCAGGTCAACACATTCTTCACCATCTTCAACAAGATTTGGAAGAGGCAAAACCAAGGCCATATTAAGTAGTGTCAGAACTGCCTTAAGGGTTAGGGTTTGTTGAATTATTCTTTCTTTTATCTAAAAAATTCTTTCCTATCTATGTCTTTTGTATGTCAAACCGATCCACTACTAAAACAAAATAAAATAAAAAGAAAGAACAAAAAGAAAAAAGAGATCAATCGATCCAATCAAACGAAATAAAATAAGTAGAGACCTAGGAGAAAGCGGGTCTATGTTTAGTTAATCGGTTTGATGCCAAAAATATTACAATCTTTCTATCTTAATCATGTTTTAGGTAGGGATTCTAGATCGCATGTGACTGAAGCTTTGCCTATGGCTGAACTATAGAGAGAACATAGTTCTTGAGAATCACAAAAGAAAATCGAGTGAGAGAGAGTTGTTTATCTCTAAGTTATTTTCTTAAGTGACTTTCAGGTAGAAAAATGTATGGGCTGGAAAGAAGGAGACTTTCTGAGAAGGAATTAGACAATGACTAGTTAACTCAGCCAAAAAAGAAGCTTCAGAGAAAATCTTTAAGAAAAAGAGGTACATATGATTTTGATGAGTTTTGATGTGCACATGAAAGGCTACGACCAGAAGAATTGATAGAAAGGAGAAAGGAACGTGTTAGATCATCCAGAGAAGGATCAAGGACCCACTATGGACTAGACTCCTTATTAAGTGTAGAATCCATGAAAATTGGTTTCATGGCAAAAGTCCTTCTGGTTGGTGAGATATGCTCTTTTGACTGAACCTCTGTCGTTGGTATCTCCAATATGGTCGGTTTGGGAGTTTGATGCATCTGGTTGGCCACTGGTTCAAGTTCCATTTCTGTGAGCACAACATCCTGGCACTCTCTAGACTATAGGTAGCCTGGCACTCTCCAGACTATTGGTTGCATGGAACTCTCCAAACAATAGGTGACTGGACACTCTCCCAACTATTGGTGGCTTGGCACTCTCCAGACTATTGGTGGCCTGGCACTCTCCCGACTATATGTGACCGGCACTCTACCAACTATAGGTGACTGGAACTCTCCCGACTATAGGTGACTGGAACTCTCCCGACTATAGGTGACCCGACACTCTCCCGACTATAGGTAAACGTGCACTCCCCCGACTTTATGAGTCCTTTAGTGTGGGAGTGAGTGGTTTCTGCGAGTACCTGATTAGGACCATGTTTTGTTCTTTGGGTGCTGACAGTGTCGTTTTGATTCACATTACGTTAAATTATATATATTCAGAGTGCTATGTCCGAGTCAATGGATTTCAGGTTTAGCATCCCATACATCACTGGATGATTCCCCTATTACTCATCCTCTTTATTCCCCTTGCAGGTGAGCATGACGATTAGTTGGATATCTGGACTGTTTGGTGTTTTGGGATGGTCGCAATTTTGTTTCGGTTTTATTAGACTTTTTGGTTCGACGTATTTCAGTTATTTCATTTTAAAAATGCTTTATTGTGCTTTTATTTTATTAAATGTTGTAATATTTGATTCAGCTATTATGATTTGGCTTAATTCAATTTTTATGGGTAAGTAGTATGTCATTCTCGAGAGACGATAAGACGAGTGTTACATTTGATATCAGAGAGTGTTCCATCCTGGTTACGATCCAGGATGGCGGTTAGAGGGACTCATTTTCCAACGTCTTACAATGTTTTTTTGGATTGGGAATTTTCAAGAAAAAAGTGACAATCTTCTGTCTAGTATTATTTGGTTATTCGTTAGCGCTTTTGACCTTTTTTCTTTTCCTAAGAGAAGATCAAATTTCTGTTTGTTTCCATCGTCTCATATCTCATGTAATTTTTTCCTTCGTAGCTATTGATATTCTTTTGTGTATCGCTTGGAATTCCTGGCGAATGTCAGTTAAGTGGGGGAGAATTGTAACAACCCTAATCTAATTCTTGTGGACCAAATTGTTTTTTAAGAAAAAAAATAATTAAGCCCAAATTTTTTTTTTAGTTTGTCCCCATCAGTAGTTTAGAAAATGTACCTTCTCTTCCATCTTTTATATAAAGAGCTTCAACCATTTTGTTTTTCTCCATCAAATCAAAGTAGTCCTTTGGAGTGAGAAGTTTTTGTTGAATTATCCGATGACCAATTACCAGTTATTTTTCTGGGCGTGTTTACGACATGTTTCCGGTAAGTTAGTCACTTCCATATTTCTTGTTTAGGATAGTTTATATTTTAGGGAATTTGCTATTTTGGGGAAGTTTCTTTTTGGAAATTTGTTATTTCAGGAAACATTCTATTGCGGGTCTAAATTCAGCCAAACTCTGAATGGGATATGTGCTCTCTAACCCAGGTTCATCATCTTCAAGACAAGCTTGTTCAAAAATTGTAAAAGGAAGAAGCCCACGTCTCAGCCCCGTTGCCATCAGAATTAATGAAATGCTACGTTTTCACACTCATGTGGATAATATTGTTATAACGGCCAGATTCAAAAAGGAAGAGACAGAGAACACAGTAGTGAGAGAGACGATCAAAAACAGAGCACGAGAGAGGAGAAGACGACTTAGCTTGAGATCATGAGGGTGAAGCTCAACAGAGTCAAAGAGGCGGTAAATGGTCAGAACATACCATTATGGCAGGACTATTCGATTTTACAGAGGAAACGATTAGCTAGCTAAGTTCTCGATAATGCTCTGTTTCTAGAGGAATCACCATTGTTGTGACCTTTTAATCTTGATCTATTCTGACAGTGAAGCAGTTGAGGGATATCGACTCCCTCTAGGTGAGTAGATAAGCGAACACCAGGTGAACAAAGTGTTGTCTGCCTTGTTGTTTTGTCTTTGCTATCGATCTAGAACCTTAAACCATAAGTAAACGAAATCAATCACATAGTCTAAGAAAGATAAATCTTAAGTAAATTGATCTAAAACTCTACAAGGTATCAGAGCACCAGGTTAGATGCTAAGGCTAAGAGTTAGATCAGATTTGATAGGAGAGAAGGAGTGAGCTCTTATTTGTGGTTGCGTCTGAAGCAATCATTGTGATTCGAGGATTGTACTTTCTTGTATTGCTGTGGTTGTTGTGTATTGTTGTTTTTTCAGTAAATCTCAAGATCCTAAAGGTCCATTATGGAACATACTCTCGGGAGATTTTAGATGGAGAAATTTGATGGAAAAGGAGACTTTGATATGTGGAAATACAAGATGATGGGGCAGCTTAAGATCCAAGGGCTTCTTGGAGTTATAAGTGATGGCTTCATGGTTTACTCTACCTCAGAGAAACAAACAGAGGGTGAGGAACTAGTGATAGATCAAAAGAAATCAGAAAAAGATTTAAGGGTGATAAGTCTACTTGGTACATGCTTGAGTGACTCCATTAAGGAAAGTCATGCATGAGAAGACTGCTCTCGGTATGTGGAAGTCTTTGGAGAAGCTGTATCAGCTCAAGTCTCTTACAAACATGATTTATCTAAAGAAGCAGTTGTCATGTTACAAAATGAAGGAAGATAAGTCAATAGAAGAGAATGTGGACATATTCTTGAAGTTAATAGCGGATCTAGAAATTATGAAAGTTACCATAACAGACGAAGATCAAGCTATACAGTTGCTCTCTGGTCTTTCTTCTGCGTATGAGCCAATAGTTCACACTCTTAAGTATGGAACATGCAGAGAAACTCTTGTTGTCTCTGAATTTGTTACCTTAGCATATTCAAAAGAAACATAGCTTAGACAAAAGGGTTCTACATGAGTGGGTTCTAGACTCAGTTTGTACGTTTCACATAACACCATAAAAAGAAGTCTTATTTGATCTACAAGAAGGAGATGGAAGCAAAGTTCTTATGGCAAACAACACTCAGTGTGAAGTGAAAGAAATTGTCAAGATAAGAATAAGAAATGAAGATGGTTCAGTGATTATTCTAAAGGATGTACTCTATATGCCAGCCAAGAGCAGGAATTTAATCTCCTATGGAATGCTAGAGAAATCCGGATGCAAGTATCAAGGTGGATATTTCATTATAACATTTTACAAAATGGACAGATAGTGATCACATGCAAGTATGCTAATGGGCTTTATTACCTACAAGGAACCATATCAAGAGGTGAAGCTAATATCAGTCAAGCTACGGGTTCTAAGAGAAAGATATGGAATTCACGACTGGGTCATATGAGCTCTAAGAGCATGGAGTTACTTGTAAAGTAGGGTTTCACACCGAGGGCTGAAGTGGGTGAACTGAAATTCTGTGAAGGTTGCATATTGGGAAAATCACATTAACAAAGTTTTCCTACGGCTAAACACACTACTAAGGGTATTCTAGAGTATGTATATTCATGCCTTTGGGGATCTCTCTCAACACCTCAGAGAGTCTGGGAGAATGCAAGTACTTCATCAGCTTTATTGATGATTACTCTAAGAAGGGTTGGGTATACATCCTAAGAACTATAGATGAGGCATTCTAATTTCAAAGAGTGGAAAGAGGCAGTTGAGAAGTTACAAAAAGAGAAGAACATCAAGTGTCTACAGACTGATAATGGTTTGGAATACTGCAACAATCAGTTTGATGAGTTGTGCAGAAAAGCTGGGACTAAGAGCCATCGAACTTGCACCTATACTCCTCAACACAATGGAGTTTCTGAACGTATGGAATCACACCATTATTAATAAGGTGAGAAGGTTGCTTGCAGAAACTGGTTTGGGACAATAGTTTTGGGCAGAGGCTACTTATACTGCAGTGTATTTGATAAACAGGACACCGAATTCAACCTTTGAATTCAAACTACCAGAGGAAGTTTTTCAGGGAATATGCCTGATTTATCACACTTGAGAAGGTTTGGATGTACAGACTATGTACATGTTACTCAAGAGAAGACGAGTCCTATAGCTGTGAAAGGGGGTGTCTTGGGTTATCCATTTGGGACTAAAGGCTACAAAGTTTAGATTCCAGAAGATCTTAAGTGTACTATAAGCCGAAATGTTGTTTTCAGAGAAGATGAAATCTACAAGGATACTATAACTCAAAAGGCTACTGACAGTGAAGAAGGCTCAAATGCTACAGAGAAACAACCTAAAAATCTAAGAAGAAAGTCTCATTCAGTTGTAGCCTTATTCGGGGACCTAGAGTTTCAGATTTTGAACTTGGTGATAATTTTGGTTCAGAAGGTTCAGGGCTATCTCAGGGGGAATCAGAGGATCATGAAGGGTCAGAGGAATCAGAAAGCGAAGATGAGACAGAAGGGTTGACCTTTGAAGAAGATACTAAGACTACCGGTTCAGTTAATAACTACATGTTGGCTAGGGATCAAGTATGAAGACAGAATGTCAGGCCACAATCTAGATACGAGGATGCTAACTTGGTTGCCTATGCTCTAGCAGTTGCTGATAATGTTGAGAAAGAAGAACCTAATCATACGGGGAATCTCAAAAGAGCAAGGACAAGAGACACTGGAATAATGTGTCTAATGATGAAATGGACTCTCTAAACAGGAATTGTACTTGTAATCCAGTCGAGAAACCTAAGAGTCAGAAGACAGTGGGTTGCAAATGGATCTACAAATACAAACAATGCATTCACGGGTTTGAAGACAGAAGGTACAAGGCTAGGCTTGTAGCTAAGGATTACTCTCAAAAGGAAGGCATTGACTATAATGAAAGATTTTCACTAGTGGTCAAGCATGTCTCAAAAAGACAAATGCTTTCAATTGTAGTCAATAGAGATTTCGAGCTGGGTCAGTTGGATGTCAAGACAGCTTTCCTACACGGTAACCTAGAAGAAAGGATTTGAATGGATCAACATGAAGGGTACATCAAACTGGGAGATGAGAATGGGATCTTAAGAGACAAAGAAGGTCGAGCTTGCAACAGTGCAGGACAGTTGATTTATACACAAAGGGTTGTAGTCCCTAATGTTATTACAGCTCCCGAGAGGGATGAATTTGAGCTGAAACCTATATATATCACTCTCATGGAACAGCGTCCCTTTCATGGCTTTTCTCACGAGCAACCAATGGCTAATATCAACATATTTGAGGAAATGGTATTGTTTATCTTCAATGGAGTCTCTGAAGACCACTACTTTGCAAAATCTTCCCATACACCCTTGCTGGAGATGCAACTCATTGGTTCAAGAAGCTACCACCAGGGTTCCTTACTACCTGCAATGACATCAATAATGCCTTCCTCAACAAATTTCTCTATGATCCTGCAGCAAATCTAGAGATTGAGATGGAATCTATGATGATATATATGGTAGAGGATGATGGACATCATGGATTTGGAGATCCAAGAAGAGATGAAAAAGCTGATATTAGTGATCCGACCTTATCATCGATCGATATCACGACCTCAACATCGATTAACACCACCACCTCAGCATCGATCGACACAGAATCCTATTGTCAATTGGCATCTATCAAAACCCCTGAAAGATGGAGTTGTCCTCAAGACATTGCAGACTCGACACTGAAGAGCACTTATTTATCAAGTTGTCATCCTGCCTAAGATGTAGACAGAGAAATCACCATCAAAGATTTCTTGGAGCTAGAGGATTTCTTAGAATTAAAGGAGGGAAAAAAGCTTGAATATATGGATGATGATAGGGATGTCACTATGGAAGACTTTATAAAGCTGGAGGAATGGCTTGACTCGGAGCAAAAGCTTGATGACGAACGGCACACTACGAGAAAAGATCTGGATACTTCGCCAGAGGCTAGCATCGATCGCCAGCATCCACCTGACAACGATCGACACCCACCTGATGATAACGAACGACACCCACATGATGAGAATGATTGATACTCATGGTTGGATGAGCTACCAGAATACGCAGTTGAGCTGGAACCGAATGAGGAAAGAGTGCACAAGTCTGACACCTCACATCTTGCTGTCCCTAAACATCAGAGCCACCTATCTGCATAGAAGAAGCTGATGGATTTCACAAAAGAGTGAAGAGGATACATGATCCTGTGAAGATTGTGGTTCCATGCGCTGTATTTGAAGCTGAATCTCCTATCCCACCAGATAGAAGTGTGCATATAGGTTCCTACAATGGGGTATTTGTTGATCATCAGCATGCAACAGATTCTCAGCGAGGGTTGATATTTACAAGCAAAGTCGACAAAGGTCACACAAAAGCAGTATCGAGCGACATAAACAAGCATCGATCAAAACTACCACGTCACCATCGATCGACACCCATGGCGTAGCAGAGCACAAGGAATTTGAAGTGTGTCGAAGTCTTTTTTATGAATGCAAACACACGAGATCAGACAAGTCTGGGGGAAAGAAGAGGAAGAATTGGAAGAAGAGAAAAAGGACCAAGCTCCCTAGTTATCATTGATTCCTCACTTTTCAGTTGGTGTCAAAAAATTCAGAATGTGCAGCAGATGCTTCTCACAGCCATTTGCAAAGCTTCGAGCACTCCTTATTACTAAGATGATAGACAAAGGAGAAGAGTCCATGGAGGCTTTCACAAAAAAATATGATGAAGTTGAAGATAATGGACATTAGGATTGAATCCTTAATCCTTTTTGATCTTATTACTTTTGTTTCACTGATTATTCTGGATCATTAGGCATGATTAACTCTGAATCTTCTATGGTTTTTGAGTTCATCATGTTTGCTAGTGAGTAGTTACCTTTAGGATTTATGGGTTCGGGTGATCTAGGGTGATTAAGTGATAGCTTAAAGTGTTTAGTGTTAGATCATTCATGTTCTATGATTATCTCTTGTCCCTAATGCTAGATTAGACTTGATCACTTTGATCTAGATCCCTAGAAAGTTTATACCCGAAAGGTGTTCGTTGAAATTTCTGAACCAAAGTGATAATTCTCTTTACTTGCTTAACCAATGACAATTGATGTTAGGTACGTTTAGATACTTAATAGACCTATTCTTAATGATTACTTGATTTAACTAGACCAAAGACATTTGATGTTTAGTGATTGAAAGCAAATGAACTTTATCTTGATAAAGAACTAGTTTAATGGTGCATCTAGACTAGTAGAACATGATTGATTGTTGTGTTAACATTTTAAGTTAGATCTTAGTCACCCAAAGTCAATACCCCTGCCCATGGGTTCTTTGTTTCTCAATTGATTTATTATTCTAGTTTTTACCCTTGTGTTCTCTTGTTACTTCATTTCACACATCAAAACCGATTGCACTTAGATTAAGCTCATACTTGTATTCTCATTGCATCATGATCACTTAGGATTGGATTGACACTCATCTATACTACTTTGATTAGGATAGAGTAAAATCCTTTATCAAATTTAGCGCCATTGTCAGTTCTAAGTTGATTTTGACAGTGAGATTTAGTCATCGTTTGTGACTAAGTCGTATTTTCTTTCATATGCTTACTGACACTCTTTCTTCATTTCTCTTTTAAGTACTAGGTGCATGAATTTGAGGAGTAGAGGACCAACAAACCTTGTTACCCGACTAGACAACATCAGGGCTTTAGAGAGAATTAGCAAGAAAAAGAAGAGAAAAGCATATGATTCCTTTCAACCAATTAGGATTAGATATGAATGGACATCAGCATCAACAAAATGTCAATGAAGCTGAAAAAAACTCACAAGACCCTAACGGAATTCCTCCAGGAGGAGCTCAAGCAGAGGGACATTGCCAAGGGGCTGCAAACCCTAGGCAGCAACATCCTCAACGCCAAGCTAGAGCGATTGGAACATAAGAACAGCCCAACATCCATGGAAATAGGGCAAGTATTAGAGCACCAGCTGTGGAGAACAAAAAATTTGAGATCAAGTCAAGTTTGATCAACATGATCCAAGCTAACAAATACCATGGTCTCGCTTTGGAGGATCCCCTTGACCACATAGATAACTTTGACAAGCTATGTGGAATGATGAAGATCAATGGTATCTCTGAAGACGCTTTCAAACTAAGACCGTTTCCCTTCTCTTATGGAGACAAAGCCCATCTCTGGGAGAAGAGTTTACCTCAGGGGTCCATTAACACTTGGGAAGAATGCAAACGGGTCTTCCTTAACAAGTTTTTCTCCACATCCAGAACTGCTAAGCTGAGAAATGAGATTTCTGGATTTCAACAAAAGAACCTAGAGAGTTTTGCTCAAGCATGGGAAAGATTCAAGGGCTACTTAACACAATGTTCTCACCATGGTTTCAATAATGAGAGCATACTAAGCACTTTCTACAGAGGAGTTCTGCCTAAGTATCGAAGCATGTTAGACACAGTAAGCAATGGTTTCTTCTTAGGAAGAACAGCTCAAGATGGAATGGAGCTTGTTGATAACATGGCACAAAGTGACTTAGTGTACAATGATGAATGTGATAGTAAAAACCAAGGTGGAGGTGGTGAGGACTCCCACACAAGGAAAGAGCTGAAATCTCTTCAAGATAAGCTAGACATGCTCCTTCTAGACAGAGAAAAACAAGAGAAGGTGAACTTTATTGGCAAGCAGGGTCAAGAAGAAGCTTTGGAGGTTAATGATGTAGAGGGTTTGGAAGGACAACAAGAGTTGTGCTTCATTAATGCTAATGGTCAATGGTACAAGAAGGACCCTAACTTTCAGTACCAAAACACCTACCAATAACAACCCTTCTACAACAACCAACAAGTTGGCTATCAAGCCAAGCAAAGCTATCCTCCAGGTTTTCCCTCTCAAGGAAATCAATCTACTCAGGCTCAAGCAAGTTCCTCACAAGCTCAGCCCAAAGATAGTGTGGAGTCAATGTTCAAGCAAATCCTAGAATCTCAAGCAAGAAATGAAAAAACAATTGGAGATGAACTGAAGAACATCCACACAAAGATTGATGGAGGCTACAATGAGCTCAACAACAATTTCAAGGATTTAGAAAATCAGTTTGCCTCCATGAGTTCAAGCTCTAAGCGCCCAATGGGATCTTTACCAGGAAAATCAGAGTAGAACCCCAAAGAGTATTGCAATGCCATCCTCTCTAATGATGTTTCTGATATTGTATTGAGTGATCATGAGAAAGAGGTGGATGAGATTGAAAGACTCTTGTATGGAATTGAGATTGGAAATGTTGGGAAACAGATTCTAGCCACGGCTGAAGCGCGAATTGTGGAAAAAGCTGAACACAAGGTTGTAGAGAGAGAGTTGAGATACAAGTTGTAGAGAAGGTTGAGGAAAAGGTTGTGCAACCATCTGAACACAAGGCTAAAAACCGGTTAATAGGGAATCTGTCCAGAAGTTGAAAGAGATTGAGCTAGAAGAAACTCATAAAGTTGAGCAATCCCCTTATGATAAGCTCCCATATCCACAAAGGTTCCTCACTAAATCTCAAAATAAAGTGATTTCCAAGTTCATAAAAGATATGTGTGAGGTAGGAGTCAAGCTTCCAAAGATCTCAAATATGCATGATGATCATGTCCAAATGATGATGATCAAGGACATTTTAGCTCACAAAGAAGAAGTAGGAGAGCTTCTAGACATCTCCACAACAAGCCTTGATCCACAAATACCACCAAAGTCACTTCCTAATCTTCAAGACCAAGGGAAGTTCACATTACCCTGCTCTCTTGGTGAATTCACACTTGGTGATGTTCTTGCTGATTCTGGTGCAAGTGTGAATGCGATCTCATTAGAGATGGTGAAGTGCCTAGGGATTAAGAACATGGAGACTAGCACTTCTTCACTTATATTTGGCGACTCTTCTTCCACAACCCCTATTGGTCTCATCAAGGACTTTCCTTTGAAGATTGGAACATGCACCATCCCAATAGACCTCATTGTTTTGGACATGATGACTAAGAGGAGAGTACCATTGATCTTGGGTACACCTTTCCTTGCTACTGTTGGTGCTTGCATTGATTTCCCTAACAAGAGGGTGATTCTCCATAATGTCAACAAAGCTATCAGTCTCCAATAATGAATGTTGAGTATTGTGGGATCATCACTTGTGGAGAACCTTCGATTGAAAAAATGAAGAATGAAGTGATATTTAGTGAGCAAGAAGGGCTGGATGGGGAGTCTTCTAAAGAAATGTGTGATGAGCATTTGGAAAATGCTCAAAAGGAAGGGGTTAGTAGATCCATTGTGACTACCCATGGAAAAAGAAAGAAGATGAAAGAATCTAAACCTCCACCTCTTGATAAAATTCAACACACTCTTACTCTACACCCAATGAAGCCTAAGGATGGAGCAATTGAGTACAAGATCAATTGCAAGGGAGGATCCAAAACATTCTCAAGTGCAAAGGCAATCATAACCCCTCAGCTACAAGATGATCTAGTCAAGCTTCAAGAGCCCCTTTCTCAAGTCCTCACCATCACTCTTGAAGGTGGAAAGGATCCTCCTTCTCATTAGTCAAGTGAAAAGGTAGAAAAGCTAGAGACTTAAAACAATCTCACTTGTGAGGAAGTCCCACGTTATCCTTGTATATAATCTTCATTTTCTTTCTTTTTAGGTTGCTTAATAAATATGGTTGAATTTTTCAGGTTGAGTTTAGCACTAGATGAAAGAAGAAAGGCGGTGAAGCACCCAAGCCTTATGGTATACATCCTGTATCAGCCTCCTGTAGTTGCTATGAATCATGTCAGTTCGTTTCACCGACTCTAAACACCCACTGCCATACTCCAATCTCCACTTAGGTAGTGCTACGTCCTAGGATTGGACATGATCATTCGAATGGCCTGAAGGATATAAACTCGCCAAGAAGGGAGAACTTATGGATCGAGGGGTGACACAAGAGGTGCGGAAAGGTCTCTTGATACTACCAGAGTATCGTCGTTGCATGATGTGACACACAAGTCCAACGAACGAAGGTTTGTTTACTCGGAGATAACCTCACCAAGAAACAGAAATGTTTCTAAAGCAAAGAACAAAGAGAATAAACTCAAATATAAGAAGAAAATTGATTGATTTGTTGCTGTAGAATGATTACATATTTATAGTAGCAAAGGCATATGAAAAGACTTAGAATTTTGTGGAAAATACACATGAAAAAGCAACAAAGACTAAAAATGGTCAAATGACTCTTTGATTCTTGTTCTGGTCGAAATGACCCTTGGTCTACTGTCCAGGTTCATCCGAATCTAGCCTGCTCAACAAATGACCCTTTGCCTACTGTCCAGGTTTGTTCGAACCAGATGGGTGTACTGTGGTAAGGAGCATGACGTACTGTGGTAAGGAGCAGGACGTACTGTGGGCTGTCTGTGTGGGTGATTGATGAACTTTCATGAACGGATGACAACTTTAGTCGAACCAAATCTTCAAAGAGCTTAAGTATCCTTGCTTTAGAGACATTAGAATGATCGATCATCATGAAATCATCAAACTGGTCGGAAAGGTCATGTTCACGACCATCGGGACATGCAGTATGTACTAAACGGGCAAGAAGTGAAGTGTTGTGTCCTAACTCAGGTTCAACTCGTTGATCTTGAGTTCTAGCTCGACTTCTGGTCTTAGAATGTCGAATGGGCCGAGATAGACTGGCTGTGGGATGATTAATTCGGTCATTAGGTCGTGTTTCCAGCCTTAGGTCATTTTCGGATGTACGCGGGTCGATTCTGTACACGGCTCGGTCCGTTAATCTGGTACGGTTGGACGGGTGAATCTCGATTGAACTGATCTGATCATCCTGATCACCATGCTGGGCTGGTTCCACGTCCTGGGTGCATCATTCCCTTCCTCTTCAAAAGGATTTGTCCACAAATCTGGATCCTTTGCACGAAAGATAGATAAATCAGAAACATTAAAACTTGAAGAAATGTCATACTTACCTTGAAGATCAAGCTGATAAGCATTGTCATGGATTTTCTTAATGATCTGAAAGGAACTATCGACTCTAGCCATGAGTTTATACTTTCTTTCTTTAGGGAATCGTTCCTTTCTCAAGTGAACCCACACAAGGTCTCCTTCCTTAAATATGACCTTGGTCCGTTTCTTATTTTCCTTTCTCTCATAAATCTTTGTCTTGGCTTCAATGTTGGCTCGAACCTTCTCATGCAACTTCCGAATGGTCTCAGCCTTCTTCTTCCTATCTGTACTAATTCTTTCACTCAAAATCAAAGGCAAAAGATCAAGTGGAGACATAGGGTTGAAGCCATAAACAATCTCAAACGGAGAACACTTAGTAGCATAATGCATAGAATGATTGTATGCAAACTCGACATAAAGAAAACATTCTTCCAAAATTCTAAGATCTTTATAATCAACGACCTAAGTAATGCAGATAAGGTCCGATTTACAACCTCAGTTTGACCATCAGTTTAAGGATGACAAGTGGTGGAAAACAAAAGCCTCGTTCCTAACTTGGACCACAAAGTCTTCCAAAAATAGCTAAGGAACTTAGCATCTCTATCAGAAACAATGGTTCTAGGCATTCCGTGCAACCTACCAACATCGCTGAAGAACAACTCAGCCAGATGCTCGGCATCACCAGTTTTATGACAAGGTATGAAATGAGCCATTTTCGAAAACCTATCAACCACCACAAAGATAGAATCTCGACCAGACTTAGTTCTAGGCAATCCAAGAACAAAGTCCATAGATATATCAACCCAAGGATGAGATGGAATGGGTAGAGCTGAATACAAACCTTGGTTTTGCATTTGGATTTGGATTTCTTGCAAACCACACATCGGTTGCAAATCCTCTCTACATCCTTCATCAATCTTGGCCAGTAAAAATGCTCATACATCACCTTGTATGTCTTCTTGATTCCGAAATGTCCCATAAGACCTCCTCCATGTGATTCCCTGACAAACAACTCCGGGCACACACAAGCGGTTATCATAGAATAGGAAATCAGACACTTGATAGTACTTCCCATAAGCTGTCTTGGAACATTTTCTAAAAACCTCTTTGAAATCCGGATCAGTTGCATACAACTCTTTGATAAATTAAGATCCAAGCAACTTTGTTTCTAGAGTTGAGAGAAGGGTGTACCTTCTAGACAAGGCATCAGCCACCAAGTTTTCCTTACCTTGTTTGTACTTGATCACATAAGGAAAGGTCTCAATGAACTCGACCCAAAGTGTGTGCCTTTTGTTTAGCTTTTGCTGGCCCCTGAGGTGTCTCAATGATTGGTGATCATTGTGGATCACGAACTCCTTTGGCCAGAGATAGTGTTGCCAAGTTTGAAGAGCTCGCACCAAAGCATACAACTCCTGGTCGTAAGTGGGGTAGTTGAGCGTGGCTCCTCCAAGTTTCTCACTGAAATAAGCAATGGTCTTATGTCCTGCATCAAGACGACACCAATACCAACACCCAAAGCATCACATTCGATCTCAACAGTTTTAGAAAAATCAGAAAGCATAAGTAAAGGAGCTTGAGTTAACTTCCCTTTGAGATTTTGAAATGCCTCTTCTTGAGCTTGTTCCCATTTGAACCCAACGTTCTTTTTGATCACCTCAGTGAGGGGAGCTGCTATAGTGCTGAAGTTTGGGACAAACCGTCGGTAGAACCCAGCAAGTCCGGGAAACCTCCTCACTTCTCCCACGGTTGTTGGACTAGGCCAATCTCGGATGACTTTAATTTTCTCTTCGTCCACTCTGAGTCCATCTGCACTTACAACAAAACCTAAGAAGACCATGTGATCTTTTCCAAAAGAGCATTTAGCAAGATTAGCAAACAAGTGTTCTTTCCTAAGGATTTCTAGAATAGATTTCAAATGCATCTTATGATCATTAAGACTTTTGCTGTAGATAAGTATGTCATCAAAGTAGACAACAACAAAATGACCAATGAATGATCGCAAGATATGATTCATCAAACGCATGAATTTACTAGGTGCATTAGTGAGACCAAAGGGCATGACAACCCATTCATACAATCCTAGTTTTGTTTTGAATGCAGTTTTCCATTCATCACCTTCTTTCATGCGAATTTGGTGATAGCCACTTTTCAAATCTATCTTAGAGAAGACAGAGGAACCATGCAATTCATCAAGCATGTCATCAAGTCTAGGGATTGGATGCCATTATGTTGTTGATGGCGCGGCAGTCCACACACATCCGCCAAGATCCATCCTTTTTGGGTACAAGAAGACAGGTACGACACAAGGGCTAAGGCTTTCTCTGATGTAGCCTTTCTGAAGAAGCTCTCCAATCTGTTTCTGAAGTTCCTTTGTTTCCACCGGGTTGGTCCGATAAGCTGGTCAGTTTGGAAGCTGTGCACCTGGAATGAAGTCAATCTGATGTTCAATGCCTCTTATTGGTGCACAACATCCTTCTGATGTTGATTGTTTCTAGAGTTGAGAGAAGAGTGTACCTTCTAGACAAGGCATCAGCCACCAAGTTTTCCTTACCTTGTTTGTACTTGATCACATAAGTAAAGGTCTCAATGAACTCGACCCAACGTGTGTGCCTTTTGTTTAGCTTTTGCTGGCCCCTGCGGTGTCTCAATGATTGGTGATCAGTCTGGATCACGAAGTCCTTTGGCCAGAGATAGTGTTGCCAAGTTTGAAGAGCCCGCACCAAAGCATACAGCTCCTGGTCGTAAGTGGGGTAGTTGAGCGTAGCTCCTCCAAGTTTCTCACTAATATAAGCAATGGGTCTTCTGTCCTGCATCAAGACAACACCAATACCAAAACCCGAAGCATCACATTCGATCTCAACAGTTTTAGAAAAATCAGAAAGCATAAGTAAAGGATCTTGAGTTAACTTCCCTTTGAGATTTTGAAATGCCTCTTCTTGCGCTTGTTCCCATTTGAACCCAACGTTCTTTTTGATCACCTCAGTGAGTGGAGCTGCTATAGTGCTGAAGTTTGGGACAAACCGTCGGTAGAACCCAGCAAGTCCGTGAAAGCTCCTCACTTCGCCCACGGTTGTTGGACTAGGCCAATCTCGGATGGCTTTGATTTTCTCTTCGTCCACTCTGAGTCCATCTGCACCTACAAAAAACCTAAGAAGACCACATGATCTTTTCCAAAAGAGGATTTAGTAAGATTAGCAAACAAGTGTTCTTTCCTAAGGATTTCTAGAACAGATTTCAAATGCATCTTATGATCATCAAGACTCTTGCTGTAGATAAGTATGTCATCAAAGTAGACAAAAACAAAATGACCAATGAATGATCACAAGATATGATTCATCAAACGCATGAATGTACTAGGTGCATTAGTGAGACCAAAGGGCATGACAACCCATTCATACAATCCTAGTTTTGTTTTGAATGTAGTTTTCCATTCATCACCTTCTTTCATGCGAATTTGGTGATAGCCACTTTTCAAATCTGTCTTAGAGAAGACAGAGGAACCATGCAATTCCTCAAGCATTTCATCAAGTCTAGGGATTGGATGCCTATACTTTACCTTTATGCTGTTGATGGCGCGGCAGTCCACACACATCCGCCAAGATCCATCCTTTTTGGGCACAAGGAGGACAGGTACAACACAAGGGCCAAGGCTTTCTCTGATGTAGCCTTTCTGAAGAAGCTCTCCAATCTGTTTCTGAAGTTCCTTTGTTTCCACCGGGTTGGTTTGATAAGCTGGTCGGTTTGGAAGTTTTGCACCCGGAATGAAGTCAATCTGATGTTCAATGCCTCTTATTGGAAGTTGTGCAAGACATCTATCAAATCACTCGGAATTTCTGGTGCAAGGTTAGAAGAAGAAGCCATTAGAGATCCTTTGTAAACAAACAAAAGAAATGGATGTTGAGGGTAAAGAGACTTTTTGACCAGACTTTCTTTGATAAAGAAATTGGAATTCTTACGAGATGTCTCTGGTTCATCCGGCTTGAGTTCTTTATCTCAACCCTTCTTGAGTTGGATCTGATCTTGGTGGACCTCCAAAGGAGTCAAGGGAACCAGTGTGATATTTTTCCCTTTATGATCAAAGGAGTCCCGGTTTGTGTATCCATCATGTACCTCCTTTTTGTCGAACTGCCATGGTCGACCCAAAAGAATGTGACAGGCGTCCATGGGAATGACATTGCAAAGGACCCCATCCTCATATCGTCTGATGGTAAGAGGGACCGTGACTTGTTCCTTCACTTGTTGCTCACCAGCCTCGTTGAGGCATTCCAAACGGAAAGGTCAAGAGGGAGGTCTGGTCACTAGTCCAAGTTTCTTAACAAGAGTATCAATAGCAACATTACTGCAACTGCCACCATCAATAATCAAAGAAAAACTTTATCGGAAATCAAACATCTAGAGTGAAAAAGATTCTCCCTTTGTTCTCGTTCATTGGTTTTGGGTTGCACACTCAAGTATCTCCTAGTGACAAGTAATGGACCGTGAGCTGGATAGTCGATATGGTCAAGTTCCTCATCAAAGGTCGGGACTGATTTTTCGTCCAGGTAGTCGTCAAAGATCGAACCCAGATGTTGGTCATAGATAGTTCCGTGATCATCGTCCGTGTACTCATCAAATATTGGACCGGCTGAATCGTCCAAGGGTCTTCTAGCAACCAGAAGTTGTCCTTGATGTGGATAATCGATTGGTTCTTCATCCTCATCATAGACTAGACCGAGATCTTCTTTATCCTCCTTGTCATCCTCGGACTCAACTTCTCCATTCTCCAAGAGAATCATCACCTTTTGGTTTGGAAAATGGTTAGCATAATGCCCAAGACCATGGCATCTAAAGCACTGGATGTCTCTTGTTTGTTTGGGAGGTCCATCAGTCTTTTCTCTATCAACACGAGCAGGGACATTAGTCTTAAAAGCTGTATTTGTTGTGGCTGGAGACTTACCCTTATCTTGGTAGTTTGGTTTGCAAGCAAAGGTTGGTTTTGGAGCATAGGATGGTTTGGAAAGGACCTTCCTCTTGATTTTCTGCTCAATCAAGATATCTTTGTGTAGCATCTGATCCAAACTTTCATACTCTTGAAGCTCCATTCGGTCTTGAATGTCACCATTGAGTCCGACAAGGAATCTCGCCATAGTGGCCTCCAAAGTGTCATCCACATCAGCTTTGGTCATCAGTTTTTCCATCTCCTGGAAGTAATCCTCAACTGATTTGGTCCCTTGAAGCAAACGTCTAAGCCTTTTGTGAAGGTCAAGATGGTAGTGCTCCGGAACAAATCTTTTTCTCATCAAGGCAGTGAGCTCATCCCATGAGGCTATAGGTCTTCCACATGTTCTCCTCCTGTAAGTCAACCAGTTAATAGCATAGCCAGTAAATTCAGTTGCAGCCAATCTAACCTTTTTAAGTTCAGAGAAATTTTGACAATCAAAAACGAGCTCAAATTTTCTTTCCCATTCTAAAAAATGCATCAGGATCGTTTTTGCCTTCAAAGGTTGGAATCTTAAGTTTCAAACAACCTAAACCATCATCAACTTGTTCATTTCTCCTAGTAAAAGTATTAACAACACCTCGTTCATGGTTTAGGTGTCGTGGACCTCTCCTAGGTCGGTTGATGGAACAATCATCAAGGAACTCCTCCTCGTCATCATCATCGGATCGGTTGGTCCGTCTTGGGTGTTCTCTTCTTACTCCGGTTCTGGACTGATTTGTTTGACGAACCTGCATCTCATCAAGACGTTGATGGATCTGCTCTAAACATGTGTTCAAAAGGTTAGTAAAAGAATCATTTAAAGCTCTCATTTGCAAGTTGGACAAGCCGGCTACAGAATTTCCGGGACGGTTTCTTTCATCTTCACTCTCCATGGTTCCTGAAATTGCTAAAAACCAAAGATTAGCACAGTTGAATATATTCCTCACACGCTCATGTGTTTAATCTCCCCCACTCAAGTGTTTCACTCGGAATTTTGATGGTCACTCAAGAGTTTCTTCTCAAAGTTCTAAGAAAGACAAACCAAGTTTCCCAATGGGTTTTCCAAGCAAACAAACAATGAAATGAGATAAGAAGATAAGAAATTTGGGTTTTGGAATCCGATTTAACCTCCTCAAAGGCCGGATTTCTCCTCGGCCAGCATGCTTTCTCTTCCACCACCAAAACAGAAATCAAACTTTTCGAAATTTTTTTTTGACTCTTTTTTTTCTCTCTTTTATTTTGATCTTTTTATATATATATATATAGTGGACGGTAATGAGGGGCCAAGATTCAAGATAGAAAGAAGAAGAAGTGTTTGAAGAAATTTAAATGGAAGATGAGAAGAATGGATAGATGATACCGATTGAGTGGCTCTGATACCACTTGATACATCCTAGGATTGGACAGGACCACTCAAACGGCCTGAAGGATATGAACTCGCCAAGAAAGGAGAACTGATGGATCGAGGGGTGACAAAAGAGGTGCGGAAAAGTCTCCTGATACTACCAGAGTTTCGTCGTTGCTTGATGTGACGCATAAGTCCAACGAACGACGGTTTGTTTACTCAGAGATAACCTCACCAAGAAACATAAATGTTCTAAGAAAAGAACAAAGAGAATAAACTCAAATATAAGAACAAAATTGATTGATTTGTTGCTGTAGAAAGATTACATATTTATAGTAGCAAACCATATGAAAAGACTTAGAATTTTGTGGAAAACACACATAGAAAAAGCAACAAAGACTAAAAATGGTCAAATGACTCTTTGGTTCTTGTTCTGGTCGAAATGACCCTTGGTCTATTGTCCAGGTTCATCTGAATCTAGCCTGGTCAACAAATGACCCTTCGCCTACTGTCTAGGTTCGTACGAAACCAGATGGGTGTACTGCGGTAAGGAGCACGACGTACTGTGGGCTTGTCCGTGTGGGTGATTGATGAACTTCCATGAACGGATGACAACTTTAGTCGAACCAAATCTTCAAAGAGCTTAAGTATCCTTGCTTTTGTGACATTAGAATGATCGATCATCATGAAATCATCAAACTGGTCGGAAAGGTCTTGTTCACGACCATCGGGACATGCAGTATGTACCAAACGGGCCAGAAGTGAAGTGTTGTGTCCTAACTCAGGTTCCACTCGTTGATCTTGAGTTATGGCTCGACTGTTGGACTTAGAATGTCAAATGGGCAGGGAAAGGCTGGTTGTGGGATGATCAATTCGGTCATTAGGTTGTGGTTCCAGGTTTAGGTCATTTCCGGATGTACGCGGGTCGATTCTGTACACGGCTCGGTCCGTTCATCTGGTACGGTTGGATGGGTGAACCTCGGTGGAACTGATCTGATCGTCCTGATCACCATGCTGGGCTGGTTCCACGTCCTGGGGTGCATCAATTACTACTCCAAGCTTTCCTTGTATATACCACTTTTCTTTTGCTTTGTCATATTTTCGGTATCTCCCTTTCTCTTAGTCACACAGAGAATGTGTGATTTAAGTTTGGGGGAGGTACCAAGTATCTAATTATGTTTATCTTGATAAATTTCATACAATTTAGTCATGCATTATGAGTAGTTACTGCATTAGAAAACATCAAAAATAAAATCAAAAAAGCAACAAAAACAAGCATCTAGTTGCATCATTTGCATATTTAGGATTGAGTCTAGAAACATATAGATTGAATTCATGCATTGGGAGCAAAACTTGTAAAGAACTCTTGCAAAGAACTTATGTGATACCCTTCTCAAACATGATAAGTAGCTTGAGCATCGTTTTGACGAGCTTGTTTGATTGATGAAGCTTGCTTGTCCTGAACCCAACTCCAATCTTACTTGAGTTAATGAACCTAATCTGTCTTGCTTATGGGCTTTTGTTGTACTTGATAATGGTTAACTCACACACACTTGAGTTAGTCTTATTCCTTTCTACCAATCTTTGGCAACTCAAGTGGCCATCTTTCTTTTGGATGGTTCTCCACGCCCTTAACTCTACCTTCCTTTCAAGCCATTACTAATTTGTTGAGTGAGATCTCTTCTGAAAGCTTGATATGTGCATGATGTTGAGAGTTTGGGAAAGGCAATGGTTGGTCCTCATTACTTGTTAGCTTTAAGATCTCATGATCGTCTAGCTCATAGGATGGGAAGGGAGTATTGAGTGTTTGATCTTGAAGGGTTGATAAAATGTGAGTGAACTCAAAAGTCCAAAGAAAATATAAGATATTAGGGATCAAAGAAAAAGGGAATATTATCCCAATGAGTGTCAACAGAAAGAAAACCCTTTAAAAAAGATTCAAAGGAGTGGGAAAAAGAAAAAAAAAACCTAAGACTAAGAAAAAAGAGTGAAATAATCCCTAGTAGATAAAGGAAATAAATAGTTTTGAAAGTGAGAGTGTTCTTGAGTGTTATTGGGGTCTTTGAGTGAGTAAAAGGGAGTATGACACTGCGAATCAAGGGTAGTAATTTTTTGTGTCTAGGAAATGGGAACATTGTATGCATGAGTTGTTCTATTTCTTAGATATATTATGCATGATATTAAGTTATTTGTTCTTGAGAGTAAACCACCATGAAAGAACTTGATAACCTTCTTACTTCACTATAGCTTCAAGCCTTTTTCTCACTAAGCCAAATGATTAGGAACAATTGCCCATTTGCAAGAGTGCACTTGTGATTACTGTTTAATGAATGTGAGAGTTGGTTGATTGACTTGTTTGTGAAATCTTGATGATGAGTGTAAAAGATCAAGGAGTTGAGATAGGCCTAGAGAAATTAGAGTTTGATAGGATGTCTTGCTCTTGCTATTTGGTATGGTTTTGTAAGGATATCATATTGATGGGTTTGAAGAGTATCATTTCGGTAATGTGCTCCCACCTTAACCCTTCTTCCTCACTTTGTTCATGAAAGTTTACTTGTGGACAAGTAAAGGACAAGTTTGGGGGAGTTGATATCTCACAGATTTACATTGTTTTGATCACCTATCTTTGCACGTTTTCATCATTTAGACTTGCATTTAGAAATGTTTAGGTTGCATTGCATTGTATTTTTCTATATCAGGTATTGGAGTTCTTTATTGGTGAGTTCGAAGGCAATTGAGGCTAAGAAAGAGAAATTTGGGACGAAATGAGATCTGGCACGAGTGTAGCAACCACAGCGAAGCAACCAAGAGTGGTCGCTACAGACGCACAGGAGAATTGTGGATGTTGTAGCAACCACAGCGTAGAGACCAAGAGTGGTCGCTACAGACCCACGGGAGAATTGCGGATGTTGTAGTGACCACAGCGTAGCGACCAAGAGTGGTCTCTACGGACCCACTGATGTCGTAGCGACCATCAGTAGCGACCAAGATAGGTCGCTACAGTTCCTTTGAAACTCGGTGGCGACTAAGTATCCTAGCGACCTTCTTGTAGTGGGATAAACAGGTCGCTAGGGGCGTAGAAACCTTATTTTTACGGATTGGCCTAGGTTTGTTGGATCGACTCGGTTCGTTTCTAAACTACTATTTATGCTTTTTAAACCTAATTAAAAGGGGACTCTTGTTTTTATCCGGAGATATACATTAATTTTCATGAAAGAGACTGAATCTTTGATCCTTTTTGATCTTCGTACTTTTGTTTCACTGATTATTCTGGATCATTAGGCATGATTAACTCTGAATCATTTATGGTTTTTGAGTTCATCATGTTTGTTAGTGAGTAGTTACCTTTAGGATTCATGGGTTAGGGTGATCTAGGATGATTAAGTGATAGCTTAGAGTGTTTAGTGTTAGATCATTCATGTTCTATGATTATCTCTTGTCCCTAATGCTAGATTAGACTTGATCACTTTGATTTAGATCCTTAGACAGTTTGTACCCGAAAGATGTTCGATGAAATGTCTGAACCAAAGTGATAATTCTCTTTACTTGCTTAACCAATGACAATTGATGTTAGGGAAGTTTAGATAGTTAATAGACATATTCTTAATGATTGCTTGATTTAACTAGACCAAAGACATTTGATTTTTAGTGACTGAAAGCGAATGAATTTTTATCTTGGTAAAGAACTAGTTTAATGGTGCGTCTAGACTAGTAGAACCGGATTGATTGTTGTGTTAACATTCTGAGTTAGATCTTAGTCACCCAAAGTCAATACCCCTGTCCATGGGTTCTTTGGATAACTACTCACTAGCAAACATTATGAACTCAAAAACCATAGATGATTCAGAGTTAATCATGCCTAATGATCCAGAATAATCAGTGAAACAAAAGTAAGAAGATCAAAAAGGATTAAGGATTCAATCTCTTCCACCAAAAGTAATGTATATCTCCAGATAAAAACTAGAGTCCCCTTTTAATTAGGTTTAAAAATCATAAATAGTAGTCTAAAAATGAACTGGGTCGACCCAACCATTCTAGGCCAACCCGTAAAAATAAAGATTTTACACCCCTAGCGACCTATCTATCCCGCTACAAGAAGGTTTCTAGGATACTTAGTCGCCACCGAGTTTCAAAGGAACTGTAGCGACCTGTCTTGGTTGCTACGGATGGTCGCTCCGACATCCGCAATTCTCCTGTGGGTCCGTAGAGACCACTCCTGGTCGCTACGCTGTTGTCGCTTCAGCATCCGCAATTCTCTCGTGGGTCTGTAGCGACAACTCTTGGTCGCTATGCTGTGGTCGCTACAACATCCGCAATTCTCCCGTGGGTCTGTAGCGACAACTCTGGGTCGCTAGCTGTGGTTGCTACACTCGTGCCATATCTCACTTTCGTCCCAAACTTCTCTTTCTTAGCCTCAATTGCCTTCGAACTCACCAATAAAGAACTCCAATACCTGATATAGACAAATGCAATGCAATGCAACCTAAATATGTCTAAATGCAAGTCTAAATGATGAAAATGTGCAAAGATAGGTGTTCAAAACAATGTAAATATGTGAGATATCATTTACCATCGGACGACAATCATCACCCGCCATCGGTCGACACTTCTTACGGAGTTTGGTAACCTCGAATTTCTCTCTACCTTTTACTTATGATTTAGTTTTCCCTTAACCAAACCGGAAGGGATAACACTAGGAACAATGTTATTTAAGTCTAGGGGAGGTTTGTTGATGCTTTTATTTATTTTGAGTTTGTTAAGATTTTTAAAAAGTTTTTATTGAGTCAAGAAGGGGATTATGATCAGACCTATTTATTCACTAACCACACTATAGCACCGCTCTTAGACATGTTGATTGTAGAGATTACTAGAGATGCCAAAGTGGATCATCCTGCCATTAGATCGCACTTACTAACAAATTTTGAAGGAACCAAAGCTGATCTCAAACCAAATACTGACTATTTTTCTTGCCCTGGGGCTTGGCATACATCGGATTGGATTCCTTCTGCAAGTTTGTAAGGTACTAGTATGTGTATTTCTGATTCCATTCTCTCTCTCTTCAGCATCTAATAAAAAAAGATTGAGATGATTTCCTGAGATGCAGAGGGGTGGTACATTATCGATGACTCCACTATTCTAATTCAAAGGGATGATCACACATTGTTGGAAGCGAGGGGTAGGTACATGACCCCACTATTCGCCTACAACTTTGCCCAAAAGAAAGAGAAAAAGAAAGAGAAGAAATCGAAAATAAGATGGCAATATGAACTGTATCAGCATTATTATCCATTGAGTTTGAGATCTAAAAAGATTCAGAGAAGAGAGTAAAGAGGGATGAAAGAGATCTGGAAAGACTTTATACCTTTGTATGCAAATTTGCTAGAGTTGAGTTCATGTGTCCTTTGATCGATACTCCCAAGGTAAAGCCTGCACTTTATTTTTATGTAAACATATGAGATCAGTAGAGGGGTGAGTCAAATTAGTATTTGTTAAGTTGCTGATAGAATGGATTTGGTTGTTATACTATGATAGGGCATATAGAGTTTCTCTTTGATTAGTATTATTTTACGTGGTTGGAATATAGTAGGAGTGACAGTTATATTTATATATTATGTGAGTCCCCGCTTTTCTAACCTCTTTCAAAAAAACTACTCTAGTTTTGCTTGAGGACAAGCAAAAAGGTAAGTTTGGGGGAGTTGATATACCATGTATTTTACTCACTTTTAGCCATGGTATATGAGTGTTTTAGGATATATTTACTGTGATTTGGAGTCTTTTTAGTGAATTTACAGTTCAAGTACGTTTTGGAAAAATATGGTGATTGTGGAGCCTTTTGGAGCACTTTGAGGTACAGAACTGCATAGACACATCTGATGTTTAGCTATGGATGGACACCTTCCCACCGTTAGAGTGCGTTCATATTTTGACACAAGATAGATATTTGAGTTATATTTCAATTCCACCGGTTTGAGGTCAATCACCATCCTGTAGCAGAGGTTATGCCTGTGTCACTGAAGAATGGTCAGTCTGCCTCGCGAGAGGAAGCTGTCGAGGAGATGAAGGAACGTCCGTCGACGACACAGCCTCGGTCTCAATCAACGGTGATGTCAGAACGCGGGCCGAGTATATTTGAAGACTGACTTAAGCCCAAAAGCTACCACAAACTACTAGAATACCCATGGACGACCTAAAACCTTATTTATGTTTTTTCCAAGCCATTGTTGACGGCATAATTTTAATATATTCATTGTTCTTAGTTAGGAGAGAAAAGAGGAACTCCCTCAGAGTCCTCTTGGAACTCTTTTGGTTTTTATATTTTTCTATTGCAATTTCATTTGTTCATCTATGGTTTTCTATGACAACTATCATGCTTGAATAGATCCACTTGTTAGATATAGGTTTCATAATGGTACTGATGAATTAGCCCCAAAATAGGATTGTTAAGATGAAGTAGTGTCAGTCTTTGGAATTTTGTTTAATGCTTGCATTCTAGATAGCTAACTAGGAAACTCAACTTAGGACATGGACTACTACTAGAGTAGGTTCTGTGCCATAATTGATTTCATTGAGCTAGGTTATTAGATTCATGTGAGAGCTGGTCTAATTAGTATATTGGACAAACTTCCTGTCTGATTAGCGTCGATTGACATCAGGCCTTAGCCGTCGATCGACAGTGAACTTCTCTGTTCGCATACGTGATTTTGACAAGAGGGGTTTGGATTAGTTAACATTTATTGTTCTCGCATATTAATAATTTCCTGCATCATATCCATTATAATTCACTTGCCTAAACCCCTAGATCTACCGCTTTTCCATATTTGCATTCACTTTAGTATTTTAGATAATTTCCTATTCTTGATAGACTTTAAATCCAAACCAGTATTTATAACTTACCTAGCTTAACCATTAGAGTTACAGAAATCTATTGTGTGCCCTTTTCTTTGTGGATTCGATCCATAAGTACTGCAATTTGACCTCTCTTGGCAAGAGTAGTTCGTAGGGTTAATTTTATAGATTGCATTATTAAGTACATCAACTTAACCCGCATGTTGTCAGATAAAATCTCCCGTTTTACTTAGTTTAGTCTTCGTCAGCCGTTTTAGGTTTCTAGTGACACAATAGAAATCAACTTTGTTTTTACAAAAAATATTTGAAAGAAATACAATAGTGGGGAATCGGCAACTCGATTTATTGATCTTCTATTTCTTCGAGTAATTTAGATTTTCTACGCGATTTCGAGGAGAGCAAGTTTTTGTTCTCCGAAGACTTTTACGGAATCTATTTGGAAGAAGTGCAGCGGTGAGTTTCAAACCCGATTTGCTGTGCTTCCTTCTCCACGAGTAACCTAAGATTTCTTTGTGATTTCGAGGAGAGCAAGTTTTATTTTTCCACAAAGTTTTCAAAAAACGTCTTTTGGTCAAACATTTAAGTGATGAGATTTCTCCAACTTGGTAATGAGACAAATATTATAGGGTTTGATAGATTTTATCATTGCCCTTTCTGTTTAGACAGCGAAATCACGAGCTCCTTTTGGTGTATTTCCTGTGGCGAAAAGTCACGACTCGGTTTTCAATTTTGTCGAGCACTACTGCTTTTGCGTAAGCATTGGCCATAGGAGCAGTGCTGCGAGTTTGTCTTTCATATTTCAAGACCTCGTTTCGATCAAGCATTTTATGGCCATGAGTTAGAGTAATTTGTACCCCTCCTCCTTCTAGCGTTGGGAACCAAAATTCACACTGTTGATTTCCGTAATCGGAGGAAAGCCAGGAAACCCTAACTTCCCTTGAGGTCCGGATTCTCTGCGAGTTCCAACGACAAGGGACCAAACAATAGATCTTTATTTTGAATTTGCGTATGACCGTTCCAGAGACAAAAGCATACGAGAAGCTTGTCTGGAAACGGGATTACAAAAGAAATCTTCTAACACAAGCAGTAAAGTGACACAATTTTTGCTAGCACTACCACCTATGTCGACAAAAAAACCTATGTGGTCGCACCTCGCTTAGCACTAGACGAATAAGAAAAAAATGGTTTTAAATATTTTGGACTGGAACTTATGAAAGGCTTCCTTCGTACCCCTTTCGAGCATCAAGCCAAACGTAGTGCAATTAAAAGATTGGAACAGGAGATCGAACTGCCAAGGCGAGTTTGTCTAGTAATCGAGTGCCAATCATAGAAACTGAACATGTCGAGAATATAGCCTAAGGTTTCTAAGTGCAGAGAGTTATAGAGTCTTAAGAATCGCCCCTCGCACTTCTCGTCTTAGCATCCCTTATATACTCCTTGTTCGGCTTCCTCTTTCCTTTTATGCCCCCAAGTCGAGTTTATCACTTTGCGGAAGTATTCCATTTTTCTTTGATCTTCATGATTATCCCTTGAAACTTAACCTTTATCTTCCGGACTTGACATTTATCTTATTGTGCGAACAATAGATAAATCGACATAGTTCTTTGGGCTCAATTTTGTCTAAAATCGTAAGTGGGATTTTAGCTGCGTTTTAGAACTTTTCATGATGTTTTCGACTTAAACGTTTTTAAGATTTCTTTGAAAGAACACCTTTGGTACGATGTTGGTTTTATAAATAGTTCAAATTACTCGTATAGTCGAGGAAACTTTGGTGTTAAGTCAACCGTTGTCATTTTATACGATCAATTTGAACTTATACGAGAAAACAAATCTTTACGATTTTTATCGTAAAGTTTCAACGGTAATTCCAATCGAGACGAAACAAGAGAAAGTTTACTCAAGGCCCGAAGGAGGAAAGCTGGTCGCCTGATGGTGACTTGGATGTGGTTGGTCCTACTCACCTGATGGCGATTTGGAAGAGACTGATCCTACTCGCCTCATAAGGAGTTGGACGTGGTCGGTCCTACTCGCCTGATGGCGAGTTGGACAAGACTGATCCTACTCGCCTCATGGCGAGTTGGAGGGCTCTGATCCTACTCGCCTTACAGCGAGTTGAATGTGTTCGGTTTTACTTGCCTGATGGTGAGTCGGACAAGCCTGATCCTACTCGCCTGATGGCGAGGTTGACGTGGTCGGTTGTACTTGCCGGATGGCAAGTTTGACAAGACTGATCCTACTCGCCCAATGGCGAGTTGGACGAGCTTGATCCAACTTGCTTGATGGCAAGTTGGACGTGGTCGGTCCTACTGGCCTGATGGCGAGTTGGACGTGGTCGGTCCTACTGGCCTGATGGCGAGTTGGACAAGGGGGAGTAGAAGAGGGAGAGTTAGAGAGGTCGACTAGGAGAGTGAGGTTGCTTTTGCTGATGCCTTTCTTCTGGTCTCATTCTATCCGTTGACTGCTTCGTAGACCTTCGGAACTATTTCATTTGTTTTACGCAAGTCTTTCCGTAAATATTTTTCGAAAGATATTTTTTCCTACGAGGTATTTCCACGATAACTTTCTGAATTTTGTTCTATGGAAGATTGTTTTGTAAAACTTGTCATGTTTGGATAAAACCTCTTTTATTTCTTGTCTAGGATGAAATACACGGATATTTTTCTGATATCCTAATCTATATAGGCTCGGCTTATGCGGTGTAGTTTTCTTTGACATTTGCGGCTCGTATTTATCTAAGACATATTTTTTGGAAGATTTTAGCCGCTGATTTTTCCGTGACCGATTTTGACCCACTCAATTTTTTCTTGTATCTTTACTCAAATAGGTTTGGCTTATGCCTTATATTTTCTCTGACAATTTCAGCTTATATTTGCTTAAGGCATTGCAGGATTTTAGCCGTTGATTTTGCCATCGATTTTGACCGCAATATTTATTATCACCTCATTCAGGGGTGCAGCAATGGTTATGTGGTCACAGATAAACCATCAGTAGAATCCTGCTAGACCATGGTAGGTTCTTACTTCACTCACGTTGGTTGGACTTGGCCATTCCTGGATTGCTTTCACCTTCCCCTCATCAACTATTATGCCTTCACCACCTACAAGAAAAAACTAGGAAGACTAGTTTATCTGTTCCAAAAGTGTATTTCTTAAATTTTGCATTGTGTTTTTCCTTTCTCAACCGTTAAAGGACCGACCTAAGATGTTAAACAAGATCATTAATACATTTTATATACACACGGATATCATCATAGCATACAACAATAAACCGTCCTATGAATAATCTCAGCACATGATTCATCAATTTCATAAAAGTACTAGGTGCATTTGTCAAGTGAAAAGGCATTACAAGTCATTCATACATCCCATGCTTAGTTTTTAATGCCGTTTTCCATTCATCTTCTTCTTTCATTCTGATTTGATGATAGCCACTTTTCAAGTCAATCTTAGAGAAGAAGCAAGATCCAAACTAATCATCAAGCTTATCATTTACCCTAGGAATAGGATGCAGATACTTAACTATGATATTGTTGATGGCTATGTTGTTGCCACACATCCTCCAGCACCAATTTTTCTTAGGTGCAAGCCGTCTGGCATGGTACAAGGGCTTATGCTCTCTCGTATCATTCCCATATCCATTCGCTCGTCCACTTGCCTTTCAAGCTCCTTGGTCTCCACAGGGTATTTTCTATAAGCTGGTCAGTTTGGAAGCGGAGCTCTAGGTACGATGTCGATCTGATATTCAATCCTTCCAAGAGGTAGCAACATCATTGAATTATCATCTGGAAAACATCCTCAAATCTCTGCAGGAGGCTTACAAGTTCACTTATAATCTCAAGTGTTAGGCTATAAAAACCTATGAGTGAATCCTAAAAGATTAACAGTAGAGATGATTGACTAAAGAAGAGAGTTTTCTTAACCACACTTGATTTGGCAAAGAAGTTGGTCGGTTTGATTGTCTTGCTATCAACCGTTTTCTGAGATGTTTAACCTTGTTCTCCATGTTGTTTCAAACGCATTTGATCTTCAAAGATCTCTATAGGCGTCATAGGAACCAGCGTAATCCTCTTGCATGATGTTCAAAGAGTGAAGATTGGAGAAAACATTATTATTCACCTTGCGGTCATACTGTCAAAGTCGAACAAGAAGGATATATCTGGCTTCAATAGGAACCATATTACATATGATATCATCCTTATACTTTCCATAGAAATAGGAAGCATCACTTGCTTGCCGAATTGGAGTTCTTCATTATTGTTGAGCCATTGAATTTTTTACGGTCTTGGATGCTTGCTTTCTTTCAAGCCAAGCTTTCTGACCATGGTCTCACTCACAACATTATCACATCTTCCTCTATCCACAATAATGCTATGCACCTTCCCTTGCACCACACAATGAGTGTGGAAAAGGTTTTCCTTTGGCTCATGCTCTTCAACCTTTAGTAGCAAACTTAATGATCGTGTAGCAACCAAAAGCTCTCCTTTAGCCGCTAATTCTTCATGCTCATCCTCTGACTCTTCTGAATGCAGTACCTTATCCTCCATTTCAGTTTCATAATCCCCATTTGGCAACAAAATCACAATGAGTTTGAGTATTAGTGGCCTCAGGTTTTCCTTTATTGTCTTGGACCGTAGGAGAGGGACTAGACGAATACTTGGTTTAGTGAAAACCTTCTATTCTTTTTGAAATGAAGGGTGAGAAGCTGATCCTCCACAAGATTGTTTGGATGGTCCTTTCTTTTGATTTGTTGCTCGACCAAATTTTCTTTGTGAAGAATCTCCTATAGGTCGATATAGTGCTGCATCTAAATCTTATCTTTTACATCAATACTGAGTCCAGCCATGAACCTAGACATCGTTATTTCATAGTCTCCAGTGATATCAGCGCTTATTATCTATGTTTCCATTTCTTGGAAATAGTCTTCAACATTCTGGTATCCTTGGATCAACCTTCTTCTATTTTTTTTTGAAGCGCTTGGTGAAAATGGCTCGGTACAAAGCTGTTCCTCATGATGAACTTAAGTTCAGCCCACGTCTAAACAGACTGCTCTCCATTCCTTATCCTGCGGGTTACCATCTGATACCACCAGTTGATAACATAATCATAGGACTCAGTAGCTGCCACTATTACTTTTCTGGTCCCACTATAGTGTTGGCAATCAAACACAAGCTCAATCTTAATTTCCCATTCAAGGTACTCATCCAAATCATTTTGCCATGGAAAGGTGGAATTTTCAGTTTGATACCACCAAAATCATCTTGTGTTCTACCACAGGGTTCTCTGGTTTGACCACTTCTCTTGTGGCTCCCAATAGATGAATTGGCATCCCTACTATAGTAATTGCCGGGCTGATAATTTCTGGTTCGACTAATATTTCTCTTTGGCTGTGTTCTACCATGGACTTCATCACTCTGTCGTTGATGACTTCTATATATTTTTTAATCATCCTTTTTATTTCAGTCAGTGAAGCTTCCATCAGTAATTGTTTTTGTCCTACTTGAATACTGAGACCTGGTTCTCTTGTTCCATCTGGATCAGACATCTTGTTCACACCTGAAATCACTTAACAAACACGTTAAAAACCCCCTCAATCTCCAATTTTTTTCTCTCAAATGTTTAGAACTAAAGCATTTTCAAGAGTTCTCAAGGCCCAAAGAATATCAAATTAGGTGGCAATGTCTCAATCAACATAAGGAAGAAGTTTTTTAGATAAATACTTGAAATATCTTCTATGGGAACCGATTGACCAATTTGAGATTGGTTCTCGCCTTAATCTTTCTTTTCTTTTCATGGATTCTTTTTTTATTTATTTTTGTTTTTCTTTTCTCTTTTTTTTTTTCTTGTAAGTAACTAAATGACTCGTTTCTCTTATAAGAGGTAGACAGAGAAAGAGAAGAAGATGGTGAGAATAAGAAATGGTAAGAGAAAATTACATAGATCAAGCAAGTATGCACTGATATCTTGCAATAACACTTAGACTACAGAATGCACTTGCATAGATGGATGTTTGATAGGTCGTTGGACGAGGGACTACTAGCACTAACAAGAAGGATGGATGGAGTGAAAGATCACACAGAAGCTTGCGGAATTTTCATCTTTTTAACCCTTTCAGGGCTTCTCCTTTGGATATGACAAAAACATCAGCCAAGCCGACTCCTAGATATAACAAAAACATCAGCCAAGCCGACTCCTAGATATGACATACCGACAATCAAGAATGACTTTCACTCGGTTTATTACAAAAAGATCAAAAAACTGTGTTTGCAGCATGTACATAGGCCATTTATATATAAGGAAATGAGAAAAAAATGAAGACAAATGCTTGACAAAAGACTAAATATAAAACGAGGTTCGACTTGGAAAAGCTCGCTTTGGTTGACGACCATTCCTTGGACTACTTCACCTTCTCGTTCGATCAAACTTCTTGGTTTAATGGGTAACGCGTTGACCGAATGGATATTTGGAACAGTCAGATTGAGTAGTGGATAATCCAT
The DNA here is from genome assembly GCA_905132765.1 of Moricandia arvensis. Classification (NCBI taxonomy): domain Eukaryota; kingdom Viridiplantae; phylum Streptophyta; class Magnoliopsida; order Brassicales; family Brassicaceae; genus Moricandia; species Moricandia arvensis. Next base: position 49,862 of record CAJHQP010000221.1, on the reverse strand, counting down.
GAACTTGGTTAGATCATTAGAGTGATCGGCCAAATTCTTCTTGGTTCTATTGCTGAATTCCGCCTAAGGCCAAGACACAAGTTTAAACAAATTGTACTCGGGCCTTTTCTTTTATTTCTTCTTTCTTATCCATCTTTCTCACAAAGGCCACGACCTCTCCATGAATCCTTTTGGTCCTTGCTCTAGTCATGGGCCCATCCTCCTTAGGTACATGTTCGTCTAGATCAAGTAATGTCGCGTCCAACTCCTCTTCATGAGCACATCCTCCTTAGGTAATTGTTCTCTAGATCAAGCAACTCTCTCGAATAAGAGTGTCATTGTATTTCTTGAGGATCATATCCTAATAGACTGAGAATCACGCAATAGATTATCAGTTTCTAATTAAGTCAGAAATATTAAAGCAATAAACAAATCAATAAATCTAAACGGTTTGTAAGATATCAGAAAAAGATAGATCCAGGGATTTACCAAACAAGAGATTCAAAACATAAATCAATGGATGTCGAGGGTTTCTTTAGTTTCAACTCTAGAACTCGAATGCAAATAGTAAGTTATCCAACTCTTGTTGCGATAAACTATCACATGGTTAACTGTAATGAAATTGCAGCTCTCGCTATGAACTCGATGAATCCAACAAGCAATAAACAAGATTCAATCTTTTCAACTAAATCCTAGAGTAATTCTCACTGCAAATAGGTATTTAGTCCACAGCAGGGTTCGGGTTCTGTTAATTACACTCTTGTGTATCTCACTTGTCCTATCACCCTAGTTTATAGTTAGCTACTCAAGATCCTAGTCTTACAATCCACCCCGGTGTAGAAATCAGTGCTAGAATCAATCAATTATTACTTTGACATTAAGCTCATGAAATCCCTAAATCTAACAAATAGTTTCTTCAGAAATGATCATGTAAGAAAAAAAATTTGAATAAACTGCATAGAATAGATAAAGTAAGAAATAATGGAGTTGCGATCGATTTCTCAGAAGGAATTCTCTAACCTTCACTCCAAAAATATTTAATGAAAGATAAAGTGTAGCCTAAACAGCGACTTAAGAAAACATAATACATGTCTAAAACTCATTAGGGGATTCTTTGCAAATACTAGAAACTTCTAGGCCGAAACTGAAAATATTAGAAACTTATGTGGGGTGGCTCTGAAAGCAAGGGTGTCAACTGACACCCATGATGGTGTTGATCGACACTGTCTCTAGATCATGACTCCGACTTCAATGCTTTGGGTTTTACTCACTTGATGCTTTAAATGGCTCCATAATCTTCATAAAGCTTCAAAACATACCTGAAACTCAAAAGAACATAAAACTGACAATAAACCTATAATAAAGACTTTGTAAAGGACAAATACCGTGGTCAAAAAGTGGTAAGAACCCATGAATATCAATTTCCCTAGACTTATCCTTTTCCTTCCCTCAAAGAAAACATAGAATGAACCTATGTAGAATGTTTGAAAACATGATAACTCAACTTTCTTAAGAACCACCACCATCATATCTACGATATTACAAGCCACGTCAGCTGAGTACCAACCTTAGAAGGCACTTCCATGTAATTTACCTCTGCTTAACAACCCGTCATCCAGCCCACAAATCACCATACGCAATCAAACATACCCCTCTACAAGCTTTATTTCTGTAATAAATGTGTAGGCTCATCATGGGAGTATCAATTACCTGATACATGGACTTTCACCCAAACAGGTATATGAACACACATGCAGTCTTCTCTGGTTCTTTCCTCTCTCTCTCTCTCTCTCTCTCTCTATATATATATATATATATATATATATATATATATATATATATATATATATGTATGTATGTATATATATATATATATCTTCGCTTCTTTAAAGGGTATCATTTTCTTATCTTAACTGATTGAGATTTTAAGCAGGTTTCCATGAATCAAGCTCCAATGGTGACTGCCACTAGCTCATGTTCACTTCTTTTTGAACGATATCCCTTTCTTTCTTTCTTTTTCTTGCTTTTCTTTTTTTCTCTGAAGAAGAGAGAGATAGAGGGTAACCAGAAACACATAGAGTTTTACCTTCTAAGCATGAATGAGGAATCCGATTCAGTGTATGCCAAGCACCAAGACAATTGAATTGTGTATATTAGATTGGAGGTAAGCTTTGGTTTCTTCAGATATTCTCAGCAAGCGTGGATGTTACTGGCAGGTTGGTCCTCTTTGGTGTTTCCATTAAGTACACCCTGCAGACAACAACACAGATAATGTTGTTATAGAGTGGTTAGGCGGTTAGTTCCAAGAAAAAGTTCATCATCCCCTTTTGACACAATAAAACAACTTACTGACACTCAAAACAGTACACAATGTCAATAGAAACCTCCTCCCGACTTAAACAACAATGTTTCCGGTGTTATACATCCTGGGATTGGTGAAATAAATATCTAAAATAAAAACAGAAGAACTCAAGTTTTTACCTGAGAACGGAGGAAGTGTTGCTCGATGCTCATGCAGAAGGGTGTCGACTAACATTGATCAGGTGTCAACCGACATTGATCATGTGTCGGTCGAAGCTGGTACTCAGCTCGTCTTCCTTGTTTTTTTAATATGAAAATTCAGTGGGTTGCCTACCACTCAACACTTGTTTTTACTGTAAGGAATATTTCCTTTGCCCAATTATATGGTCTTATAGCTATCCATTTTCTATTAGAATATTGCTATTCCTTAATATATTTGGTGACCAATGAAATTGGAAATAAAGGAGTAATTTCTAAGTTATCTCTACTTTGATGGACGAGTGAGATTAATTAAAAGGAAACACTAAAGAGGAATGAGGTCCTTTCTCCACCTATAAATACATATATTTAGCCCATCATAAAGATATCGTAAAATCAACACATAAAGTTATAGGCAAGGCGAGAGAAACCTAAAAGTACCTAAGAAGAGATTAAGATGTTCGTCTTCCATTCAGGATTCAATCTATTCAGGAAGATCTCTCAGGCACAATGAATACAGATAAGTCTATAACATTCATATGATTCTATTATGTGATTAACCTAGATGTTTAAAAATCTTAGGGTTCATGTAAATCTAACTTACATGTGGTATCAGAGCATGGTTATGACCATCTGTTTAATCCAATAAGAATAATAGATCTATAAACTAGATAACTGAAATTGATAGATCTAAGTATTATGATTTCTATATCTGTTTATGAATTTATTTTCGTATCCTTGCAAAGTTTGTGCAAACCCGAATTATTATTTTTTCACAGTGCAAAAACAATTTTCTGCGAATTAGGGTTTATTTCGCAAATCTCTTTCCGTGCAAATTCCGAGCTGCTGTGAATCAGGATTTTTCACAGATCTTTCCTTAAAAATAATGATTCGTGAAGTTTTTGTACAAAATTGATAATGATAATTGGTCTGTGCATAATTCATACATAATGTTTTGTATATCCTGCAGAATCGTTTTGTATATAATTTGTACAAAAACGATTTTACACTTAAGTTATAAAACTTTATATGGATAATCAGTATATAAATAATTTATATATATATACAAAACACTTTCATAATTTGTACAAAACTATATTTCACATAATGTGTAATTAGGGTTTAGCTATCACCACAATGAATTTTCCCTATGAAAGTTTGCAACTAAAAACCATTATTTAACCAAGTTTTTGATCTTCTTATGAATTATTTTGTTACCCACAGGTAGACTATAACCATGAGAAATTATCAAATAACTTATAGTGTATGTGTTGTGTAAACTAAAGACATCCACAAATGATTTAATTTGAGGAATTCAATACATCACTAATAATGGAATGATTGTTATCGTAAAGGCTAAGGATATCCGCAAATAACTTAGTTTGAATAATTTGGTAATCCATTCAATAAAGTTTCATGAGTCTATGACTTTATCTGAGATTATGTGATTTCCACAGGAACATTATAATTTCTTGTCATACATATTCAGTTCTTAAGTGTTGATTATGTTATGAAGTCTAATTAATTATTGTTATATCTCTAAAATGCAACATCGTTTCCTGCTAGTTTGTCATCTATGGTCTCTTCTGTCACAATCCTCACTAGAACCAACTTCTCAGAATGGAAAGAGAAAGTTGAGTTCACATTAGGTGTACTAGATTTGGATTTAGCATTTATGAAGAAGAGCCTGGCCAACTAACTAATGATAGTACTGAGGAAAAAAATGCTTTCCATAAAGCATGGGAGAAAGCTAACAAATTGAGCATCATGTTCTTAAGGATGACAATAGCTAGAACCTTCAAAACTTCCCTTCGACTTGCAGAGAAAGCAAAGGCTTATCTAGCAGCTATAGAAGAACGGTTTAAGACTGCGGACAAATCCCTTGCTGGGAAACTTATGGCAGATCTTACAACCATGAAACATGATGGCACAAGGTCTATGCATGAACATTGCATTGAAATGACCAACCATGCGGCTAAGCTAAAGAGTTTAGGAATGAGTGTGGATGATTCATTCCTTGTCCAGTTTATCCTGAACTATTTAACTCCTCAGTATGGACCATTCCAAATGAATTACAACGCCATTGTTGAAAGTGGACATCTATTGAATTAGCTAATAAACTAGTCCAAGAGGAATCAAGGCTTAGTCGTGAAGGTATCAAGGTTGCCCACTATGTCCAAGAAGTTGGACCTAAGGATGGGAAAAGACATCAAGTGAGTCATAAAAGAGCACCACCCAGGATGAATGGTTCCAATCAAGTCAATGAGAAGAAGGCAAGAAAAGATGACCGATGCAACTTTTGCAAAATTCTGGACACTTTTAGAAAGATTGCCTTAAAAGAAAAGAATGGCTTAAAAAGAAAGGTAATCCTATGGGTTCAGTAAGCTAACTTTATTCTTGTTTCTTCTGATACTTGGTGGATTGATAGCGGTGCTAATGTACATGTAACTAATTCCTTGCAGGGATTCCTTACAACCCAAACCATAAATCCAAGTGAGAACTATAAATTTATGGGGAATCGAGACAGAGCGCCAGTTGAAGCTATTGGAACTTATCGTCTCATTTTAGATAGTCGATTTTGTTTGGATTTATTTCAGACCCTTTATGTTCCATCCATTTCCCGTAATTTAGTTTCAGTAAGCAAATTTGATTTGGCTGGTTTTAAGTCATCTCAAGGAGATGGTTGTTTCAATTTATTTATGAATTCTAATAAAATTGGTTTTAGAATATTGGTTAACGCTCTTTACAACTTAAATTTGTCTGATCAAAATTTTGAAACACATCTCACCCTGCAAGATAAACGCCGAACTAAAGCATGTGCAAATGATTCATATTTCTTGTGGCATAAAAAACTAGGACACATATCTAGTGAAAGAATCAAAAGATTGGTAAAAGATGGAGTCATACCAAATCTTGATTTTACCAACAATAAAGAGTATATAGATTGCATTAAGGGCAAGCAAACTAAACACACTAAAAGAGGAGCCACAAGAAGTACACAGCTTCTTGAAATCATACATACAAATATTTGTGGACCTTTTGACGTTCCAACTTTCGAAGGTGAAAAGTATTTCATTACCTTTATCGATGATTATTCATGTCATTGTTATCTCTATCCATTGGATGAAAAGTCTCAATCTGTGGATGCTGGACAAGTATTCATTACTGAAGTAGAGAGATAATTAGATAGAAAAGTGAAAATCATTAGGTCAGATAGAGGTGGCGAATTTTATGGCAGATATGATGAAACAGGACAACATCCTAGACCATTTTCCAAACTTCTCCAGAAATTAGGAATTGTTTCTCAATACACAATGCCTAGTTCAACATGGCAGAATGGTGTAACTGAAAGGCATAACTGTACTTATATGGGAATGGTTAGATCCATGATGAGTCATGCTAATTTACCTATATCTTTGTGGATGGATGCATTACGTACTGCAGTATATATCTTGAACAGAGTTCCTAGCAAATTAGTTCCAAAGACTCTTTTGAATTATGGAAGGGCTGGAAACCGGGTTTGTCGCACCTCCAAGTTTGGAGATGCCCAGTTGAAGCAAGAATATACAATCCACATGAAAAGAAATTAGATTTCAGAACGGTCAGTGGTTTCTTTATTGGTTACCCTGAGAAGTCTAATGGATATAGATTTTACTGTCCAACCCATACTACGAGAATAGTAGAAACCAGTAATGCCATATTTTATGAGAGTGCTGAGATCAATGGGAGTGATAAACTTCAAGATGTGGTCATTCAAGAAGTTAGGGTAAATATTCCTTTACCCTTAGTTCTGAATGTTGGGAATCCTCTTGTTGTTGAACCGTTACACAACGAGGAAACTCAGTTGAATGATCAACCACTCCATGATGAAAATATCACCAATAATGAACATGACGCACAACAAGAACCAGAATTAAGAAGATCAACTCGTGAGAGAAGATCAGCTATTCATGATGACTATGTGCTTTACCAAATAGAATCTGGAGAATGGGATTTAAAAGATCTGGTTTCTTATTCACAAGCCATGAAAGATGTTAGTTTTGATCAATGGATTGATGCCAGTAAAGATGAAATAAGCTCAATGGTTAAGAATGAAGTTTGGGATGTTGTTTCATTTCCTGAAGGACATAAAGCAATCGGGTGCAAATGAATCTATAAGACCAAGCTCGATTGTTATGGCAATGTTAAATGTCGTAGATCCAGACTTGTAGCCAAAGGGTTTAATCAGAAAGAAGGCATTGATTATAGTGAGACATTTTCACCTGTGTCTAGAAAAGACTCTCTCAAAATTATCATGGCATATGTAGTTGAGTATGATCTCAAGTTACATCAAATGTATGTGAAAACTGTCTTTCTTAATGGAGACTTACAAGAAGAAGTCTATATGCGTCAACATGAATGCTTCATAATCGAAGGTCAAGAAGACATGGTCTGCAAATTGAATAAATCAATATATGGACTGAAACAAGCTTCAAGACAATAATACTTAAAGTGTGATGAAACCATTACAAATTCGGTTTCAAAGAAAACATTGTAGATCCATGCATATATCTCAAGATCAATGGGAGTAAGTTCATATTTTGGTTTTGTATGTTGATGACATCTTATTAGCCAGCAGTGATCTTGGTCTATTACATGATACTAAGAGTTATCTCTCCAAGAACTTTGAAATGAAAGATATGAGTGAGGCATCCGATGTGATAGGAATTGAGATATTTCGTGACAGATCACTGGGAATTTTGGGACTGTCTCAGAAAGCTTATATTGATAAAGTTCTTCAGAGATTCGGCATGATGACATGTTCTTATAGCATTGTTCCGATGGATAAAGGTTATACGTTTAATCTTAAGCAATGTCCGCATAATGAAATGGAACGTAATGATATGCCAAAATACCCTTATGTATGCAGAGGTTTGTACTAGATCTAATACTAGCCACACAGTTGGCATGTTGGGTACATTTCAGAGTAACCCAAAACTCGCTCATTGGCAAGCTGCAAAGAAGGTTTTGAGATACTTAAAGAGAACAATAAACTACATGTTGACATATCGAAAACCAACACATCCATAGATGGTTGGATTTTTAGACTCATATTTTGGTGGATGCAAAGACTAGACACTGTACTCTCAGCTATGTGTATCTCCTTGGTGGAGGTGCTATCTCATAGAAAAGCCAGAAGTCATAGTTAATCTACACATCAACTATGGAAGCTGAGTATGTTGCATGTTATGAGGCTTCTATTCAAGGAACATGGTTGCGGAATTTCGTGTCGGAGTTTGGGGCTTTGAGTTTTGTTGACAAGCCTCTCACTCTTTACTGTGACAATCAAGTTGCAATCTTCTTCTCTAAGCATGATAGTATATCTAAAGGAGCCAAGCATATGGACCTTAAATATCTATCACTAAAGCAAGATGTCAAAAGTGAAGTTTGTCATTGAACATATAGGCATTGAACTTATGGTTGCAGACATATTTACAAAAGTTTTACCTCCAAAGACTTTTATTAAGCATGCTGAAAGAATGGGTCTTGAGGATATCGCTTAATTATGTTGTTTGTACAATTAGCCTATGTATGACAATTATTTGAGCTCTTGATGACTTTTACATCTTTATATATTCTGCTTCCAATGTGCACACACATTATTTGTTGTTTGGATTTCTGATAACAAAATGAGTCTTTATTTAAAGACATTAAAGGGACCATTCCGAGACTCCTACTTATGTTTATGGTCTAACTAAAAAGGTGGTCAATGTGGTAGTACATGGAATGGATCATGTTGCAGAATGATATGTAACCACCATGACTCTCATTGAATACTAGATTATTCAAGACACCTATGACCAAATGAAAAATAAAGTTCTAGCATATTATGTTATGATTCCATAAGGAAAACATTAGTGGATCTTACTAACGACCAAGTGGAGACTGTAAGGAATATTTCCTTTTCCTTATTATATGGTCTTATAGTTATCCGTTTTCTATTGGAATATTGCTATTCCTTAATATATTTGTTGACCAATGAAATTGGAAATAAATGAGTAATTTCTAATTTATCTCTACTTTGATGGACGGTTGAGATTAATCTAAGGGAAACCCTAAAGAGGAATTAGGTCCTCTCTCCACTTATAAATACATATCTTTAGACCATCATAAAGATATCCTAAAAACAACACATAAAGTTATAGGAAAGGCGAGAAAAACCTAAAAGTACCTAAGAAGAGATTAAGTTGTTTGTCTTCCATTCAGGATCTCTCAGGCACAATGAATGCAGGCAAGTCTATAAACATTCATATGATTATATTATGTGATTAACCTAGATGTTTAAAAATCGTAGGGTTCATGTAAATCTAAGTTACATTTAGTCTTTAGATTGACTTTTGGAGTTCAGGATCAGGCTCACGAGAATGAGAACTTGCTCCAAAAAAGTCTCATTGTCTTTTCATTTCAAACTAACGGCCTACAAATCTTCTTATGACATCTTCACCTTTTTCTCTAAGCTTCTCTTGCCTTCTCACAACCTCATCAGCCTACTGCAGCTTGCCTTCTCACAACCTCATCAGCCTACTGCAGCTGAGTTTAAATTTTCTTCACATGGTTGCTCAGAACTACAATTTTGAGAGAGAGAGAGAGAGAGAGTATCATTCCCCTAGCTATAATTGTTACAAATGCCAAAGTACTTATGGGAATGCAAAATGAATTGATTTAATCACCTAAGTACAAACGGCCCTTAGGTGATAGTGAGTTGTCCTAAATGGTTTAGAGAATTTATGAGTTCCTTTCATTGGACTCGTTGGCAGACCCAAAATATTATTTAACTAAGGTCACATATATATAGTTTTCAAAAATAAGGAAAAAAGGGGTCAATGGGGATTTGAACCTTGGTTTTTGGGGTCTAATACTCCAATCCCTATATGGGCGACCAGACTTGCCTGCTTGAAGACTAAGGAGGGACTTGCATGGATGATGGGTGCTTCATCTTATCTAATATTTCTCTTCAAGCTGAAATTCCGAGCTTGTGAATTCACATCCTCTATCTGTTCTCAACATCTTGATCGTCGTTTCTGTTTCAGCTTTGATTATCGCCTTAAACCGTCTGAACTTGTCGTATGCTTCTGATTTCTCTTTCATAAGAATGTACCACATGTATCTCGAGTGATCATCTATGAGTTAGAATATATAACGTCTTTTCCCTGCAGTCGATGGAGTTATAGGTCCACATAAATCACCGTGGATGAGTTCTAGTATCTTTGTGGCTTGGTATGAAGTTAATCTTGGGAATGGTTGCCTTGTCTGTTTCCCTGCTAAACAAGATTCACAGATTTCTTTCTCGATTCTCAGCTTTGGAATTCCAAACACAAGTTCCTTTTCGATAATTGCTTTCATCCTATCTATTTCAACATGGCCTAGGCTGGAGTGCCATCTTGTTGCTGCATTTTGTACTTCAAGTTGCAGACACTTAGTTTCCTCAATCTCCATCACAGCTTTGTATAATCAATTTCTTGTTCTCGGATCCCTCACTAACAGGTTTCCATCTTTGTCATGAACGGTTAGGTAGTCCTCTCTCATCCGCACATCGCATCCTTATTTCGTTGCTTGCACGAGACTAATGATGTTACTTTTTAGCTCTGGTATATAATACACATTAGCCAATATTTTCTTCTTGCCATCTTGGCTAACAAATAGGATGGACCCTTTGCCTTTAATGTATACCCCTAAGTCGCCTCCGAAACGTAGTTTGCCCGTGATTGTTTCATCGATCACTTGAAAATAGCTTATGTTTCCAGTCATATGGTTGCTTTCTCCGTTATCTAAGTACCATATGCGATCACCATCAGTACCAGATTCAAACACTTTAGGCTTTATGTTTCGTTCATTGGATAAACAATTTCATGCATCATAAGGCCATCAGCTTCTTGTGTTTTATCATCTTTATTCTATGTTGCTTCTTGTAGCTTGTGTAATCTATCGAGACATGTGGAGGAAAAGTGCCCTATTTTATTGCATCTGTAACAAGTGACCTTTGATAAGTCTCTGTTGTCCCAATACGATCTCCCTCTACCTCTTCCTCTGCCATAGTATCGACTCCCACGACCACGTCCTCTATAATCGCCATGATACTCTCGATGTGATTGTGTTTCCATGTTGCTGGCATATATGATTTTTGCTTGGGTTTCATGTGTATCCTCCTTCTCCTCACATATACGTTCTTCATATCTTTTTAATTTTCCAACGATGCCTTAAAAGCTTATAGTGTTTAGGTCCAATATCTGCTCAAGTGACGCAACAATGTGTATATATTTTTATGAGGTAAGCTTTGTTGAAACTTCTTCACAAGCTTTGATTCATCCATAATCTCGCCAAGCGCAGCTGATTTTGAGGATATCTCAGATAGATTCCCAACAAAGTCATCGATCTTTTATGTATCTTTCATCCTTAACCTATCAAAATTCAGCATCAGAGTTGGTAGACGTGCTTCTCGTACTCTGTCGGCTCCTACATGTCGAGATTTGATAGACTCCCAAACTTTTTTCACGGTGTCGAGGTCGCCGACTTGGAGAATGAGTGTCTCCATTATTGATTGAAACAATAAAGATGTTGCCATGTCATTTTTCTCGGACTCGTTTGATTCTTACTCAACAACCTCCCATACCTTATGAACTTTAAGCAATATTTTCATTCTTAGACAGTATAGTTTGCTGTATTCAACATTGGACAGCTTATAGACGATGGTCCTCCATACTTCTTTGTCATTGTTATCGTGATTAGATCTCCCATGGTGGACGAGTTTGTTTAGTAGTTTTGCTATGATACCAAATAAAAGCTTTAAATACTGTATAAGAACACAATATAAAGAATAACTCTCTTTACTAGCTTAAGAAAATCTCTCAAAACTTAAGCACTCTAATCACAATCTCTAGAACTCCTAAGATATACAACAACCTTGCATATACTTATATAGAGATATGAATTTCCTTTTTTCTCTTAACTTATCTAGATAACTCCTAAATAAGTTATATTTCCTAATCATAACTTGACTAGGTTTAGTATTGCTTGGTCTCTAAGTTATCTTCAAGTTTATTGCCAACATACATGAGATGGAGCCGGAGCCGAAATCAGAAGAGCATATGCTGCTGAATTTCTCATGTTGCAAGGATTTGCAGAACTGGAAGAACCACCGAGTCAGTTAGCATAAATTGGAATTGATTTCTGTAAGTGCAACGAGGTCAAAAAAGTGCAGAAATAAACAAGTCACAATAATTTCTCTTTTCGAATTCCTTAGAACAAAAAAGCAAATACAACCTATTTGCTAACTCATCAATCAGGCACAACCCTCTTGAAATACCGATTTCTAAACCTTTAAACTGATGTACTAGATATACACATTAGATAAGAAGATGCATATGCCTAGTTTCAAATTTGTAAGATGCCTAAGGACATTCAAAAGTTCATTTTCTTCGAAATGCAGAAAAAAATGAAGCAACATTTACTCTAATTATTTGCTTCATTTTTTCTAAAAAGATTATTCTAAGTTTATTCTATATCTAACTTACCATTAATTATTAATAACATTTTTCACTTTCTCATGTTTATTACTCATTATTGTGTTTTAAGAATAGTCAAACACAGTTATTTTTTTAATATAAATCATATGATATACTTATTACATAGCATGAGTAAACAAACAAAAAATATCATACTTTATAAAACAGCATATATATATAGATATATATATGTCTATTTTTCTTCTATAAATGATTTTCTTAACAACGAAATGTCATTCTATTACTCATACTAGAATTGGTCTACAAAACTAAACCAAAATAGAACAACCAGGATAACAAAGTTCGCTATGGACATATCTTGCATTTCTAGCTAACAAATTAGTAACTGCATTTTGGCTTCGAGGAATGTAAGATATCTTAAAGAACTTAAATCTTCTTTGTAGTGCAGCTATCTCCTTCAGTTATGATGAGAAGTTTGGCCATGTCTAAGGTTCCCTGATCATGGTGATTAAATCCTTGCATTTTGTTCCAAAGTTTTGGCAAGTAGAATGTCGTATCATATTTTCCATTGCCCAACCAAGCGCTTTTGCTTTCGAATGCAAAGATGACTCTACACTCCTTTTATTTCTTGTATCCACAAGTTGGGTTTGTCCAACCATGTATTTATAAACTCATCCACACCCACTAAACTGAGAAGTAGAATCCATCCACCAAAACATATATTCTGCAATCATACAGCTAGTGAATTGATAATATATGGTGTTTGTGCCTCCATAGACTCTGTTGCACGCATTTGCCACGGTCTAAGCTTGACATTCTCCTTCCACATATCTAACAAGCTCAAGTGGATCTCTATTTATTTTTGTAAATAATTTATCACTCCAGGTTATTTATAATTAATTCTTAAAAGTTCGTAAAAATGAATATCTTCGTAGTCTTCGATATAAAATCTAACCTAATGAAAATTATAGCTGAAACTTTGAAATTAATTGGATAATATTAACTTATATAGTTTATTTTGGTAAAATATAAAAATAAAAATTTATTATATAATTCAAAAGGTTATCATTAAAAATAAATATATAAACAGTACAACATCATTCAAATTTGAAATAAAACTGTTTATTGTTTATTTAAAGCAAATAATTAAATTGGATTGGAAGAAAATTTAAATCAAAATGAAACAAAAAAGTGAATGAATTAAAGTTGGAAATGGTCCTTAAAAAATGAAACGATGAATTTCAAAGAATATATTTATATTCATAAAGGAGACTTTGGTCTCTCTTTGGAGTGCCACATCATCCAGAAGAGGAGAGCAACTTGTGACAACTGTCATAATTGTTAACCATCTGATGCTGCTTCTCGGTGAAGCTTTAGTTTTGACTAGTATTAATCCCATGCTTCACATGAGAATACTTTTCCTTACAAAACAATTTCAGTTTCAAAAATGTTATGTATAAAATAACTTTAATTTATAAGGAGATGTGTGAAATAGAAGTGGAACTCGGCACTAACTCGAAACATTCTTGAAACAGTGAATGTCCACAAAGTTGACAATCTTGTAACACTAAAAGGCCACAAAGATTATGTTTAGCCATCAATTGCACAGTGAAAGGTCTGAGTCCGAAAACTCTCTTGGAAGCTTCTCTCACAACAAAAAACGTCTCTGAAATTAAAAATCAAACTTTATTGCAACAGTCCTCCCTCGTGAATCTGAATCACAAGCGAAGGATTGAAGAGATTACATGTAGAATTGAATCCATGGGTTCTCCTTGTTGAACTCGTTGCTTTTTTGCAACAGTCCTCCCTCGCGAATCTGAATCACAAAGAGATGAAATCTCTACCTCCAAGCGATTAACAGAGGCAACAATACACAAGTCTCTGTTATTAGAGTCTTTGAAAATTTCGCTAAGAAAACCAGTTAATGAAGCGTTTTTCTTCGTGCTTCTCCGACAGAAGCAGCTAACATTCTAAGCCGAATCTGTTTCTGAATTTAGCGCCAAAAGATGTGAAAGAGCTCATAAACGGTTGTGGCTGAGGAATCTTCGTTTTAGGTTCTTAACAAACTGCAAAGATGTATCTGCTTCTTAATGTTTGGTTGTTTTTATGGTGCAGGTATATCTAAACATAGCACGATTTCCTTTTCTCGAGACTGTATCTGAACCTGGTATAAAAGCGGGATCAAAGCCGCTGAATATGCCCGTGAGGTACAATGGATTGTGAGGTATTTGGGAGTGGGTATTGAGAATATGCAAGAACGTTCTTTCCGCTGAGATGTCAATATCTCAAATTCTTAGTTCATCCAATTGGCCAAGCTAAGCTTGACACCAAGGTCAACAAATTTCTTTCATTGTCATTTTTACATTATGAGTAAAACCATCAATTCATTATATTTTCATTCAACTGTTTGGTTGATGATTTGAGTTTTTGTTGGTTCACATGTGGAAATTAAAAATATGAATTTGTTTTCATCAATTAGCAGAGCAATTGACTCTGGCATATCAAGACTGACGCTTGTAACAAAGACTGGAAAAATGATCTCTGTCCTAAAGTAAAAAATCTTTCATTACTTAATATAGTATATTAATATGTTTTAATATGACTTATGTGTATTCAAAATATACAAATGTATTGTATACCTTCTCTCTACGGAAATGTCCCGTAGTAGAGCCTAAGAAAAGAGTTCTCTAATCTCTTTTTACCAATGTGATAAAAGTCCACCCTCTACAGTACATGATTCTACTATTTATACAACTAACTGGCCCAGTGGCGTAACAACTCCATAACCGACTCCTAACCAACTCTCAACAAACTTCCAATGGCTTCTCCACGTCATCACTCTATTCCTCCCCAACTTGTAATGAGCTCAAAGTCTTCTGATCATCTCTTCTCCTTTGACTCCATAACGTCTCTAGACCTTATCAATACCCCCCCCCCCCCGGATAATTCTGAGCTTGTCCTCAAGCTCAAAGTGAGGAAACTCCCGAGAAATATTATGTACCGCATCCAATATCGTTCATGTATTGGCAAACCTCTCCAATGAACCAGCGTTTCCAAATGTCCTTCATTATAACGAGTATATATCAAAAATCTTTGGCTGGATTACAAACTCTTCCTTTTCTGCTACCGATGTTCGTAAAATAGATACAGTATGAGCTTGACCAATCACCGGTTTCAACTGAGAAACGTGGAATACAGGATGTATTCTACACTCCTCAGGTATTCGAAGATGATATGCGACCTCCCCAATGCATTACGAACTGGAAAAGGACCATAATACTTTGCTGCTAGCTTTTAACAGAAGTTCGTCATCAATGAAGTTTGCCTATAAGGCCATAACTTCAGAAACACGAAAGAACCCACCTCAAACACAAGTTCTCGACGGTGTTTTTCAGCATTATCTTTCATCCTGGCTTGCGCTTTCAGCAAGTTATCCTTTGCATCGAGTAACATTGCATCTCGGTCTCTCAACGACTGTTCCAGCTCGAAGTTGGTAATAGGTCCATGTTCAAACCACAACAACTCTGGTGGATCCCTTCCATAAACCAACTTGAAAGGAGTGGAATTCAGAGATGTATGGTATGATGTGCTATACCAGTACTTTGCCCACGACAAGAACCCATGCCACTTATTTGGATGTGATGATGCGAAGCACCTCAAATATGCCTCCAAGGAATGATTAATAACCTCCATGTGGCCATCACTTTGAGGATGGTATGTTGCACTAAACTGCAGTTTTGTTCCTGCTAGACGAAAGAATTCCCTCCAGAACTTGCTGCGATCCTAGCAAGAAATTCATGAAGTTGTACGATTTCCTTCACAAAGACTCCAGCTACTGTGGTTCCAGTGAATGGATGTTTAAGGCTCATGAAATGACTATACTTACCTAGCCTATCCACTACCACCATTATCACATTTTCCCCCTCTTACTTTGGCAAGCCTTCTATGAAGTTCATCAACAGATCATTCCAAATATTTATAGGCAGTGGAATTGGCTGCAACAACCCCGCATGACTCGAAGTGGAATATTTATGTGTCTGGCACTCATACACTCTCACACGTACTTCCTCACATCTGCTTTCATATTTTCCCAATGAAATAAATGTTGGGTCCTCTTAACTGTCTTTAATGTCCCTGAATGTCCTCCAATAACCCCATCATGATACTCTTGAAGAATCATTGGTATGAAAGTTGAAGTTCGAGATAACACCAATCTTGTTTTATAAAATAGTCTGCCACCTATCATTGAATAACCTAGTTTCACTGTCTCTCCCAACATTACCTTCTGAACTATACTTTGTAATGTTTCATCTTGATCCACTTCCTGGAACACATCCTGCATTTGTAGTGTAGAAGTTACTGGAATAGCACCCAACCACCTCTGACTATTCTGGTCTTTGCTCCACATTATTCTTGAAAGAATGATATAAGAGTCGGAGGAGTCTCTGGAAGGGTGGTGATGATGGATTCTCAAGCTGGCTCTAACGCACTCTCTTGGGAACAAAGGATGATCGATTGATGGACACTTAATCTGGATGGAGAATCAAGTGTGGATGGGATCTAACAAGCTGGCTTGCATGCTCTCTCTTGTTGGATTGGTTAATGATGAAGTATATGGAACGAAGAACACCACAAGGATGATGAAGGATCCTTGATAAATTTCAAGACCCTGCTCACTTGAATCTCACAAGAAAGAAGAAGTCAGCTGCGGCTTGCTTAAGGGGCAAACTGACTCATATACTGATCTAGGTAAAAGTTGTGTGTTACAATGGCTGAGTGTGGGACTTTATTAATAGTCCTTCATCCTTGACCTAATGGTCGACTCAAGAAAAGGAAAAAAGACTCAACAGGACTTAGAGTTTTAAAAGAAAATAGAAAACTAACATTGCCCGGTTTAAGACCAAAAAGGAAAGTTGCAAAAATAAAAGAAGATATGGCATGAGCTAAGTATTGGCCTCGAACCCTGGTTGCTGGTGGGATGGGCGAGTTCTAGGAACCACTAGACTGACCCATCTTACCTGCACAAAGTGTAAATAAAGTAAAGACTTTCCTTAGTTCAGTGTTGGCCTTATTTTCTAAGTAGTTGATCTTGAGGGTGTCTGGACCACTTTTGATAGGACTCTTCACTTGGTCTTCCACTTCTGGTTCTTCAATACTTGAGTCTTTGAAGCCTTCATTCTTGCTCATGTGGGTTTCATCAGAAATGGGGTCTCCTTCCACATCCATTCTTGCCACATAACCATTTTTGTCAGTTTCAGCCAAATGAGCTTCCTTACCAGGAGTGATATTGAGTTGCGTAAAGGCATTGCTCAAGTCATCACTTATTTTGTTGATATTCTCTACTTTGGTAGGTTGAGCTATTATCATGTCTGGTGGTTCATCCATGTTGTCTAGGATAGCTTGGACGGCAAGTATGAAACCATCCTTAAGTCTCCTAGCCTTGGAACGGGTCATGGGACCTTTCGTGACCTTAGGGTTGGTTATGGGATCCTGGTTCTGTTCCATGACCTCATCATTCCCTCCCCCTTCAGAAGGTGTTGACCTCAAAACTGGTTCATCTGCAAGATAAGGAGACAAGTCAGCAACATTGAACGTATGAGAAATGTTGAACTCACCAGGAAGTTCTAGGCGGTAGGCATTGTCATTGATCTTTTCCAACACCCTGAATGGACCATCTCCTCTAGGTGCTAGTTTAGAACTCCTTTTCTGTGGAAACCTCTCGGTTCTCATGTGGAGCCAGACCCATTCTTCTGGTTCAAAGGTCATCTCCTTGCGTTTCTTGTCAGCTCTCCTCTTCTAATCTTCAATTTTATTGATGATGTTCTCTCGGACCTTCTGGTGTAGCTTCCTCACAGCTTCCCCTTTCTTTAGACCATCCTGGTTAACTTTCTCAACTTTTGGAATTGGCTTAAGATCCAAAGGGGTTAGTGGGTTGAAACCATAAACAACTTCAAAAGGGGACATCTTAGTAGCAGAATGAGTAGCATGGTTATAAGCAAATCCGATCAAGGGTATGCAATCTAACCAAGTATTCAAGTTTCTACCAAGTGTGACTCTAAGTAAGGTAGAGAGGGTTCGGTTTACCACTTTAGTTTGTCCATCTGTTTGAGGGTGGCAGGTCGTGGAGAAGAGTAGTTTGGTACCAAGCTTCTTCCACAAGGTCCTCCAGAAATGGCTCAAGAATTTAGTGTCTCGGTCAGACACAATGGTCCTTGGTAGTCCATGTAAACGCACCACCTCCTTGAAGAATAGGTCTGCGGTTTGGGTGGCATCATTGGTCTTGTCACATGGTATGAAGTGGACCATTTTGGAGAATCGATCCACCACCACAAAGATTGAATCCTTGTGCTTAATTTTGGGTAATCCTAAGACAAAATCCATAGAAACGTCCTCCCAAGGAGCATTTGGAATTGGTAAAGGTATGTATAGACCATGCGGGTGTGACCTTGATTTGGCCTTGTGGCAAGGTACACATCTAGCACAATGTCTCTCCACATCTCTCTTTAGGTGTGGCCAGAAGAAATGAACAGTTACAATAGCCAAGGTCTTGTCTACACCAAAGTGACCCATAAGACCCCCACTGTGTGCCTCTTGAAGGATGAGGTCCCTCATTGAACACTGAGGTATGCAAAGCCTCTTGTCTCGAAACAGAAACCCCTCGTGCAAGTGATAGGCTTGGAAAGCTCCCTTTCCACATGACTGAAAAGTCTCCTATAACTCTGGGTCCTCTTGGTACAACTCCTTAATGTGTTCAAACCTAGTACCTTTGCATCCATGGTGGTGATCAAGGCGTGCCTCCTGGATAAGGGATCAGCAACCACATTTTCCTTTCCCTTCTTCTACATGATGACATAGGGGAAGGTTTCAATAAACTCCAGCCACTTAGCATGCCTTCTCTTAAGTGATGTCTGGCCTCTTAGGTGCTTGAGAGTTTCATGGTCAGTATGGATGATGGACTCCTTGGACAGCAAGTACTGTTGCCATGTCTCTAGAGCCCTAACCAATGCATACAGATCTTTATCATATGTAGGGTAGTTGAGGGTTGCACCACTTAGTTTCTCACTGAAAAAGGCCACTGGCTTCTTCCTCTGGTGCAGAACAGCCCCTATGCCCACTCCGGATGCATCACACTCGACCTCAAACATCTCATCAAAGTCAGGAAGGGCCAAAACTGGTGCCTGGTTCAGCTTGGTCTTCAAGGTGTTGAATGCGACGTCTTGAGCATTACCCCATGAGAAAGGGACATTCTTCTTGATCACAGCAGTTAAGGGAGCAGCTATGGTACTGAAGTCCCTAACAAATCGCCTATAGAAGCTGGCTAACCCGTGGAAACTCCTAACATGACCAATGGTGGTTGGGTTAGGCCATTCTTGAATGGCTTTGATCTTCTCCCCATCTACTTGGAGTCCCTGTTTGCTTACTACAAAACCTAAGAAGATAAGTTGGTCATTACAAAAGGTGCACTTCTTTAGGTTGGCATATAGACCTTCCTTCCGAAGTGTAAGTAACACAAGTTCTAAATGTTTAAGAGGCTCATCTAAGCCCTTTCTGTAAATAAGGATGTCATCAAAATAGAAAACAACAAATTTACTTACAAAGGCCCTAAGAACCTGGTTCATGAGGCGCATGAAGGTGCTTGGTGCATTGGTTAGGCCAAAGGGCATGACCAACCACTCGTATAGACCTTGCTTTGTCTTGAACGCAGAGTTCCACTCGTCTCCTTCTCGCATCCTCACCTGGTGGTATCCAATCCTCAGATCAACCTTGGAAAATATGGTGGCTCCACTCAGTTAATCAAGCATGTCGTCTAGACGCGGAATGGGGTGCTTGTACTTGATGGTGATGTTGTTGATGGCCCTACAATCCACACACATCCTCCATGACCCATCCTTCTTGGGAACTAAAAGTACTGGCACAACACAAGGACTTAGGCTCTCCCGGATGTATCCTTTGGCCATGAGGTCTTGCACTTGCTTTTCCAGCTCCTTTGTCTCCTCTGGGTTCATCCTATAAGCAGGTTTATTTGGAAAGGCAGAACCTGGGACAAGGTCTATATGATGCTTTATCCCTCTGATAGGAGGCAACCCTGCTGGTATCTCATCAGGAAACACATCTTGAAACTTGTCTAGCACGGCTTGGGCTTGTTGGGGAATTTGGAGTTCCTGGTTACCTATACTTAGACACTCTTTTAAAATCATTAGCAGCAAGGTGCCCTTGTAACTTAGAGTCTTAATAATAGAACCAGGAGAAATCATAAGGTTAGTCTTACTTACCTGATCCTCCTTGTTCATCTTAGCTTGGAGCTCTTGCACTTCAGATGGGCTAAGAGGAGCTAAGTTGTACTTGCGGTCCTTGAATTTGAAAGAGTAGTAGTTGGTTCGGCCATTGTGGAAAGTGGCCCTATCAAATTGCCATGGTCTCCCTAATAGGATATGATCGGCTTGCATTGGAACTACATCACATAGGACTTCATCTTGATACTTGCCAACACTAAAAGGAATGTTGACTTGTTCAGTGACCTTCAACTCAGTCTTGTTGTCTAACCATTGCAACCTATATGGCCGAGGGTTCTTGGTTGTCTCAAGACCTAACCTGTCCACCATATACTTGCTAGCCACGTTAGTACAAGATCCTCCATCTATTACCAAGTTACATACCTTAGCTTTGATGGTGCAACGAGTGTGGAAGAGGTTCTCTCTTTGAGCATTCTCCTCTGGGTTGATGGTCACACTCAATACTCTCCTAGTAACCAACATTTCTCCAGTGTCCGGATACTCCACTTCTTCTCCTGACTCTATTTCTTCCATGTCAGCTTCATCTTGAGATTCATAGTGTCCATTGGCAGTGATGGTCATGACCCTCTGGTTTGGGCATTCCTTAGCCATATGACCTTGCCCCTGACATCTAAAACAAATAATATCTCGAGTTCTTTGTTGGTTAATGTTCTTATTGTGTTCTTGTCCAGGACCTTTGTTTGGCTCACTACCCTTACCTTTGAACCGAGAATCAATCTCTACAGCCTTACCTTTGTCGGCTGGTTTGTTGACATTAGATGCCCATGGTGTATTTGTTCTGGGACGTCCAGCTTTGGTTGTCTTGCGTTTGATCTGTTGCTCAATCTGCACGGCTAGATGCATGAGTTCATGTAAACCACTATACTAAGTCATTTCTACCTTCCTGGAGATACGTTCTTGGAGTCCATCAATGAACTGAGCCATCAAAGCTTCCTCAGATTCCTCCAACTCCAGTGAGTGCATTAGCTTCTCAAACTCTTCAAAGTACTCCTCTACTGACCTATTACCCTGAGATAACTTGCGAAAACGTTTTTGTAAGTCTCTCTGGTAATAATCAGGAACATACCTCAACCTCAAAAGGTATTTCATGTCAGTCCAAGTTCTGACTGCCCCAAATCGGTTCCTTCTTCTTTCAGCTACATTCTTGTCCCACCATTCTAGGGCATTCTCAGTGAGTTGAGCTGCTTCTAAGGCCACCTTCTTGTGCTCTCCATAGCCATAACATTCAAAAATGTACTCTAGACGTTTCTCCCAGTCCAAGTATACTTCTGGATTGGACTTACCTGCAAAAGTAGGAGGAACAAGTTTAATGTCTTTTTTTTTGTTCTCTGGTTTGTGCCTCTCTAACTCGGTTGTTCCTAAGAGGATCCTGTCTCCTAGGATTGCAGTTTTGGAGAGGATCATCTTCCTCTAGGCTGGGCATGCTTTCTTCATCCCCATCTTCATCGTCCGGGTTGGGGTTTTAGTTGCGGACCGGGCCTCTCCTTTGAGGCTGCTCCAGTCGGTTCAACCGGGCATTGATCTGCTGGCAAAACTCTCCTATGACAGCCCTCATTTCGTCCCTCGTGTCCGTCATGATCTGCTCCATGGTTGGAGGGTTAACTCCATCAGCTCCAAGGTCTCCCATTGTTCGGCTGATGCAACTAGACTCACTCAAAAACAATAAGTAGGTTAAATACCAACGGTAACAAAAGGGTTTCAAACAAAAAGGGAAACTTCCTTTTTTGACTAAATAAAAAGGTAAAAGGAATAAGAGAAAAAAAGGAAATTCCTTTAGGGTTTTCGAAAAATTAAAAGGAACAAGGAACCCAGCCGCAAAGGACTTAAGAAAAAAAAAACGAAACTCGCCCACTAAAAAAAAATTGAACTTTTCGAATTCTAAAGATCTAGTAACCTATTGAGCAAGGTAAACTCGAGTTCTAATGAGAAAACAGGTTATGAACTACACGAATACTAACAAGAACAATTAATGTTTTAGGGTTTTTCTTTTCTTTTAAACGGAGATCGACTCTACTCAAACAACTAGGTGCAGCTTCAAATACTTTTTATGGGTTCTATAGTGAAACAACACGACAATAAGCAATAACAGAAGCAAATATTTTGGGTTTTTTGTTTAATAATCTAAAGGAACAAGACAAGCAAACGATCTAAAGATAGAGGGTAAGAAAAACCAAAGGTAGGAACCTTTGGCTCTGATACCAAATGATATAAGACTCGGAGGAGTCTCTGGAAGGGTGGTGATGATGGATTCTCAAGCTGGCTCTAACGCACTCTCTTGGGAACAAAGGATGATCGATTGATGGACACTTAATCCGGATGGAGAATCAAGTGTGGATGGGATCTAACAAGCTGGCTTGCACGCTCTCTCTTGTTGGATCAGTTGATGATGAAGTAGATGGAACGAAGAACACCACAAGGATGATAAAGGATCCTTGATACAGTTCAAGACCCTGCTCACTTGAATCTCACAAGAAAGAAGGAGTCGGCTGCGGCTTGCTTAGGGGGCAAACTGACTCATATATTGATCTAGGTAAAAGGTGTGTGTTACAATGGCTGCGTGTGGGACTTTATTAATAGTTCTTCTGCCTTCACCTAATAGTCGACTCAAGAAAAGGAAAAAGACTCAAAACGACAGGACTTAGAGTTTTAAAAGAAAATAGAAAACTAACATTGCCCGGTTTAAGAGCAAAAAGGAAAGTTGCAAAAATAAAAGAAAATATGGCCTAAGCTAAGTATTGGCCTCGAACCCTGGTTGCTGGTGGGATGGGCGAGTTCTAGGAACCACTAGACTGACCCATCTTACCTGCACAAAGTGTAAATAAAGTAAAGACTTTTCTTAGTTCAGTGTTGGCCTTATTTTCTAAGTAGTTGATCTTGAGGGCGTCTGGACCACTTTTGATAGGACTCTTGACTTGGTCTTCCACTTCTGGTTCTTCAATACTTGAGTCTTTGAAGCCTTCATTCTTGCTCATGTGGGTTTCATCAGAAATGGGGTCTCCTTCCACATCCATTCTTGCCACATAACCATTTTTGTCAGTTTCAGCCAAATGAGCTTCCTTACCAGAAGTGATATTGAGTTGCGTAAAGGCATTGCTCAAGTCATCACTTATTTTGTTGATATTCTCTACTTTGGTAGGTTGAGCTATTATCATGTCTGGTGGTTCATCCATGTTGTCTAGGATAGCTTGGACGGCAAGTATGAAACCATCCTTAAGTCTCCTAGCCTTGGAACGTGTCATGGGACCTTCTGTGACCTTAGGAATGGTAATGGGATCCTGGTTCTGGTCCATGACCTCATCAAAGACCATCAGCTGCTATATTTTGGAGCCACTTTTGAGAATCCAATGAAACACCTCGATGATCGAACAGAAATTTTGACTTATTTGGTATGTGTTGACCAAAAACTTCCTCCCCAATAAGTAGTGTCTACACTTTTGTATTGCCATCACAATCGCCGTCAACTCTCTCTCGTATATAGGCTTTATCTGCTCTCTTGCTAACAATGCCTTACTGAAATACGCTATTGGCTTCTGATGCTGCATCAAGACTGCACCCAAACAAAACCCTGAAGCATCAAGCATCAGCCTCGACACAAAATTTACCTTGGAAGTTCGGCAAAGTCAAAATTGGGACTGAAGCTATAATAGTTTTAAGTTGATCAAATTCCTCTTGCGTTTCTGAAGTCCAATTGAACTTATCCGTCTTCAACGAGTCCGTAAGTGGATGTGCAATAACCCCATATCCTTTTACAAATCTCCTGTAATACCCAGTGAGTCCAAAAAATCCTCTCAATTCCTTTACTGTCTTGGGAACTGGCCAGGATTTTATTGCTCGAGTTTTCTCAGGACCAGTCGCTACTCCTTCTAAAGAATATTGTGCCCAAGATAGTCCACACGAAATTGTCCGAACAAACGCTTCTTTCTGTTGACTAATAGATCTGTAACACTTGAAGAACCTGAGTCAAGTGATCACAATGCTCTTCTTTTGAATGGCTATAAACTAATACATAGTCAAAGAAAACTAAGACGAACTTCTTGAGGAATGGTTTGAATATATCATTCATGAGGACTTGGAATGTAGCAGGCGCGTTAGTGAGGCCAAACGGCATTACCAGAAAATTGTAATGGCACTCATAAGTTCTAATATTGTCTCTTTAATGTCTGCTTCTCCATTCTGATTTGGTGATATCCTGACCTTAGATCCAACTTTGAAAACATTAGAGCTCCATTAAGTTCATCTAACAGTTGAAAATCACATGAATTGGGAACTTATCAGCCACTATAACCTTATTCAACGCACAGTAGTCAATACATAATCTCCATTCATCCATCTTCTTCTTAACTAGTAATACTGGACTAGCAAAAGGGCTCCTGCTCTTTCTGATTATACCTGCTGACATCATTTCCCTAACCATCTTCTCAATTGCTTCCATATGAGCTTACGGATATTTGTATGGTCTCACTGCTACAGTTCCTGACCCTTCCACTAGTCTGATTGCATGCAGAAAACCCCTTCGTGGAGGTAACTCTGTAGGTTCTCGAAACACCTGTTCAAACTCTTCTAGCCCCCCCCCCCCCAAATCTGTGGAGGAATTGAAACATTATCCACTATCTCTATATTCAACAACTGTGTGTTCTGACCCAATGTACCAACTCGTCAACTGCTTGAATCTGACCCAACTGATTTTGTAAATGAGGATCATCGTGCAACGAAACCTTCCCATCTTTAGCCTGAAAAGAAAACTTTTGTTGTTCCCAATACACCTCGCATTTTCCCAGAGTTCTCAATTACTGAATCTCCAGTATAATGTCGGCCCACCCTGGTTCCAAAACCACGAAGTCTGTTGTAATCCTTATTGTCTAAAGTTGTAATTTCACTTCTTTACAAATTACTGACCCATTTACTGTAATACCAGTCACAACCATTACCGTCATATCTCTTGATCTTGTAGTCTCAAGGTGAGCTCTTTGTACAGTATATGGAGAGATGAAATTATGTGTTGCTCCACTGTCAATTAGGACTACCACTCTTATACTCCCAATTTTTACTTCTATTTTTGTTGTCGTTAGTGAAGACCATCCCATGAATGAATATTATGACAGTTCTATCACTTATGTCGTGGTGTCCTAAACCTGATCCACTGCATCCTGGAACTCATCCTCCAACAGTTACATTTCTACATCTTGGGATACAATGAAGACCTGAAGCTGTTTGTTTCCTACACACGTTAGTCTTTAACCATATCTCTGAGCATTTAGAGCATAAGCCATTCTTCTTCTTATGATTGTACTCTGCGTCTGAAATTTTTAACTGTCCTTGTTGCTGCTCTGAGTTTTTCGCAATACCAGGTTTATACCACGATTTAGGCTCTGGCTCTGTTGTTGTAGGTTTGTTACGCCAATTCTGATTACCAGCTGTATGAACTGTTCTGAGATGTTGATTACCACTCTTACAGATGCTTTTGAATTCCTTCTGTTTCTGATTGGTGAACAGACGACAAAATTCATTGTCTTCCATCATGATGATAGCCGCAATGTGATCTGGCAAGATCCTTGGTTCCTTCATCCAAATTACTTCTTTCATTTCTTTCCTCAAGACAATAAAAACACATCAATCAAATGTTCTTCTTATACTCTGACTTGTGAAGCCAAATCCTGAAACTCATTGACATATTATGCTGAAGAACCAGTTTGTTGAATCCCAAACAAACGTTTTCCCGGTGTCTTCTCATCAGATTCTGCAAATCTCGATAACATTCTTCGCTTAAACTCACTCCAGTCCACAAATGGTATGTGTTCAACCTCATAGTTGTACCAGCTAAGTGAATCTTCCTCCAAACTGATCAAAACCAGATCCCTCCTTTCTTTTGGATTATACTTCGTCACTCGAATGTATCTTTTAATTATTGCTATCCAACCGTATGGATTATAATTGCTAAACATCGGCATCTTAACCTTCCGCAATAAGCTATCTCTATCTTCATTTCTATTCTCAATAGTCCTATAACCTAGCTCGCGATCAATCCGATATCGTACTGAATAAGAAGGAGGTACCTGAGAATCAGTATGGAATGTCGGTTGTTTATCGGAGTTTGTTGTATTCTCCATCAGTCTTTTCTCCTAATTTTGTAATGTAACCTCTATATCGCTTATTCTCACCAATAATCAACTCTCCAACGCATGCATCCAAACAACGATAGCTTCGAGCTTCGTCTTTGTCAACATACTCTCTCTAATGATCAGATTATAGCCTTTCCTCATGAGCTCAACTTGTTCGTCGAGCCTTGCCACCGTGTCGTTTAGCTCGCCGATAGCAATTGGCGCGATAACTCGAAGTTCTCCATTTGATTTAATCTTTGATTCGCAATGAACAACCGGCTCACAGCACCAAATGATATGACTTATGTGTATTTGAAATGTACAAATGTACTGTATACCTTCTCTCTACAGACAAGTCCCGTAGTAGAGCCCAAGAAAAGAGTACAACTCTAATCTGCTTTTACCAATGTGATTAAAGCCCACCCTCTACAGTACATGATTCTACTATTTATATCAAAACTGGCCCAACGGCCTACAACTCCATAACCGACTCCTAACCAACTCTTAACAAACTTCCAACGGCTTCTCCAGGTCATCATTATGTTCCTCCCCAACTTGTAACGAGTCCAAAGTCTTTTGATCATCTGTTCTCCTCTGCCTCACATAACGTCTCCAGACCTTATCACTTTTTCATTGTTATATCAACTGTCTACTCACTTGAGTTTAGATGCTCAGAAAATAGTAACTATGAGCACAAAAAGAAAGTTTTGCTAATTTTTGGTACTTTCTAGAACCAGATTTTTCAGAAGTGATACTAGCCCAATAATACGTTGATAGCATTTGAGCTTCTTTACTGGAGCTTCCTCAAGCAAAACGCAGGAGGTATGAGGCCATGGTTCTAAGCATTCAAGATGTGATTTGTCTTCCAAATGACGCGTGGGTAAGTCCTATATGCTCAAATAGTTTCGTAAGAAAACTATCAGTGAGAGCGAAAGAGTTAATTTTTTATCAGTATTTCAAATAACTATAATTTGTATCACAGCAAGACGTGTTAATTGTTGCTGGAATAGACGGCTTAGATTGGAAAAATATATTGATGCAGTCATTGTTAAGGGTGTTGAAGTGTAGTTGGCAGCAGATTGGCTAATGAGTAGAAACTTTCTACCAATGGTGTTAGACTTACTCATCAAGAGTTGTAGAAACTGATAGTTTCAGTCAAATATGTAACCATTAGTGGAAAGAATAGAAAACATGTCAGTTCAACAAGTTATGTCTTAAAATGTATATCATCTTTTTTTCCTTTTCAATCAATGTTGTTTATTTAGTTTTGCAGATACTGTTTGAGCTATTGGCCAAAGGCGAAACTGTCAAGGAATGATAAAGCAAAAGACTTGGTTGAGAGAATTATATGTTATTCAGAGAAGTAAATATTTTACTTTTCTGGTGGCCATTTTTGAAGCTTAATTTAGAACATATGTCTGGCTTACCTTATTGTGTAACATGCTGCATATAACCGATTGATTGAAAATTGAGAAATTAGTTGTGAATGTGGTCTTTGAATTCCCAAAGCACCTTAAGAAGTACAAAAGTGGGAAAACAAAGCTCCAAAGCTTAATTTTTATCTGGGGGAGTATGGCAGATACGACCGCTCTTTGCGTGAAGACTTTAATCTGCGAACAGTTTTGAACTCATGTGTTGGTTTCTTTCCAAGCTTATTAAAATGTCAAAATGTAAAGCAAACCCTGGTTTACTTAACAATATTTTCATGGAGAAAGTCAATGCCAAGAAGTGATTGAAGCTTCAAGTTATGTACATGCTCCAACAAATATGGCAGATAACAAAACACAAAATTGCAGATGGGATTAGTGAAACTGTTATCTTCATTACTGTTGTTCTTAAAACTATTTTTACCAACTTTTTGTTTTACATATGAAACAAAAGCTGATATTTCGCACTTTCCAATGTAAAATTGAAAGAATAAAATGACTTGACTCACCTATTTAGTGAAACTGATATTCAATTACTATTGTTCTTTAGTTTTCTTTAACTTCATATATTACTCGAACATTTGCTCTCCCGCCCCCCTAATTGTGTTAGAAAGTACACTTATCATACATCTCGAAGGACTATATTTCATATTGACAGAACTTGCTTACCGGTTGCGCAATTATTTTTCTTCAGATTGCGCAAGTTCCCTTTTTCATAGGAACTTTCGAAATGTGAAAAATAAGAAGAATAAGGAAATTATAATTAACGAAACTGGTAATGTACAGTTTTGATTTTGCTCTATTCCAATGTATAATATAAATATAAATATTGAAAGGAAATGTAGTTCAGCAGCTAGACTACATTCCACAGCTATTTCACGTAAGCAAAGCACTTGATAAGTAGCATCCCTTAGCACAATAGCAAATTTATGACTTCCACAGCTATATAAAACACTCCGAATCAACTGGTCGGGCATGGCAATCTCCAATTTGAGCAACCAGAAAACCGAACATTGGTTCTGTGTTCCCAACTTTTTTATATAAAATGAAACTGAATATTCCGGGTATCTATATTGTTCAAAACTACTGAGAATCCAGGGATCACCGTCGAAAGCATAGCACATCGCATATCTACCAGTAGGGAGAGTATACTTATCTTGGTGGAAATCCAGTTTGACGTGCCCGATGGCTTCTGTCGGATGGTGCAGGGCCGAGTATACCCAGTGAGTTAGAGTTGTTGGTTACCAGTGGTCGATCATCATTATTCTCTGTTCTTCTCCTTTTCCATGCTTCAAATTTTGCTGTGTCAATGCCCTTGTGAACTTGGGGATTTCCTGTTGTTTGGAATCTCTGTTGCCTCGGGAAGTTCCTACCAGCTGATGAGCCATTGAAGTGCGATGGTCCAACCCCTTCTTCTTCCTCTCTCTCCTGCTTCAACTTCGAGTAGATCTGATTGAGGCGATCCCCTGATAGATTTGAGTAAGTTGAAACGTAGTTCCACAATCTCATTGTCATTCCTGCATTTGGGATTTCCCGTAACCATAGGCATCAAAATGGTTATCTTGAGAATAAGAGCTAGCATGGATTATTTCAACTTTTGATTGTAAAAAATTTTCGAAAAGAGAAATGTAAGCGCAGGTTTAACTACTTACTATCTTGCTTGTATAAATCCTCTTCGTGCTCAAAAACAATTTCATCTATTCTCCGCCCAAGGATTTGCAAATATCTCCGGATTTTGAAAAGCACCTGTTTGTGGACACACGAGAATTTAAGGGAAAAAAGACATCATATAAAGACGCACACGCCCAAACACTACGAAAGGTGGAAGATTAAAATGAAAAGGAATAAACCTTTTCTTTCGACATATCCGCACTCGTGGTTTGCAATCTTTGTAGACGTTCAAGAGTTTTGATTTCTTCAGCCAATACATCTTCACACCATTCCATCCATTTCTGCTCCTTGAACTGCTCGTAAACTTCCCCATCATCAGACATTTCTCCCTCTTCCTTCACTAACGGCTCAACTTTTTGTGTTCTCCGAGGTCCATCTTTTGTTGTTTTAATGGCAGGATCAAATTTCCCTCTTCGGTCTCTTGCAGGTGCTTTAAATTGATTGACAAGATTATCTCTAACCTTTTGGGAATTTTTACGTGATGCTTTGGCATTTGTGTTTTTCCCTCCTGCTGCATCAAGTTCCTGTGAAAAGTAATTTCGTACTGTCAATAGGATCTTCAACGAATATATATAAGGAAAAATGTCTCTCAAAAGAAAACATAGCAACTAGTAAATATGCACCATTTCCAGAAGTGCAGTAGCACGCTCCTTTAAATTTGGAGCACGCGGTAAAAAAGTCTCATGGTGCTGAAGTTCAACAGGAGCAATCTTCTTTGTAAGCCCAAGGCTCTCATCTAATCTTATCTTCTCCCAGTTCCCAAAACCATGATAAAGTATTCCCAGAAGCAATCTCGCATCATCAACTGAGAATACCCAACATGTAAAAGATATAGAATGGAAAACATAACTGACGCAGATATAACAATATGAATACGCTCGCACGTACTCTGGTTCCAACCGCACCCCTTGGACCAATTTGAAGGTTTAAGGTATGACAACACCCGGAATTGTGTAACTGGATCCTCATATCGACTAATGCGTTTTGATAAGAGCTGGAGTCCTTCCACACGTCTTAATAGTTCGTTTGCTTTTACTGGCACACCAAAGAAATCCAACACAGGACCCTGCATAGATTAGCACAAGAAGATTGGAAGTATTTCAGTCAACATAAAAAAAAAGAGCCTCCAGTTCAGACTTTTTTACCTTTGATTCAAAGTCACCTGTTTCAACAGATTCCCGACAACCGTCAATTAAAGCATCAAATAGCTCAACCTGAGCTTCTTCCGGGGCTGCTTTGACAATACCACCCACCTCTTCCGCAATACATGCAATTTGATTATGGTTACCAAACTTCATGACCTGAGTTACAATAAAATATGTAACAAGCAGTACTTCAAAAATGTCACAGCGAAAACTAGATAAACCAATAAATCAATCTTGGGACTATTCATAAATCAACATGGAAGCTAATGGAGCCAAGGAGACCCATTAAGTTATTTTCGGTTGAACAATTTGAGGAGCCATAGTTCACACCTTTTTCCAGTACCTTGCAATATGCAGAACGAAACAATTGATAAAGAATAGTTTTGACGTACAGTTCGATAAAATCGTTGTGCATCTCTCTTAGGGAGATTTCCATAGGACCAGCCTCTCACTTGAGCTGTAGTCCCCTCTAATATAGGAGTTGAAGGAACAAAATATTCAGTTTTTCTGCGCTTTTGATTTCTCTCTGTATGCTCTGGAGGCTCAGGTACTTTCTTTTTTCTTTTACTAGTCCTGTCAGGATGGATCCTGTCATGATGGCTAGGCTCCACATAACTCTTCGTATTCCTAGCAGCCCGTGGTGCAAGAGCTTCCTATAGAAAGTTAGTTTAGAAACTGAGAAATAAAAACAGATTTAAGTGAAACATAGGAGGTCAAATTATTATTGAAGAAGGAATTTTTACGTCAGCTGTAACCACAGATTCAGGTTTTATCCAACGACTCCAAAAGGACCCATCATCTTCAGCATTACAAAAGTTGGCAACCTGAATGCACAGAAAATTTAGCAGAAGAATATATTCTACAAATATAAGCAGTGGAAAATATATTCAAAAGTGAAAGGCAGTGAAGCCTTCAAAGTAGACAATAGATTGTGGGCTGCTTCCTCTCCTGAATCTATTTGGTTCACTTACAAAAGAAGACAGAGGGAAAAAACGTATAAACTTGCCTTGAAAGCACCCAACAGCTCATGTTCTGATTCACCAGCATCCTTTTCCTCCACTTGCTCTGCCCTCTCTAGGATTTCGTCAATATCCATACTGAGCAGCCGATTTTTGTGTTCTTCGTCATTTTTATCCTCTTTAAAAAGTTCTTCCGCTCCAAATCTTAATATAGCAGAAAGCTCATTCTAGAATATAAAGTACTGGTTAGTTCTTATAGAAAATTTACCTTTGATGGAAATCAGACAAACATGCAAAAGATTTCCTTACCTTGTCAAAATTAGCTCCCTTTTTAGTTTCTCGCTTCTCCAGCCTACCCTCCGCATTTAGTTTTTGAATAACCAAATGATCAAGAACCTAAAAAAGCGTGGACCAAAAAGGTTACGACCTGATATGAAAAAAAAATCAATGCACAAATATAAATCTAGTTTTTGGACCTATCTCATCCTATGAAATTGATTTTCAAAAATGGATCTTACAGCATGAATAGATGAACAACACAAATGAAGTGAACGATAGAAATTAAAGATAGTAGAAGAAAAGCCGTGAAACAAAATAAAGTAACAGTAATTGCATTGCAGATTAACTTTAAACAAAGACTGTAAAGTGCTGAAGTGGGATCATTTCATAAAGGTGAGAAGCAGAACTAAGAAGTTCACTGGTGATGCTAAATAATTGGTGTCCTAAAAGTAATATACCATTTTTCTTTTGGCGCGCTCTAGGATCTCTTCCTCAACACTTTTGCTAGTGACAAATCTATAAATGTTCACGACCTCTTGTTGCCCTATTCTGTGTGCTCGACTCATAGCCTGATATAATAGTATTGGGATTCCATATAAGCATATGGTGATAAGGGTTAGATTAATCCAAAGGGAGATAACTTTTGTTAGAGGTAAAACCTGCAGGTCATTCTGTGGATTCCAGTCAGAGTCAAATATAACGACAGTATCAGCAGTAGCCAGATTGATACCCAATCCACCAGCTCGGGTCGAAAGAAGAAAGCAGAAGTCGTCACTAGCAGGAGAGTTAAAATGATCCATTGCTTGCTGACGAAGTTCTGCCTTGGTACTACCATCCAGTCTCTGAAACTGGAAACCTCTAAGAGAGAGGTATTCTGCCAGGATATCTAACATTCTTACCATCTGTAAACCAAACAGAGCAACATGATTAATTCAAAAAGTTCTAAACATAATGTAAGAGTTAGCGCTATAAGAAAACCTATCGACAAGATGAACGAAATATCAAAAGGATTATAATTTAAAGGAACTCCAGCATTTTTATAAACAAAATTTGATCGTCGACAAAGCAACTTCTGTGTAACATCAACAAAGAAATCTTATACATTCCCTTTCTTGTTTACCGGAAGTAATTTACAAAGCAGCACGACAACAAATAACGCTAACTGATAATCATATACAAGTAATGGACATTAGATATTACGAAGCACTTGACAAGATATGGAAGGAAACATGACTAAGATAATAAATATTTGAGATATGTAGCCCACATTCCATAAAAGAATATAAACCAAAAGGAAGAAGATATGTCAATGAAACGCACCTGTGAAAAGATAAGCACACGATGCTTAGTCTCACGCAGTCTAACTAGTAGCTTATCTAGGATAACTAGCTTTCCGCTGCTAAGAATAATCTTATCCAGTTTAGTGTTGTCGTTTATGTCACCCCCATATCCATGGTCTGCACTTTCAAATAAGAATGGATGGTTGCAGCATTTCTTCAACTCCACCACAATGTTTAGAAGTGAAACCTGTTGATTGTAACTAACAGCTTATTAGCTCATACTTATATAGTACTTGCAAGCTGAAAATTAAATACTGGGTACAACTAAATTGATCCATGAACTAATTTACAGTGGGAATGAAAAGAAAATAATTATTTCATAACCATGAACATGTACTGGGTGCATCATAAGTGACCAACCTGATTACCGCGCACCCCTTTATTTAAATCATGGAAGTTGCGCTCCAGTATCCACTTGTAGTACCTGAAACAGAGAAATGGAAGTATGTTAACCATATTTAAAGGTACAGAGTCAGCAGAGCTTGGCTAGAGTTATGCTTACTGTTTCTGAAGAGGGGACATTTCAACTCTTAGTATCCGTTCAATTTTTGGAGGCAAAGACTTCTCAACATCCTTGATCACTCGTCGCAGAATGTGGGGTCTTAATTCTAAATGGAGATTGGCGAGCTAAATTCGAAAGAACAAATAACTATTGGAAAATAATTAAACTATTTCATTAAGACACGCGATTATGCAATGGACAAAGCTTACCTCAGATTCATTAAATGAGCTAAGGTTCTTGTAGTTTTGAACGAACTCATCCTTATTCTTAAACTTGGCGGGATCAAGGAAGTGGAGCAGAGCCCTGCAAAAAAAATGGAAATGTAATTAATCAAAAGAGCAGAGTACAAAGGTATGTAAGTACCATAAATCCAATTGTATTAGAAATGAATCATTATGTGTCAGCACATTAAGAAATCCAATATACGCTTGTCAGTGACAATAGAAACGCATCATCAGAATTCCAAAGAGCATAACTTGCATTAAAAAAAGAGTTGATCAACCACACAGAATTCAAAAATCAACACTGCCAAAGATTACTAATTTAAGAGTTCCAGGATTGCTATGAATCCCGAATGATAAAAGGGACATCTCCAGAGGAAGCTAAACAAGGAAAAAAAAAGCATACCACAGCTCTTCGACACTATTCTGTAATGGAGTACCGGTAATAAGCAATTTATTCTTCGTGCTAAATTCCTGAAACAGATAAGATGCACTCCCCATCCTGAATAACCAAAAAAGAACCTTCAAAGTAGATAAAAAATCTTATACAAGTAAATACCAAAAGGGCCGTGTAAAGCTGTGCCTCGCTATTTTTCAGTCTATGTGCTTCATCCACCATCAAGTATATCCACTTAATCTTAGAGAGAACAGTTTTATCCTTAAGAACCACCTCATAAGTAGTCAACAGCGCGTTGAATTTTATTGGCCGGCCAACTTTCTTTTCATTGTAAAATTCGTATTGCTGACAAACCTGCAGCCAGAAGTTTTACGTAAATCAAAATTCAATAACAAAGACGTAGAGAGGGGTTAAAAATGTACTTACAATTTTATTATTTTACAGAGAATTGAGGGAGACAGATAATCAAAACTCTTAATGAAACAAAATACAAAGCATATATCCAATTTTTATTAAAACTGTCAAGTAGGCTCGCAAATGAAAGAAACAGAAGAATTCACAACTCCTTTTTCAAAGTTATACCATGAACATCTTTTCATTAGTTTCTCACCTCTCGACTCGCCCGGGTGCCAACATATACAATTATATTCATGTCAGGAAGCCACTTTCTGAACTCTTTAGCCCAATTAGCTAATGTTGACAAAGGCACTACGACAAGAAATGGACCTGGAATTTGTTGGGTATTCTGCGAGAGAAATAGACAGAAATCTTAACTCATAAAATGTGAGATGCTAAGAACAAAATTCTCAACAAATGAGCAAACGTGGGTGTTCACTTGAAAGAGAGAATTCTCACCTGCAAAAACCCAAGCATTGAAACGGACTGAACAGTTTTCCCAAGACCCATTTCGTCAGCCAAAATGACATTAGTATCATTCAGCCAGCTAAAAAAACAGAAAGGAAGCGTATCATAAGAACCAAACAGACAAGTAAAACATCATCGGAAAATTATGAAGCGAGATAAGAAATACACCTGTTGACAAGAAAATTCAAACCCTGCAGCTGATAGTCCCGTAGCATACCGCCTGTTAGCCACTCAGGCTGCTCCTCAAGCTTCCGCAAAATTGCTACAAAGAACAGTAACCACTACTAAGCAATAGAAAAAGCTTTTCACCTATCCTATAATCTCAGATATAAAGTGGCAGAGTAAGCATAACTTTGCAACCACATACAACAGAACAATTAACATAAACATACGAAAGTGACAGCATACAAATCGAAGTGATGCCTTTCTTTAAGCGTTTCTTTGATTTTTATATTCCATGGTATTTTTCACATTCATGAGCTGGACATGAGAAATGAGCAAAAACATCATGTGAATCATAGAACAAAATAGCAAAGACAAAAGCGCTGGTCAGCTATTAATCAAAATTTACACTAACATCCTGTTTGCGTTCAACACTAACTAACCAAATGAAGGGGACCAAGCAAGCAAGAACCAGTATAGAGAACTTCTCTTATATGCTTTCCATACAATGGAAGATACAAAACAACAACGGACCTTTCCCTTTTGTACGCTGCTGTTCCACCATTTTGCCTTGCACCGCAATTGAAACTTCACGAGCCTGAAACATAGATAGAAATGAATTATCAAGCATTCGGGCAACCTCGGTTCCTGGATCTGATTTTGCAGAAACGGACCCATGTATAATAAATAAGGGATATAGAAGTATAACAGAAAGCCGAGTGTTAAGACTTATTAGATTTACTAAAAAAATTACTTAAAAAGTTCATATTTTATAAGCATGAGTTTTTCCTTGTATTTTTTTCGTGTGCTATAGAACATGAGAAGAAGTACACTGCATCCGTCAAAGAACTAACAACTATAGAATTTGAACCCATTCGTTTCACTGCTCACAGAAGGAGAAAAGAAACATACTTGGAGACAGAGTTGCAAAACAAAAGCCAAGTGGCGAAGTTAAAGCAGAATTTTAACCAAAAACATACTCTACCTTGTACTCATCGATAGCAATCTGTGCAAATGCTATATCGACATCCTTCTCCCTATATGATCACAGGGAAAAATTATAAATTCATAAACTATTCAATATAAAAAAAAAACTCTGTCCATTTAGAGAAGGGAAAAAGAAAACAATATCTATTCAGACTTCAGAGTAACATTGAGACTGAACCAACAATGGAGAAGAAGTCGGAGTTATGAAACTCTTCACTCCCGTATTAAAAAGAGCAAAAAATATCATTTGACAGGAAATCAAACGATCAGATTTCCATTTCCGAAGATAGATGAAAGAAAATATACCAAGTAGCTTCAGCGTAAGAAAGCCCTTTCCACTTAACTAGATACTCTGGCACCACTTCACCTAAGCCATCTTTGCTTATTCGATCTGCAATTATTCTTTCCACCTAAATCACAGAAACTAGCTCACATGAGGAATACTAGAACACAACTGAAGAAAAAATAGATGCAAATAGAGGAGGAGACGTTGAGATTGCAACTTTGATGTACTAAATAACGCTAACCTGACAATTCTGCTTAATGATGTCCAGATCCATTTCTTTGCTCACATCATTGACCTCGATCTAAAAGGATGAGAAAATAAGAATTTAAGATATTGATACCATACAACGTTTCTGACAGTTATCTTTAACGCATTCCAATACATTGCACATGTCTGATAATGTCTAAATATATACAAAATGTTATCATCTTAAATGGTATAACTGATTTAACCAGGAAAAGATAATGATAAAACCATAATGTGGACCATCAGTGGGGTTCTTCCTTGTAGATATACGGATATTTTAACGCAGAAAATGTTGCCGACATTCAGGCATTACCTCCTCTCGTGAGAGTGCTGTCCTGTACCTAACCTCCTCCGTGACTTTCTTCGTGTAGTTAAGGACCTTTTTGAACCCACTAAGCTTCAAGAACACAACATACACAACCAAACAAGGATTTAGAAAAGAAAATAACATTATCACGAATACAGTTTCTGAACCAGTTCACACAACAGATATTCCTGCGTGTATCTATGCAATTGATTGATCAAAAGTAAAAGGATAAAAAGAGTACTCAGGACATACATTCTGGAGATCGCTCAATGATTTCCACTGACAATGCAAGTGTGATTGACCTTTCCATTTTATAAGGAATTCGATTTCATTCCAATCTGGCTCAGTATCAAACAGTTGGCTTACTAGAACAGGAACTGTTGGTTTTTTATTTAAGTGAGCATCTTCACCCATGCCCTTTGGCTGATGCCAAAGGACTTTTTCAATAGCATCACAATCCTCTTCTTCAATGTCATCCTAGCCAACAGATATCAAAAACAAAAAGGGAAAACAGAGAACATGAGTCCTTTTAGAATCTGGGCATAGCTTCAGGTAGATGGTATTAACGGCTGCTATGGGTCAAATAGTTAGAGTTAATCAGATCAAAAGAGCACTCCAGATTCAGCGCATCACAAGCGATAAGTTAAATCTATCATGTTCCTAGCAAATAATTATAGTATACCCCGAGTCCTTAAAAGTGCAGACTGTAACTATAACAATGGAAAAGAACAGCTTATCTCCATGAGCAAGTAGGGGGAAAATCAATAAACATGAAATGAAACAGGATATCACACCTTTTGGCTTTTTCGATTTCTCCCTTTATCTATATCTTCACTGTCTTCGCTCTCCGCATAAGAGACTTTACGAATTGATCTGGTGGAGCTCCGAACTTCACTACTCTGTCTATTATTGGTAGATTTTCCATTGCTTTGCCGCAGCAGTGTCCCTCTTCTAGACATGCTTCTAAAACCCTCATCATTTTCATTGTCAGAGTCCTCCTCTGAGTTGTTCTCTTGATATAATGTTTTCCTCTTTTGTCGACTAGAAGAATGGACTGATTTGTGTTCGATTCCAGAGCATAATTTCCTGGAACCTTTACCTTGTCGACTAACCTTGGGCTTTTTTGTGTGGTAGTCATCTTCAGAATCCGAAAGTTCTATATCATCATCACTGTCAGGATCTTCATCAGAAACGTCCCGATCTTGGTCATACTAAAAGCAAACAACCACTCAGTTAGAAGAGATCCCATCAAAACTATAACAAGTTACAACCTAGAATACAACTTGATAACTAAATTGAAGTTTTCTCCCGAACTTAATTAGAACAATGGCTCAGAAAGTATCTACATTTCTTCTGTCCACTTTTAGCTTTATTGTGAAAAATCGGAATCCCAACACAAGAATTGTTAGAAATAAAACCTTCTTCCTTGATTCACCACCAGGAACAGTATCATAGGGCTCAAAGTCAGCGTCTTCAGGGTCATCAGCTGATGAGAAATAAGATGACAATGTTATTGAAGACCAACCTATGTGTTTGGTATGTAAGTGTTCACATAAAAATTGAAAAGCATGGACACAAATTGAAAAATGCAGTCAATCTATTTAGGAATAAAAGTTACAAGAGTTTACCCTCTTCCTCCTCTTCATAGTCTATATCAGCATCACCGTTGTCTTCATGATTACCATCGTCAAAGTGGATATTTCTTTGAATTGCTCTTGAGGCCCTTGCCTTACTATGGATAGCAGATCCGGGCTTAGGCAGTGATCTAGAATTTATAGCATTGCCATACGACTTGTAGTGCACATGGTCACTTTGAATATCCTCATCCTGTTCGTAATATTCATCAGACAACATTTCATCAGCTGCTTGACCACTTTCATGTTTGTTCATTGCTTTATCCTTCTGGTTTTCAAATTCAGAATATAAATTGTCACTCGGATCGTTTGAGAGATTATCTTCAGAATGTTGTGCGTCTTTAGCAGAATCAAAGCTCTCTCTATGTCCCATTGGCTGACAGTCCTTCCAAAATGTGGAACCCCACTTCCCAGATACACCCATTCTCCTTCCGGAAGGTTGATAATGTGAATCTGCAGGGGGAGCTACATTCTCCGTCCCTGTCTGATTTTGCTCCCTAGTACTAGATCCTGGTTCAGCATGACTTTGATACTGAATGTCCATGTTCATGTCAAAGCCTCTTTCAGTATAAGCACCATCCACATCTTCATTCAAAGGCGAACTCTGGAAACTAGTAGCGTTTTGCTGCTCCTCGTTTTCATCCAGAACATTATGTGAGACAGTATCGTTTGAGTAGTTCCTAAAGAAAGCCATCTTATCACATGAAATCCAAACAGCTGAGGTCAGCAACAACCACGATCTTCCAATCTCTCAATAGGACTAAGAACCCAAAAAAAAAAAAGATCGAGATATTAAGCAAAGCAGACCTCAATTGAACAAAATATTCACGGAGTATAGTCAAGGAGTCAGGAGATTCGCATCATTTAAAAGCAAAGGATTCACACAGATCCATCCCGCAAAAAAGAATTGCACTCCAAATCGAATCCTAAAGCCCTCAAAATCTAAAACAATCAATTCAAAGACTCCAAAACGCTGGAAATTCCACCAACGGAGCAAAACAAAGTGATGATTATATACAGTAAGGAAAAAAAAAAAAGAAATCACTCAGGGGCAACAAGTAGCGGGGAAATCGAAGATGGAATCTCACCGGAATAATCTAATTCAGGGGACAAACAGAAACTGGAAAAGAGGTTATCTATTGGTAATGTTTTCCCCGGGATCGTTCGTAGCTTTGTTTGTATCCGACAGTGATGGTAGATCGTAATTCAGAATACGGAGAGGTAAAAGACGATCACCGGTTATCGACTCTCTTCTTTCTTTTTTGTGGGTAAATCGTCGGGCTGCGATAGAGGGGATTTTGAAGTGAGAGAAAGCTTATTCTTGTGTTCTGGGGAGAGAGAGGAGATTAGACGATAAATAACATTTTGGTGACTGACTGTTATTAACTATGCCCCTTTTATTTTCTCTATGGATAGGCAAAGGATATTGTTTTAGGGTTTGGCTCGAAACTCCAATGTTTCACATTACCGGTTAGACTACGGTTTTGAAGTTTTATAACAACAAACAAATTGGAAACCACTGTCGAGATACACGAAAGAATCCATTACATGACCTGACCTGACCGGACGTACTAACTAAACCAATGTGTGTAAAAACTCTAATAAAGTAAAGATGTGTCTCATCTACTTTTGCGGCAGTTTTTGCTTAATCGCTCGACTAGATTTTGATTTGTGCTTCAAAATGGCTTGTTTTTATGTTGATTTATTGGATACTTTTTACAACATTTATATGTTTTTCATTGCCGTGTTGTTGTTCTTTTATATATAGATTTTTCGCAATCTAAAAAATGTTACTTATGCCATAAGTGATAGTCGTGAAATTTTATGTATATGTCTTACTTTTATTTAAAACTAGAGATTTGTCCGTCTTTCGTGCGGATTTGCTTACGTTTTTCTAAGTTTGTTTACATTATTTTGTGTATTAGAGGCTGGTATGGGAAGATGTGGTGGTGGTGTATGGGAAAACGTTGATTTGTGTAATAACTGTGGTTTCGACATACTATTTTTGTGTGCATTCAATGTTCAAATTATGAGGGTTGTGGTGGTTTTGTAGTAGGGTTTGGTGTGTTCTCTATTTTTTTCCAAGTTATTTGAAACCATTTTATTTTGTTAATCTTCTTGGTATATGAAGTCTTAAAGGAGTTGTGAATATTATTAAACATAATCATATTTTTTTGCCGAACTACGATTCATTAAAATAAAACCAAATTTATCCATCACAAAGAAATGTCAAGTTTAAAAATAAGAGAGTGGATTTTCCCACTGCGTCAGCCTCTTCATTACATGATCTAGGAATAGGGTGGAAAGAGCAAGCTTTAAAGATGCTGCTGAAATGGTAAATATCAAAGAGAATGCCGCTAATTTTCCTTGTGAGTTTGTAGCTTGCAGCATTCTAAATAACACATGTGAATTAGAAAATAGGAATGTTTTAAAATTGAGACAAAAAATATGAAGAATACTTTGTCATATACTCGTACTCTTTAGTATCTTTTTGATCATATACTTGTGCAAGAAGTTGATCATGCTAGTCGTTATCCCTATAGTCTCAATCTACCTATAAAAAAGCCTTCTTAGCTTTTCATTCAAAAACTTGCAAAAGGAAACCATCATAGATAATGACTGGTTCTTGTAATGATCAAAAGTTCAAAATATATTGGTTGTTATTACCAAAAGAAAGGGCCTTCATATGCGAGTTCATCTTTGAAAGGATCATCAGTAAATGTAACCCACATGTCTTTGATCACGATATTGTCAGGAAACACAATACCTCTGAATTATAAATTGGTCATGTCTTCTTGGAAAGGGCTACTAATAAGAGAGACACATTTGATAGCTTAAGCTTCTCTGGCCTATCTTGCCTCTCTTCATCATCTTCTTTATCACCTGTCACAAGATTAGTCATGCGTACTTCAACTATAACACTCTATCCTTCACAGTCTCTTGCCAATGTCTTGATCTTCTTCATCTCTATCTTTCCTCTCAACATCGTCCTGCAGCACTAAATCCAAGATTCAGATTGAAACTCTTACTAAAGCCAGGAAATGATTTAAAAAATCAGACAAACTCAAGGAAAGGTTTCTTAAGAAAACTGTTGCAAAACTACAGAACATTGCAGAGAAAAGA
This sequence comes from Moricandia arvensis, assembly GCA_905132765.1. Classification (NCBI taxonomy): domain Eukaryota; kingdom Viridiplantae; phylum Streptophyta; class Magnoliopsida; order Brassicales; family Brassicaceae; genus Moricandia; species Moricandia arvensis. Next base: position 7,939 of record CAJHQP010000221.1, on the reverse strand, counting down.
ATAATAATTTTGGTTAATTTTAAACAGCATATAGATAAATTATAACAAAAATAATATAAATCAAACTCAAATTATATCTCTCAAAGTTGTGTACTGGTTATACGTATAAAACTATCAAAGGTCGTGTAAATTTATATTTATTTGGATAAGTATATATCATTGTCAAATTTGTCTTTGTGTAAAGTTGTCTCAAGAACGATATCAGGAGCAGCTTTGCCGGCTTCTCCCAATCTCACCACCAACGCTAAGAAAACAGCTACAAAAGACTTTCTACCATAGGACCTGCCTACCCTCTCATGTGTTCCTCTTGCATAACTTGTCTTTCATGCAATCTCTTCAGTTTAAGAAAAATGGAGTTTATCTCGATCGTAGTCAGCAACCTATAAGCCATAATTCATTTAAAATGTGAACAAACCGAAGCAAACTTAACAAAGAGACAAAGAGACATGGACGGGTAAATCGAGCGAGGATGAGAACATTGTAAATCTATAATCCCATTTGATTAGGTCATAAAAACTACCCAAGAAAGATCAACGGAGATTATGATCAATCTAGCAAAGTCTATCACATAATCACTATCTCATCAAAAGAACTTGATCACACAAGGCGTTAAAAAGTTTATTGCAAATGTACAACTATTCATTATCTATGCAATTAAATCATACCACTGTCCATACTAAAGTACAATTGTCTTGGAGATTCCTTGCACCATTCATATTTCACCGCGTCAAAATCGTATGCCTACGTAATCCAGTCAACGATAGACTTTTCATTCTTCAAGTCATGTTAAGAAATGATGAGAGAAGAGGAGTCGGCAAAAATTTGAAGTCATTTGAAAGGCTTCCAAAGAACTAAGATACCTCCAAATTGATCACTATAATACCATTGTACTGAACTTGAACAACCACATCATGGCCATTAGCTAGAGTACCTCCATCAACATGTTCTATCTACAAAATAGAGAGCTTACAATCAAAAAGCATGTGAGTTATGGGTTCTTTCTTGGCCTGGAGATACACGTGCAATCCAGGCACAAACAATACTAAGGATTTTACAGAAGCATTTGCCAATGGTCCGTTAGCAAAAAAGTGAACAAAAATTCAAATGAATTCTTTAAATTGAAAGAAATATAATCGAACATCGCCTGATTAGTCTCATTTTTAATATTTAGCAGTCTGTGTCTGGACATTTTCTTTTTCAGGGAGCAACCTTTTCCTTTTGATGGCATAGCTGTGATAATGATACATAAAGTTCAAGAGACACTACATTAAGCTCACGGTATCAAATGTCTATAAAATTTAGCTCCACTTTAAACAGGTAGACTTGTATACAAAAGTGATTAACTTAATGGCTAAGTGCAGCCGAGAGACATCTTTTGTCGCTTAACAAAAACTATTGACTTCCACAGAAAGGTCATGTAACATATAATTTGAAACCTAAGATCCATCAAACCACGTTTATGGTATCCTTCAGATTGTACGAGCCATGCATTGTTATGAGATCTCAAAATCTGCAAAACGAATGCACATTCTAAGCCAATCATCAAAGCTGAAAAAGCAGAACAAAATTTATTTCTTTATCATGGATTAAATCTTCTATACATTGATTGGCATCTTTGCGTTGATAATGCCACTGCTTTCTTCAAGGCTTTTGAGAGTGGTTACTTCACCTCCGACAACCATGTTTATAACAATCCCTCCTAAAGATATAAAGTTTCAAATGTTAATAGAGGCTTTAATGATGATGGAAAAAGGAGTTTACTTTAGAGAAAAGAACCTTAGACTAAGCAAGTTGTTATACACATCGATGATAAACACCAGCTCTGATTTTTTCTTAAAGACCCTACTAAACAACTTGTCATCTACTGCATTCATATTGAGTTCATCATAACCATCAAACCATTAATGTCTTGCAAATAACTAATCTCATATATAAAAGACCACCAAAGAATGTCCTTTAATAATTTCTACTAAAAATAGAATACAAAGAGCAATAAGGAGTTATGTATATTACCTTTCCGGCTTTGCAATATATGAGAAGCGGATGTTTTCTACATCTACAGGAAAAGAAAATATTTACTTTAAGATATCATGAAACAAAATATAAGAAAAGCCTACATCAAAAAGACCGTGTTGAGTGTTGTCTTCCTTACTAAGACTAAAAACATCCAAAACAGTACCTTTGGCATAAAAGTTGGAGGGTCCTGCAAATCAAAATGATCCAGTTATAAGAAATCAACAATAATTTAAAGAGTATGAGAATGAAAATTAGAATCAAACAAATTGACTAAAGGAAAATAACATGAAACCAATTATATTTTCTTAGATTGAAAACAGTGAGGAGGACAGCTGAGATAGCCATTTCTAATGCTGAAATTTTTGAGAAGCTTATGATTAAGAAGATTTGGAGTGATGAAATTCATGAGGTATGACTTAGCATTCTATAGTCGAAGATTCACATAAAGGAAGTAATGGGGGATGCGTTCAATTACAAATATTAGGAAGAGTGGAGAGTTTAGTTAATGAGTGTGTTAAAGAGGATGTTTGGATTCATCCTAGGTATGTAACGTTTAAAGAATTTGGTCACCAGTAAGGTGACAAGACGCAGAACTTCAACTTTGACGAATGAATCTCTAAGAGGAAGATTATTTTTATGTATAAGCCAGTCCAAATAAATTAAGCAAGATGAAGACGTTACGGTAAGCTGATCGTTGCCTAAGTGTTTTGGAACTTACCGCTGCTAAACTAAGAAGATCGAAGGCAAGAAGACGACGGAATCTAATATTTTTCTGGGTTTGAAACTTTTTAAAAGCCCATACGCAAGTATAAACCAAGAGTATACTTTAATTAAAAAGCCCAACAAATATAAATAACTGAGATTTCATCGGATGCTTTTTTAATGATATGTGGCATAAAACATCCATATGTGAATGTTGACGTGGAGACATGTTGAGAAATGTGAGTCTCTTTTATTGTAATAGATGATGTGATACATTATTGTAATTAATATTAATACAATTTAAAAGTTGGTGTTAACAAAATTTTGAATTGTTAAAAAATAAATTTTTTGTTGGTACGATATCTATACTGTACCTTTTACATATAACTAAGTTTTTTTATAATACAAGAGATTTTTTTTTATTAAAATTGATGGAAGCTGATATGATATTTAAAATAGGTATTTTCAAGGGAAATTACATTGTATGACATTCAAAAATATTATAATTCACTAACTAACCAATTCCCCTAATTTGCTCCTATACATTATATATTTTATATAATATTGCATTTTTACCCTTGTGTCAAACCGGTAAAACCTGAAATAAAAATAATGTTAAATTATTAATTCACTATAAAAAATTGTGGCTCTCGTTGTTTACACATATTTTTCCACCTCCTTCAACCATGCCTTCTTCTAACTTTCCAAATTCCTTTTCTTATTTTCTAGACAGTAACACCATCAATTGAATTTCTAGAATATTTTTCTGGAATACCAAATTGTATTTGAAGCTTCTCTTGATGATGGATGGGGAAACTCATCGGATTCAGATATCGACAGTCGTGAGGACGCCGGAACGGGAGAGTCTTCGAGTAGAAGTAAAGGTAGTTGTTGATTCGACCTAGTTGCAGAAAAAAAATTCAACACTATGAGTTCTGATTATTGTCTTAATATCTTTGATTCTCTTAAATTTTCCAATCGTTTATGTTAATATATTAACCAGCAGACAAGATTTGAGAAATCTGAAATATAAGTGTTTTTAAATTGCATGTGAGATTCAATATGTATAAACAAATTACACCAGAAGTTTGAGGCTTTTCGTTTCTACTTTTGTATGATTTCTAATCAACTTTTGAATCGACTCGACTGTGTTACTCGAATAAAATGGAATAGACTTGTGACATCTGCATGTTGGTATGGTTAAATAGAATATTTCTTCTTGTTGTTGAATAGAATGGAAAATATAATATGCATAATGTAAATCAAGTATCGTACATAGTATACTATATTATAAATTTTAATAGAATAGACTCCGCTTTAGTCATATAATGCAGTCTCTTTTGCCATGCTTGCAGATAAGGTTCCATACCTTCCATGTAATGTTTATTCGTTACCTTCTCTCCTGTCAATTGATAACCGGAAAGGACTTCGAGCAATGGTGGTTATTAGTAGAGAAGCCAATCTGATATGTCACACAAGACTTCACCGTTATTACTGGTCTCAATTGAGACGGAATTAATATCCCTCATGGATTATTTATAGAGTGTATACAAATATAGTTATCATGGATCAATGTACTTGTACCAACATGTGTAAACAATTTCTCAAATTATAATGCTCTATTATTTAGAGAAACATAGAATAAAAATGTAACAAAATAACTATTATGTTTGTTGTTGTTCCACTTTTAACATCAACCATCACAACCACTAGTTGTTTCATCGTCGCCATTGTCTTCTCTTCCACAAAATTTATTATTTGCAAATTTGTTCTCACCCATTTCTGGTTCAAAAATCTGTTCTATAACTTATATTTATATAGTATAGTTTAATAGTATAAAATATCATGTACTATTTTGATATTTGGGTTTAGGGTTTATACTTGAGTTTAGGGTTACTGATTAGAGTTTAGGGTTTAGTATTTAGAGGGTGGGGTGAAGTTCGTGGCCAGTTTAGTATTTACAAACTCGATTTTAATATTTAGTTAACCACACTCATACAAGGTTGAGATAAGGTTTATTATTTATAGATTGAGAAGGGACTAGTGTTCTATACTATTTTGATGATATGGAATAGAAACACTTCATATATATAATAAAAATGAAATACATGGTAAAAATTGACTTGACGTGGCTTTCTTCTCCTTCATAATTTATAAACATGACACATAAATTGTTAGCCACATAAGTAGACGTCGACGTTATCTCTTTCTCTTTTGTTACCGGCAACTTGTACCAACAAAGAGTATCACCGGATCATTTGAACCTTAAATGTTACTTACTCAATTATGTCAAAATCAATGTCATTCTTTTAATTACACTTGAGAATTTAGTCATTTGGAAAATTTTCCCTATTTTCAATACTAAGAATATTTCCATCCTCAGTCCATAATTTACTCCATTTACTCAAAAATAGAGTGAAAAATGGAGTATTGAGTAAAAAAAACATTACTCCATTTATGAAGTAAACTTTTATTTTTTTTGTTTATCACTCTATTTATCACTCCATTTTGGAGTAAAATTATGAAATGAGGATGGATATGTTCTAATATGGTGTTATTCGTTTTAGATGTTAAACACAAGTCTAACAAATTTTTAATATGTACTAGACTTTTATCAACGCAACCGCGCGGATGTTTGTTTTCATTTATATATATATAGAGATTTTATTTTTATATCATAAGTGGAAATATGTGTACATTAACCATATTTTAAAATGTTTACATGAATCTTGTAAACACCATGATGTTATAGTTTACATGTTTGTCATATAGTTAATTGTTTCAAACTATCAGATTTACTTGTAGCTTTTTATTATATATTTAGTAGTAGTTATTGGATTTGTGTTTCATTATTACTCGAATCACTACAAGAAAACTTGCCTATTACAAGTGAACATTTTTTTGCTAATTCGTTGTAATAAGTAGATTACGGCGAATTAACAAGGAATAATGTTTCGTTGTAAAACACTCGTCGTAATGCTCGATTCGTCGTAACACCGTTGTAATATTTACAACGAAATATATTTGTGGTAATAGAGATAGGAAAGATTCATCGTACTTGCCTAGTAATAGGTCCGCAAATTCAGCTTCAGTAACCCCGCAAATTCAACTTCAATAACCTCCTACAAAATCCCGTAAAAGTTTGTTTCGCCTGTCACACACACTCCGTAGTTACTTGTTGCCCGCCGTCTTCCATACTCGTATGCATGAAAGGTAAAACCTCATTTAAAATACATAGGTGATGTGGTCACCTTTTCTACTGGACCTAGGACCAAATCTTGAAACCATACCGAATAGTATGTATCTTCATAATCAACCTACAAAAAGGTAACGCTGTTAGAAATACATATTATACTAATGTGCTTACCATATAAAGTACATGAGTCTTTAACTACTTGATAAAGTATTGATCTTTCCGTTTTTCCATCTCAATTGCGGATATTCTTGGTATTGCTTCTTCAACTTGCGTAACAAACAAGCTGCAAAAACACACATTTATAAATAACTTAAAAACAATAGGTTCAATATATAACTTAAAAATAATATATATTTACCTTTCAAACAAACGTGTTACTGCATCCTTAAAGTTGAGCAGAATATAAGTGTGGACAACTATGCTTATCATCTTCGCTAGACCACCAAATTTCTTTCAGTTTACCACTAAACCATCCAATTTGGCAGAAAATGTAAGGAACATCGTCAACTGCATATGTTGGCATGACTACACCATCATCATATCTTCTAGAAACTCTCTTCCAAGTGCGGACTGCTGCTGCGAAGTAGTATGATGTGAAGTGCGATGTTTTTCATGTCAAACTCCCAACATCTTCCTTAAACATACGTGTACTCAAGTATCTGAAGAATGCTCCAATGCTTATATATTACAAAAAATAACCCCATATCGATCATAATTAACATATCATAACATAAATTATTATTTAATCAAAATGTTTACCCGCAAGTGATTCATGTATATTTGTTGGAAGCAGCTAAGCAAAATCGAATGGAAGTAGTTGTTGCATAAACACATGACAATCACGACTCTTCATTCCTGAGAACTTTTGACCTTGTTAAACACATCTTGAGAGGTTTGAAACATAACCATTAGGGAACTTCACTTATGATGCCACCCGGTTAAACAAAGTTGTCTTTGCTTCTGATGACAACCGGAAGACGGGAACTAAAACCTTTCCATTGCTCTTGATATACGACTCACTTCTCGAGCAACTATTCTGTAAGTTTAATTTTGACTTTTTGTTATCTTTTGTCTTCCCTTAAGCATTTAGTATTGTATTCATGACATTGTCAACAAAATTCTTCTCTATATGCATCACATCGAGATTGTGCCGCAAAAGAAGATCCTTCCAGTAAGGCAGCTCCCAAAATATACTCTTCTTGTGCCAATTGTGAGAGACTCCATACCCATCAAGCATATTTGAAAGATCATGTCAGTTTCCTCCATGAGGAACAGTTTCCAAAGCTCCAAAGTGATCAATTTTCTGTTCAATTTGTTCTGCAGTTAAATATGGAGGATGAATGTCTCTGACAACTCTTTTGTACCTAAACAATGTCTTGTTTCTTCGATATGGATAAGTAAGGGGAAAAAATCGACGATGACAATCAAAACCAACATGTATTCATACCATTATTCAGTTGAAAAGCATATATCATTCCAAGACAATATGGACAAGATAACCTTTCATGTGTTGTCCATCCAGACAACATCCCGTAAGCAGGAAAGTCACTTATAGTCCATAGCAAAATTGCTCACATCGTAAAATTGTTTTTCAAGGAACAATCATACGTCCTCATCCTGCTGACCATAAATCTTTCAGCTCTTGTATTAGTGGTTGAAGAAAAAAATCTAGCGACCGTTTTGAATGCTTCAGAATATGGACTAATATGGTCAAGAATAGAAATTCTTGTTCCATGCACATCTCCGGTGGCAGATTGTACGGCGTAAGAATGACTAGCCACAAAGAATATTGTCTCCCAGACATTCCAAATGAACTAAATCCATACGTGCATAACCCAAGATAGACATTCCGAATATTTCTAGTGAAATCTGGGTGTACCGTGTTGAAATGTTTCCACCCTCTTGCATCTGTGATGTTAGGAGTTTTCAAGGCTCCTAAAGCAAATGTTGTAGTATAAAAGATTGTCGAACCAGTTCTGAGGGATATAAAAGCACCGAGAATGCAAGTACTAGCTTAATATAAGT